>CM068831.1:50351348-50806348 GCA_028554795.2 Sinohyriopsis cumingii
GTTCAAAGCTTATAACACTACAATGATCATTCATAACATTACACAAGGGAACGATGTTCCTTAAGACAAATTATGTATGTGAGATGCTTACTCAAATTATTTTGTTGCTTTTAAGGTTAAATTACAACAACGAAAATATGTCTAAAGTGGTAGATGTTGTGATGAAGATCATCATATTGATTATTGGTTTCTATGAGAAGGGGTGGATGCTGATTATGATGATTGTCTTTTAAGAAAATAGTCTTTTGAAGTGTTATTCTTCTGTCCCCACGTTGGAAGGCTTTTATGGAAAGATACAAAAATAGTTTACCGCCTTTTTATGAGTATGGGACAATATATCCAACGACCTTGTCTCGCGCTGTCATCATACAAATGGATTATCATCATGAAAATCAAAACCGTTCGGATGTATGAACCCAGTCTCTTCTTGCTTTCGTCTTTCTATTTGAATTTATCATTCCTGGTGATGATGACAGTACTATAAATGATATGCATTTATTTCCCACATATAACGTCAAATGGCAGGCTAAATTGTTTCAAATAACACCCAGTTCTTTATCACCTATAATACATTTGTTTCTAAATGATTACTCCAACATCTAATGTAAGACATCAATGTTTTTGTCTGTGATATTGCTTACTGGTATGGCGTTTTCTACATTATACCTGTATCGCCCTGTGTGCTCTACTGAGTAATAGAAGTTTAGGGGGAAAAGTTGGTTTGGAACTGTCATATTAAAATTCGTAAATATTGGCGGAGTTTACTGTCGCTTCTACATCCTTTTAATTATTAGCTGTTTCTATCCGTTTCCAAGAGAAATCGTGACGTACATAAATCAAGAGCAGATAAAAACACACTCTACCACGAATTGTTATTGTTATTATTCATGGAATTTGTACATTTAGGAAGTAAAATATCAAGTAAACAATACCCCCGTTGATCCATCTTCATTTCCAGATCGTTTGAATATTCTATAAGTTGCAAATTTCAACCTTAAATCAATAAGTAGGTAAACCGAGAGATTTATAAATGTCTGAAAAGTCGTAAGACAGTTTGGGTAGTTGACTAAAAACATCGATTTGGCAAACAGTTTAGTATTGAAAGCAACAATAGCCGTCTGGATATAAATATGAATGATTATGCTAGCCATGTGTTTAATAATTTGCTTTGTAAATGGAAGTATGAGCTTGATAGCACCGCCATACAAATTAACAAATGGCAAATTGTGTTTTAGTCCGTCTATGACCCCGTGCATCACTCTCTCTGGTTAGGAAAAGAAACAAATAGCGAAATATTAAAAAGAGTTCCATGACATAGCAAACTTGTACTATTTACAATTAAGCATTATACAAAACACAACCGAATATTAAGATAATAGGTGCAGATTCATGTTCAATTTGAAATTAATAATAAATACTTTCTGCCCTTTGCTTACCATCCGGCCTCAGTGGTTAGTCCCTGTGTGTGTTGTGTAGTTCCTCTGCGTACATACGCTCCACCTCGTAGATACAACCCTTGGGATCGTATGCTGGCACATATTTCTGCACGTTGTGAACAGGGTAGACCTACGGGGAACCTCTAGTTGGCAGGCTCTGCAGCATCGTCCAAGTTGCTGGAGCCAAGTTCACTAAACCAGCTTGATGGCTTTATGGCGTGGTAATCGGTTATTACGGGTTGTTGGTCTTCATGTTCCGCTGGTTGACTATTGCGAGACCCCTTGGATCCCTTACCACGATCAGGCATATGACCATGTCAGTCAGGAACTCTTGACGAGTCTCCGCGTTTCCGTGATAAGGCATTGATGTTCTCGGTCCTGCTTCTGATAAGAATAAGTTTCTGAGGTTGTCATTGTCTCCCAGTAATCGTCGGTGGCGGGGACGTCCTTTCCCTGCCAGAAGGCGACCTGGGCTGTACTACATAATTCGTCAATATTTTACACTCATCGTCGGATGTGTAAAACAGCTCGAACTCCTGGTCGTTTTACATATTTGGCAATGATATGTCTAATGTCCGCGAATGCTTACAGGCTACCCTCGGCAAGCTTCAAGCGCAGACATGATTATACCTTCGGCAGGATGGTCTGCGTATCAACTGATTTATTCTCTACCAACATAGCTGGTTTGGTATCTTCGACGCGTCAGGCGGTGATTTAGACGCCCTGGCCTTCTCGGCACTCATCCTGATAATCTCAAGAAATGGGCCAAATATTGGTCGGCGGGTCATGGCCTACACTTTACGGTTTAAGTCCTGATAAGCCCTCAAGAGCCGCACATGGTAGACCCTGTCCCAAGAAACTAACCTTCTGCACAATTCATTTTTTAGAGCAAAACGCTTTCTAGACATTCAGTGCTAGCGCACACGCCTTAACATTCTTGCCTGCGGGAAAACTATTTGCTACTCTATGTCAACATCAGTGTCTTTCGTTAGACAAGCAAACCCTTAAACATCTGAAAAGGTCTTTTGGTCGTGAGTTGCCTGCACCCTTGTCAAACGCCTCCATTTCTTTGCCACCGGCAACTCAACTTGCGGGTTCATAATCGTTGCAAATGATCTCTGACATGGTGGTAAAACCATCAGAATAAGTTACTTCGGGGGTTCCACATGGCTAAAATTTTTTATTGTATTTCTCACATATTGGTATCGATCAATCACTGATTTACCCGGAATGTCTGGTTCAATTCCAACTCCACTTTGGGAGACAAGATTACCTCTAAATTTTTTAACTTTTCTGCAAGAGATGATATTTTGATAGCTTAACGTTTTTAGACATGTTTCCCGGGATGAGAGAAGTTTGCATTTGCTTCTCAAAACTTCTAACGAAACTTCCTTAGTTTCATATCCTGCCATTTTGCAAGTGAAACTAAACCATTACGCTTCATCAACAGACTCGAAATTGTGCAAAGTTCAAGTTTGACTACTTCATTCTAATTTTGTCCTCATTTTGATACAAAAATATCATCATATTGTTGACCTAAACGTTTACCAGAGATATTCAATTGTTCTGTTTCATACGGGCACTTTGTTACTCTGTCTGCTTTCTGCATTCAGTAAAGAAAATAACCTTCGTCTCTTAACATTTAGACCTACTGGTTTTGTATTAATTTTCCATGTGGCCCAATTTCACATGCTGAGTTAAAAAGACTCCATTTGCTTCTCATATGCATCTAATAGTTTTGGTTAATGCTTCGATAGTTTGACAACTTTTTAGTCAATATTACTCACACAATCTTAATGTGAACTGAAGATACTTGCATCCATAACCCACTGATTCTCCGTTATGGCTCACTGCCATCTCACCTCTGTCTTTATGGGTTCGAGTCTAAGATTCGGCCAATCTGGGTATGTTAGAAAAGTTGCCAGTAGCTTCTCATGGGTCGGTGATTCTTCCAGTAGTTCTCCCTCCGCCATTAATACTGGCTGCCATGCATATCCTATCATGTGCTGAAAAATGGCGTTTAACCCCACAACAACAACAACAATAACCCATTGATCTATGCTAACAAGAGATCACCTATATTTGTTTTGATACCTCATTGCTCTCAATCCATATGAGTACAGTCAAGTCATGTCTTCAGTTATGAAAGTGTCACCAGTATGCTACAATAGCTTCTTATTTGCACCATAAATACTATCTGTGAAGCATTCTATTAGAACCAGGTCCATATTTAATTTACCCTCTCATTGATCATTCTAATAGATTTCTTTTCTTTTCAGGTGACCTAAGGATTCTGTTACATGAAAAACTGCTTTGAAAATATCCAAAATTTCCAATGTGTGTTTTTCTCACGAGAAGATTTCAATATTTTCTCCTTTGCATGGCATCTCAAACGATTCAGTAAAAACTCAAAATAATCACCACTCCTTTAATTACACTTTGAGTTCAATGTCAGACTGGCTTGATGATCTATTCCGATATTTCTACATCAAGTTCTTTCACCAGCCTACCAGATAGTTAAAAAATGTTCTTTCTCTTTTGTTTAGAGTAATAATTTGAAGATAATATTGTTTAGAATTTTCATAAGTGAACATCATATGCTTTAATTTTAGTGGAATCCTCTTACAGCCATCAAATTTTAGCCTCAAGTTTGTCTACTTTGTCATAACTCTCAAGCAAAAGAACTTGAAGGACCCCAATAAGGACAATCATCTGAGCGATCCTAGCAAGACAAAGAGGGTACCTACATGCATATTCTAAATAATTTATCTTTTGACATTTGTATTAAAGTCAAACTATAGTTTTATCAACAGTCCAAAATTACATCAATCATTTACCTGGATTTTTAATTTTCTTTGTAGCTGTTTGATTTATGTGGATGTCAAATATGGTGGCATTCTATAGTTTAACATTTTGCATTGGGTTACATTTTTAAAGAATATGAAATTCCCAGGTTTTCCTAACTGGTCATACTGGTCATTTGAAAAAGACCATGTATATCTTAGCTATTGTGAAAAGTGCTTTTAATTCCCTTTAGTCTGGTTTATAAAATAAAAAAATTGGCCTTAGTTCTGATGTGCACCTATCAAAACACTGGTAGCTCTTCTGCCATTTTTATTAAAGTCAAATTGTTATTTTATCAACAATCCAAGATAATAATTACATCAATCATTTACCTGGATTTTTAATTTTCTTTGTAGCTGTTTGATTTATACGGATGTCAAATATGGTGGCACTCTATAGTTTAACATTTTGCACAGAATTACATTTTTAAAGAACATGAATTTCCCAGGTTCTCCTAACTGGCTATACCGGCCATTTGAAAAAGACCATGTATATCTTATGTTAAACGTGCTTTTAATTCCTTTTAGTTTGGTGTATAAAATGCACAATTTGGCCTTAGTTCTGATGTGCACTAATCAAAACACTGGTAGCTCAGCTTGGTCATTTTCACTTCCATGACTTCTTAAGTGAATTGTTAAAAAAAAAAGAGTTTATAACTTTCTATGACTTTTTAAATATTTTGTAAGTCGTTCATTGACTTTTCAGAAGCTAGCATTGTCTTATCTGACAAAATCTGTTTTTCCCCTATTTTAATAATGCGAAAGAAAGTGTACTTTTGACTAAT
Organism: Sinohyriopsis cumingii; assembly: GCA_028554795.2. Lineage (NCBI taxonomy): Eukaryota > Metazoa > Mollusca > Bivalvia > Unionida > Unionidae > Sinohyriopsis > Sinohyriopsis cumingii. The sequence goes on from CM068831.1 coordinate 50,356,413, forward strand.
TCAGGTTGATTTTTCAAGCATATGGGAGAAGTCATTACGGTTAGCTGTGTGTTTAGTTCATGTACATTTTGCGCAAGTACAATATCCAAAGAAATTTCAGCCACAGTACATGAAAGTAACACTGTCCATGTTGAAATGCCAACAACTGCACCTTATCATAGGTAGGTCAGACAATTTATGAGTACCATGTCTTCAATGTTTGGTGGACTTGAACCGCGTAGCCATTGGTCTGAAGCCTAAAGCAGTTGATGTGTCCCGGAATCAAAGACCCAGCACTTATAACCATTCGGTTACTCAGGCACCCGGATGCATAAACAAACATATAAACGCATGAGTAATACATCACAATACAAGGATATAACATCTTGGCAAGTCTATTAATGAACAGACTGGCAACCTCAAAATCCACTGGATTAAAGGGTTAATTATACAGCTGCTAAAAGATCAAAGTACGGTTAAATCTAATTTATGCAATGCAAATGTTGCTGCTAACAGATGTTAATTGTTAGGTTAAGATTCTTTTAAAAGAAATTATTTCTATTTATAGCTTTGTGAATCTGATACAAGTAATGTTGCATAAATGAAACAAGAGTGTAAACAACCTATTTATTAAGTGGTGTCATTTTTTGTACAAAAGCTTAAAATTCTTTTATCATAATATTTTTCAAATTTTAAAAATCTTTTCATTTTTTTAAAAGTCCACCCTAGGATACATTTATTGGTACAAAACAAATGTTCTCCTGTGCTAAAGTGTCTGACAATAATCTGCCTTTATGGATTAGCAAAATTCAGACAAATTTAATCCAGGATACTTTGCATCATATTTGGTCAAATTCTGTTTAGTGGTTTCCAAACAAAGTTTGAAGACTGACCTATTTTGATTAATGGCAGCCATATTTTATTGTGGACTGGCATAATTTGCATAAATCTTACAGCTCTTTATGCCTGTATTGCTTCTGTCAAATTTATTTAAAGTTCTGCAAAACATATCGTCATCAGAAATTGCTGCAAGGTTTTTTTTCATCCTTTTTTATTAATGGTAATCAAATATATTTCATGGTGATCAGCATCATTTGTAAAACTCTAAAAGGCCATCATGGAAGGATATTCTCATGTTTGGTCACATTTTGTTTGGGAATTTTATTTTTTAGATTATATTTAAAAGTGTTTCTGTTGAGCACATTTGCATGGCGTTTATGCCTGCTCCCTGTACATAATGGTGCAGGTATCTGCCTCTAGCCACGTGAAGTAAAACAAAAGAAAGCAATGTGCAATAATTTTAGTTCTAATTTCAGTGGTAGTCTTGCTATGGCGCTCAATAAAAGTTTCCACCTGTGAACAGACAGAACGAGAGACAGAGAGAGAGAGGACAAAAAACGGCTTATTTAGTGAAATGAAAGCCTATCTTGCAAGGGCAAAGGAGGGATAAACAACATGAAACAATTTTGAACATAAAACCTTAATGAGCACATGAACGGTAGTCTGTCATACAAGTCACAATGCAACATTTCCAATATCGATTCAGGACCATTCTTAAAGCTCATATGGCCTTCAGCTAGGATTTTAGTTTTCAACAAAGAAACACACGTGGCTATTTAGTGCTGAGACAGCTGGAGTAAAGTGCCTTGACCGAGGAAGGAGAAATATTCTCAAAACTTCTGAACTTTTAATGAAAATAAAGCACCTGCATTATCATGATAATTTTATTGACAATCAACAATCACAATATTTGTGAACAAGGCATAAACTATAAGAAAACATATTTCTGTCAAAAAAAACACGAGAAGAAAACAATAATGAATTTGGTACATTCCATTTCAAACTTTGGTAACTGTAGGCCATTGTAGTGGAACACTGCCAGAAATAAATAATAAAGACTGATGAATTACCTTTCATTAAACTGTATCATTTTCAAAAAAGAAACTTCCATATTCTCAAGTGTATTTTGCTTAGTTCGTTTTAAATAGTAAATGTTTCAAATTCATATGTCTGATGACTTCTTTAAGCATGTACATTTCCTGCTAAAATTGCATTTTTCAGGATCCCATTACCATTTCATCACATTTCATCATGATTTTGGCATGTTCCTATGAAATCATAAAAGGTACAAATTTGAAGTCCTGTTGATAATGTAAGATGATATGATAGAGATAAGTCTATCTATGAAAATGTAATTTTTATCCAATTTTAGGGACATAAATCGAAGCTAGTCTTTTGACAGTACAGTGCTTTAGAAGTATCACAGGTATGCTTCTAACCTACTTATGAAATATTTCCAAAGGCATACAAATTGTTATAAAGAAAAACAGTTTTTATCACAATTTCAGCCAATTTACAAGCACAAACGCTTGCAAAATCCTAATAAGATTTAAAATTATTGATGAAAAAAATCATGAATAAAAAATGTATGAGGCATAAATAAATTAGACAATATATGTGTATCATGAAATTGATACATATCAATGTTATGAATCCAACAAAGTGTTCCAAACAATCAATGTGGAAGATATATAATAATTTCTGGAGATTTCTGGTCTTGTTATGTACTTGCTGAAAGTTAATTTTATTTCTCAATTATATTGTGTTGCATGTCCAACTAATGGAGGTTCCAAATCTTAGAGGTAAGAGGGAGAAGAATATACCATATACAATTTTGTGAAAAGTACAGACTTTATTAAATTTTCTCCTTTCGAAGAGTGTGATCTGATTTCTCTGTAAATATTGTAAGAAGCACTACCATTAAGTCCAATTACAATTCTTTCCACTTCAAGTTGCAATCTTTTGAGTCTTAATAATGTAATGGCTGATCAATTATCCCACATCATATCAGCAAACCCTAGCAGAGGGCGTGTATAAGGTAAATTCTTTATGTTTTCTGAACTACATTGCTTTCAACAGACCTCAAAATACTTAGCATTGTAGATGAATTTAAAGAGATATTATCAACATGTTTCATAAATCTATCAGAGTTAGCAAATGTCATCCAAGGTGTTTATGATGCTCAACAAAGTGAAAATCTCATTCTGAAACTCAAGCTTTGGAAAAACTGGGTCTAATTTGTTGGAGAAGATCATAACTTCAGTCTTTGATGTGTTAAAAGTTACTAACCATTGCTTGGACCATTGGTCTATAGTTTTGAAACTGTGATGAACATTTCAAATGTATGACATTCCACTTTAAGATTTAAACCACAACACATTGATATTTCATTAAAAACAAAAGAGAAAAAAGTGATCAAAATCAAAAGAAAGACACATAACATTGAAAACTAATTAAAATATGAAAAATGCACTCTGCAATAATTAGTTACATCTGACATTAACATACTATAGACTTTATGATTGCTATAAACAATGAATTTGAAGACTCAACAAAAGTATGAGGTGTAATAAATAGACAATACCAGACTGTATGTTTAAGCATATATACAGCTGAAAATGATCTCAACATTTAAAATATCAAACATACCATATTAACAGAATAACCACAAAAAAATGACCTTTCTTACCGCCCCCACCAACAAAAAAAATAAGCCCTGAAACAACAGGTGATCCAAATCTAAACAGTAACACAACAGTAAAAAAAAAATTAAAATATTATCAACACATTCAATGCATATTCAAATTTTTTTTGTATAATAGATACGTTATAATTGCTGCACACCACGAATCTGAAGACCCGACAAATGACACTGCTATACAGTTGTCCCCCCTCCTGAATGGCCCCACTGAGTAGCGGCCACCTGGTTTTTACGGCCAGAAACTCTTGGCCCCGATGAGTTTGTATTTAAAAGTACCTCTCAAGAACGGCCACTTATTTTTCTTCAAATGTATCCAGAACCAATAATTAATTCATGACATAAGGCAAGTAATCAGATTATCTCTGTCGTCAATACATGTGTCCCAATGTCAAATTTACACTGCTGAAAGAAGTGTTGACTAAAGTACATGTAACAGTAAGATTAATAGTATATCATTGTTATTAAAGCCAATGTTTACAGGAAATGAGTTTAACAATGGTATGATGGAGTTTTGGGCTTCACACATCTGTCTAGTCCGAGTTTCCTCTGACCCTTGCCACCCCATTTTTGATATTTGAACATTTATGTTGGGGGGTAGGGTCAGAGTCCATTGCCTATCAAAAAGTTGGCCGACATCATTAGGTATCGGCATAGGGTAGCCGCTTTCTAACTGGCCTAGTAAACTTTATCGACCTTTCTTCAAAATATACTTGCATGAAATCTATAGGAATATGATTTATTGTCTCAAAAATCACGAGCACGGCATTCATTATATCTTTAATCCGCTGACAACCAAGACGCAAATTACACCATTGCTAGTGCTGTTTTAGGTAAACAAAACAAACATGAATGAAAGTCACGTAATCTTTATAGAGAAATGAAAGAACACAAACTTCTCAAAATATTTGTTCTGAAAACATGACCAGTAATCTGTAAATGTTCCAGCAACTTGAAGAAAACTAGATTCACGAAGCAGAGGGCACATCTCAATGCAGTTGTCATGTGTTACCTACAAACAATCGCTCACACATGCTTACTGGTTGAAAATGGTTTTCTCCACCCTGCTGCAGTACCAACAGAATCTGGTCATTGTTCTCAGAATACATATATTGAGAATTAATTGTGCAATATATGTATTTATAAACATTATGTGACTTCTATGTAATATTTTCAAATTCTATGTACTAGTTAATATCACATGACTATCTGACCTCTGATATCATTGACATTTAGGATGCGAGATTTGTATAGTCATGTGACTCGGAATGCAAATGGCGAGATCCAGGTCAAATTTCAGCGATGATGTATTTTAGTCTCGAATGTCATTGGATTAAAGACACAACAAATGATATGCTCATGATTTTTGAGAAAATAAATCATATCCCTATCGAATTCATGCAGATATATCTCGATGAAAAGTCATTCAAGTTTGATAGGCGGGCAAGTAAGCAGCTACCTATGCGGACAGCAAATAGTGTTAGCGAATTCCAACTTTTTGATAGACACTGGACTCTGACCCTACATCCCAACATAAATGTCCAAATATCAAAAATGGGGTGGCAAGGGTCAGAGGAAACTTGGACTAACATCTGTCGAGTTCTTCTCTTTGATAATTACAACTTGACGTAATTGTCAAGATCATTACAGGGTCAGCATAGGCTAAAAACAGATTGTGTATTAACACATACACACAGAAATATACCTTGACCTTGAGCAAAACAGGGTACCAGACAAAGACTGAAATCAGGTAACAACACATTATCGCTTCATTTACGAAGAAAGCATTTTGTCCACTTGATAAAAGTTTTGGTATGCATAATTAAATCATACAGTTAGCAACATCCAAAAAAATCATTACCAAACATTAACATGTCATCACGTAAACAGAGGCGTATTTTATTAGACGAAAGTTGGTTATTCTACTTGACAACATCGGGTGAGGTGGGGAGGGAGACCTGCCAAACAATTTGATGTAAAAGAAAGACTCGAATAAAACAATCTTATGTTGAAAAGACTCAAAAATGTCATAACCGATAAGGAGGTTATTCAGCAGCAGTGGGAAAATGAAGCAAATAGAAAGAGAATTATGCTTGAACCAATATTTAAATGACGTTTTTGAATGGTTTTGCAATGTGCATGACAATGTGCATGACCCGCTCGCATATCACGCTTATGCCAAATATAAGAACTATTAATTTACATTCAGCTGGGATAAGACTGCAACTGACTCTATGACGGATGGAGAACAAAACCGCCAGGACGTCCCCATCCCGATTGCGGAACTCCTGACACCAAAAGCATGGATCAGAGTTGGATGCTGGAACGTGCGAACGCTCAACCAGACTAGAAAATTGGCACAAGCAGTGAGCGAGTTGAATCACTACAAATTGACCCTCATGGGTGTAACAGAAGCACGATGTACAGGTGCCGGAAGCAGAAGCTGAACTCCGGAGAAGTCATCATCTGGTCCGGAAGGAAGGACAATGACCACCGGGAGGGGGTCGTCGTCATTATCAGCAAGGACAAGACCAACACCGTACTACAGTGGAAACCAGTGAACGAGCGCCTGATGTACGTCAGGATGAACTCTAAGTACGCCAAGCTGTCTGTTGTTGTGGCATATACACTAATAGACGACGCGGAAGAAGAGGACAAAGACACCTTCTACGACGCTCTTCAAGCCGTTTTAGAGGACGTCCCTCGACGTGACGTGTTGTTGCTACTTGGCAACTTCAATGCTAGGGTCGGCTGCGACAATAAAGACAGAGAGAGGACCATGGGGGGCCATGGAGTAGGTGTGATGATCGACAACAAGGAAAGACTGGTAATCTTTTGTGAAGAGAATGACTTGGTCATAGGAGGGACCCTGTTCGAGCACAAGGTCATCCACAAGCTCACATGGACGTCACCAGACGGCAGAACTCAGAACCAGATGGACCACATCATCATCAATGGCCGATGGAAACACTCCCTGCATGACGTGCGAGTGATGCGGAACGCTGACATGGGTAGCAACCATAGTCTTCTGGTGGCCAAGGTGACTTTGAAGCTTAGGAAAATTAGGATAGGGGTGTCCAGGAATCAGCGCTTCGATGTGGCCAAGCTGAAAGATCCAAAAGTGAAGGAAGAGTTTAGGCTGTGCTAAAGGAATAGGTTTAGTGTTCTAGAAGATGAGACAGCGCTGACCATCGACAATTTCAACAGAGCAATGAAGGAAGCATGATAAGTAGTTTTACGTTATAGGAATAGCAAAAGACAGAGTGGATATCAGGAGAGACATGGACTCGCATAGACGAGAGAAGACAGATTAAGAAGATAAGTTTGGACTCCAAGTCACCAAGACTGAAAGAGAGAATTTCGAAGGAGTATAGAGGAAAAGACAAGGAGGTAAAGAAATCAGCAAGGAGGGACAGGAGAGAATACACAGAGAGACTGGCAAAGGAGGCGGAGGCAGCGGCAGAGCAGAAAGACGTGTAGACGGTGTACCAGAACACCAAGAAGCTGAAGGGCGACTACGGCCAGCACCACAACCTCCCAGGGAAAGATGAAGATGGAACTCGTGTCACAGTGGAGGAGGAGAAGATGTAGAGATGGAAGCAACACTATGAGCCCATATTGAATCGCCCAGACCCACCAGTACTTGCTGACATTCCTGAAACAGAGGAAGACCTTGACATCAACTGCGACGACATCACTGTTGAGGAGGTCAAGCAGGCCATCCACAATCTGAAGAATGGGAAGGCACCTGGCGATGATGGAGTATGTCCAGAGATGCTGAAGGCAGAAGACACAAAGACACCGCAGCTTCTTTGCCAGTGTCTCCAAAAGATCTGGGAAGCACCGAATGACTGAAAAACAGGAATCATCGTCAAACTTCCCAAGAAAGGAGATATGGGGAACCGCAACAACTGGCGAGGAATCACTTTACTATCCATCTCCAGTAAGATTTTCAGTCGCATCATTCTCCAACGCATCACAACAGCTGTAGACGGCATCCTACGCCAGGAACAGGCAGGTTTTAGGAAGGGCAAATCCTGCATTGACCACATCTTTGTTCTGAGACACATCCTTAAGCAGTCCCAAGAGTGTAATGGATCCCTTTATGTGGTCTTTGTGGATTTTGAGAAGGCCTTCGACGGCCTGCACCGAGCTTCTCTGTTTAAGATACTACGACACTACGGCATCCCCCAGAAACTTGTCAACGTCATCAGGCCCCTGTACGAGAACTTTGAGTGCAGAGTTATCCACAGCAACCTACTAACTGAATCATCTAACGTGGAAACCGGAGTGAAACAAGGATGCATTCTCTCAGCGTTCCTCTTCTCACTGGCCATTGACTGGATCATGCGCCGCACCACAGAGGGCAGAAGACAAGGAATACAGTGGACGCTGACCTCAATGCTGGATGACCTGGACTATGCCGACGACATCGGGTTGCTGGCAAGGAGACACCAGGATATCCAACAGAAGACACAACAGTTGGTACAGACAGCAAGCACTATAGGGCTTCGAGTCAACATAGAGAAGACACAAGTCTTGAGGAAGAACACTAGAGTGGGCGACCCAATCACCATCAACGACCAGCCTCTGCATGAAGTAGACGAATTCACGTACCTGGGCAGCAAGGTCACCACGGATGGAGATTGCACAAGGAAAGTCACCAGAAGAATCAGCAAGGCCAACCAGGCCTTCGCAAAGCTGAAGCCCATCTGGAGGACAACAAACCGCAGCGCCTACACGAAGATCCGTATCTTTAAGAAGAACGTGCTAAGCGTCCTTTTGTACGGGTCAGAGAGTTGGAAGACCACTGCTAACACAGAACGCAAGCTCGAAGTCTTCCAGACCAAGTGCCTGCAACGGATCATGAGGATCTTCTGGCCAAACATGATCTCGAACGAGGAACTGCGGCAAGCACCATTGCTGAGACCATTGCAACTCGTCGATGGAGATGGCACGGCCACATCTGCAGAATGCCCCCTGACTCACTACCAAGGGTGGCACTGAGATGGACTCCACAGGGAAAAAGGAACCTTGGCAGACCAAAAGAGACCTGGCGCCGAACCGTGGAGCGAGAACTCAAGACTAGAAGCCTCATCCTGCAGACCGCCCCCATAACAGCAGCCAACAGACCAAAATGGTGCTCCCTTGCGTCGCCTCAAGCACCAGACGGTGCAGAGAGGATTGATTGATTGGGATAAGTCTATTCTTATAACAAGAAGAACCTTTTAGTAATTAATGCTACTTTTAAACTAATATATTAAATGAAGATATTAAATACTTTAGAGTATGTAGCTGTGTTACTATGCACATTACATATACCTCTCACAAAAAAGTGAATCAGATTGGAATCCTTCTCTAATTAAATACTTTTAACAGATAGTAAAATAATATTCTCTTTATAGATGGATTATGATTACATGTCAGATCTATACAATGTTTTATTTTGTATCTCACTAATAAAGGGAACTCAATTATGGAAAATATTTCCATTTGCATAATCTAAATTACTACATGTGTTAATAATATTCAGGCAAAACATATAGTCATCATCGTTTTAATTAATACTCTACAGACTGAACAATGCTGTAAAGCAATACTGCAGTTGGTACAAGTCACAATATGGCTACAAGGCATAAAAGCCACACTCATTTTGTTGACAAAGCATATCTTACAAAGGGCAGCTTGATGCAGTTCCTGCTTCTCTTTCATAGTTTCTAAATAAAGACTGGGTTGATGCTCAGACAGCGCCTCTGCTTTCTCAAGCACTGGGTCTGCAAAGAAGGCAGAGTGATCTGAACGATTATTATTGTGAGACAAATTACCCCAAAATCACAATAGTGCAAGCCATTCTAAAAACATCCTAAGGAATAACTGTGTACCAATTTTTTTTCATGAAAGTCACACTTATGAGCTCATTAAATGCATTTAGAAAAATATACAAAAATATCAATAAATTATTAAGCAAGTGAACTGTTAACATTTAATCCATGTAACACAATGATGTCAAATATCTTACCAGTCTAATGTGAAACCAAAATTGTTTCTCCATCATGACACATTGAGAGAAAGAGGTTAGATACTCATAATGGATTTCAGATTGTTCACTCTGTACTATGGTCATGGATAAAGAACATGAAATTAAACATATTCGGAAGTTAATGTATCTGTTATACATATATATCAGAGCTTAAAATAATCACATTAAATGTATATTTATCTTCTCCTTAATTAATGCTTCACAGAGTGGACACTCCTGTAAAGAAATCAGGTGGCACGTGTCAGAAATATATTTACATGGCATAAAAGCCACACTCATTTTGTTGACAAAGAATATCTTACAAAGGGCAACATATTGCAGTGTCTGGACCTCAATTTTAGTTTCTGAATCATTTGTGGGTTGATGCACAGTGATTGCTTCTTCTGTCTCAAGCATTGGGTCTGCAAGGAAAGCAATATGCTCTGCAAGATTATAAATGTTAAAACAAATTACCCCATGATCATAATATTGCTAGCCATTCTAAAAACATCCCAAGGAATAAAGGTGTGTAAATTTTTTCACGAAAGTATTAATGTACCTTATGAGCTCATTAAATGCATCTAGAACAATACAAAAAAGTATCAATACGTTATTAAGCAACTGAATTATTAACATTTAATCCATGTGGCACAATGACGTCCGATAACTTACCATTCTTAAGCAAAACTATTTTGCTTCTCCATCACGATGCAATGAAAGAAGTCAGGTACACATAATGGATTTCAGATTGTCTACTCTTCCTATGGTCATGGACATAATACAAGAAATTAAACATAGTTTAAACTACATCTATTATACATGTTTACATATACACAACATATATACCTTTGCATGGTTGAGTAATAATGTACAGTGAATTCATTTACCTTTGCGTGGTTAGATATTTTGGAGATTTCGCAAAAAGTGACAGTCTCACCATGGATTAAATTGTTAAATATAGACTGAGGTCAAATTATCTTTTTGAATAGATTCTGATTACTTATATGATCTACACATTTTGTTGCTACTGTTAGTCTCACTAATAATGGGAACTCACTTTACTAAACATCATATACATTTTTGAATAATCCATATATTTATCAGAGCTTATAAGAAGCACATAAAATATAACACAGAGTTATTATAATCAGAATGTGGCCAGGATATAATTAATGTTGGGGTGGGGTAGGCTGGTGGTTTTTTTGGGGAAACAAAATGCATGCCCTCCAAACAGCTTGAAATAAATGACCTTGCTCTATTTGTAATTTGTAGAAATAACTATTTTTATTATGTTTTCTGATAATTGCAAAAGCATTATTTTATCAGGGAAACATTATTACAGAAACCACACACCCCTGCAATCAATTAAACAATTGGTCGAAAAGTTATATTAGATCATTAAATGTTATATTGTCTATATGACAAAATTACTTACATTTTATATCTGCCTTCCTCTACCCCACCCCAACAATAACAAAAACAAATTACAACGAAACATTATGCTTAAATTTAGATATGAACTTTTCAGACTCTGAACAGTCGTTTATCTTATTAAATTACCAAACATTCATACGTTTCCGGCACTGCATATGACCCAATGTATACACAAACCAAGAGCCTAGACTTAGCTCCCACATGGACCTGAAATATAACTATGAATCTCTAAAAATCCTAATCTGAGTGCCCAATATTTCCAGTATTTAAACATTATATTTTACTATATTTCCCACTCATTCCACCTATCACCTTTTATTTTTCTTAGTCTTTAACTCAGTGAATTTCTGGTCAGTGTCAATAAATGAAGCTAAAAATACATCATTTGTTTCACTAAGTATTTAAAACGAATTATGCATTTTTATGTACAGGAAAATACAACCACTGGGCTAGTGGTTAGAGCATATGCCTTGGATGCAGGGGGTCACAGGTTCAAATCCTGCCTGAGTCATCCCAAAGATTTATAAAAACGGTATTAACCGCTTTTTCACTAGGTGCTCAGCATTAAGAGGTTAGTGTTAGGACTGGTCGGCCGAGTATCAGGATAATGTGACTGGGTGGGACGTCATACTACTTGACTGCAGCATGATGCCCCAGTGCTATACATAACTATAAACTACCACACTGCATATATCATAGCGATATGACTGAAAAGTTGTTAAAGGTATCTTAAAAATCCAAATGACACATACACACACATGCACAGGAAAATTCACAATGCTAACGTACAACAAAAGTTATTTCAGCAAAGTTTTTTTTAGGCCATGTAATTTTATGTATAGCTAGCAAACCAAGGTAAAAAGGAACATGGAATTAGAGAGTATCAACACAAAGATAAATTTTAGAAGGGAGACAGATTGAAAGACAAAATGACCTTAGTGAAGGAAAAACTGGTGGAACAGCTAATCGCAGCATCAGATGAACCCCATGTTCCGAAAGACTCGGATACAAGTTCCCATGCTAGCATGGGTAAGACTGATAAGCAAACAATATTTATTGTAGACAGTGATGACATATTTAAACTGCAGGAAAACAGTGAAAAGCTTGTATCACAAAATAAACAAATGCAGGATGAGATAAAGATTTCAAAGGAGAAATTTAAACACAAAGATGAGAAAATTGTAGAGTTGGAGAAGGCCAAGGCATTGCATACAATTACCACCTAACAAACTGAACAGGTTGAATGATAGAAGGCTCCCTGGCACAAAAACCTTCTTTAACACCGTGAAGGCATTTGTGAGCATACTGATTAATATTACCACCCTGGCACAATTGTCACAGTCCATTACAGCAGTGTTCAAACTCCTACACTAAGAAAGATGACTGTAAAAAATGTAACAACATTCCCCAGGATTTTTCGATCACCAAAACCTGTAGGAGCTCAATTGATAATTCAATATCAGAGTGAACTAACCTCCCCTAGTATTTATCACAGCAGCCAAATATCCAAAATTGTAGTAACCAGATGATCTGTAAATGAACCATCACCACAGGCCACAAGTGAAAGTTCTTCAACTGACTTACAAGTTTGCATGACACTGACAATTATATGAATTTCATATTTTTAAAAACTAAATGTTACATCAAAAACATTTTTTTAAGAATATCTGCTGGAGCTGAAATGAATAATCAAACATTTAAATCTGAATACTTTTTCCTAAATAGTGAAAATAGCTATTTAAATATTTTGTTTACCAAGACATTAGTGAAACCTGAAACCAAACATGACAGTCATGGCAACCATAGATCACCCCAATGGTGTTTTAATGGTAGCATTTTGTGAAAGAAACATTTAGGCAAAATGTGTACTATACTGCAACATTTAATTACTTTGCAAGGGACTTTTACACAGCTAAATTACCTGAAATTCAAGAAACTACTCAAAAGAGTAATTATAATATTACAATTTTGAATAGCCATATGCTCACATTGGTATTAATCTATTTATTTATGTCAGTCAGGTGCTCTTGTAAAGGTAATGTGCAGTGTGGTAAATTTATTAAGAACACAAATCTATTTGCACTTGTGGGGCTACACTTTAATGTCGTCATAATGGAATCAAATTCTGACACATTAGCCAGTTAAGACATATTTTCGAGTTTTACTGACATACATTTTAGTCAGATGAAATTTGATGGTACGTTTTGACAACTGACACCTTATTATCTCTTGGGTTTTGTGATTAAGGTATTCTGTTTTTTAATTAAGCTGAATACTAGTCTTTTTGTAAAAGCTTAATGTTAAATTAGTTTTAAACTGTAATGAATAACTTGAAATATAAAATTGTCTGGATTATTTGTTATCTTTGTTTCTTTTCTTTATTACAGGCTTTTAATACATCAGATCAAGAGCTGATTTCAGGATCAGGAGTCACAATTTTAAAACTAAAGTTGTTACCTGTGCTATCCAAAGGAAAAAAATATGTCACAGGTTACAGAACACCTGTTGGAGGTCTTTTCTAATGACAAAACTCTTGCAATTAGCAACAATGATGGCAATGTTCCCAATGGCCATAAACTGGTACATAAGACCATCACATGTGAGATTAATCAATGTGCAGTTTTTCAACTGATATTAGTATCTGGTTTCCTCAGGTAGAGGTGGGTCTGGGTTGGGGGTATAATTTATTTGGCCTTGCCAATTCTGTCTCAGATTCAGGGTTTATATCAAACATGTTATACGATTGCACACATAATAGGACATTTGGTTCAGTAAATCTAAAAAATAATGAGGCAAATAAGTTCACATTTCAAAATTATTTATATTTAATGAGAAAATTCAAAGCACTACTCTGAATTTAAAGGGAATAATAATTCCGGCCAGTGGCAGAACAGTTTTCCAAGTAATTTTTTTTTAATATGATGCATGTGTGAGGTTTATATAAAAAATAATCTAGCCGTAAGTTTTAAGGATTTTATATGTTTATCTTATTATTTCATTTCCTTTTAATTCATCCCATATAGCAATAACTATGCTAAGGTTCTCTCAAACATAAATACCACAGATGGATGGACATAGTGATAGCTCTATTCCCCCCACACTGCATGCAAGTGAAATAATAAAAAAATGGTATCATTTACTTTCTATAAAAATAACTTCCTTCAAATCTGGATATAAAACTGATTATGTTTGAGAACTACTGTAAAACTGACCACTCTAATGAGTTCATTTCCTTATTCATCAATTATTTGTCTAGATCAGTGGTTAATTAATGTGCTCAATCTGAGAAAGCACATATTAATTTTGTATAATCCTAGGAGGACATATAGTTATCATCAATGGTGTTGGCCTAATTATTCTTATCTGTATAACCATTTTGCTACAATGCAGATGAAATGATGAAACTTCAGTCACTGTTTCTTTGTTTACTTATGATGTAAAAAGTACATGCATGACTCCATTTTCTGACTGGAAATTATCTCTAATTCTAACAATATAATTATATAATAATTCTAAGAAACATTGGAAGCTTATTGTAACTATATGGTCACTGTCTACAAATGATTTAACTGATCAACTGATGTGATCTTCCTTTGAAAGTGTATTTAAGGTGGGAAGAAACGTAGACACCATTGTGTGAGATCAGGGGTGTTTCATGTGCAAGTCCCAGAATCATCTGCAAGATCACAGACTACAAGCAGAACATTTGTTTTACAAAACCATGATCTTTTCTTTAACTCCTTCGGCCCCAGAGGGTTTTGTCGTTTTTTCCTGAAATGTGCGTAGGAAAGACATTTGCGGGAGGGGGCTATTTCTGAATACATCGTAATACATCGGCTTTCAACAGATTTTCCATGAGACTAATGCCTAGTTGTATTAGCAACATCATTTTCCATTGGTTAATTTGCTTGGGCATGAGCAGACAAGTAAAAGTTTGAATTTTTTTTTGTTTGTTTTTTTTTTTTTTTGCTTAATGGACCCATCAGTTTCGTATGGAGACCACAATTTATTCCAAATGCCCACCTTATCCTAGTTTTTGCAAAGGTTCACCTGTCTGAGTGCAGTTAAGACCGGTACGCCTTAGATCTGAGGCCAAAAAGTCTAAAACCCTGACCCACAATCGCATTCCGCTCTCGAGCGGATTTTGGGTGAAAAAAAGGGTCCAAAAAATGAGGTTTTTCTCTCTATTTTGTTATGCAACACAACTTCAAGATTATTTGATATCATTTTAGAGCTATATCTGTCTGCTTCTTTTTAATACCATCAACTTTGGTGTATCTTAAACGACCTTGATGCTGCAGAGCTTGGAAGTAGCGTACAGCTTCATCACGCCTACAGACGGGATCGGGGCCGAATCGGTTAATCAAGTTTATGGAAATTTCTTAGAAATTTTCAAAGAATGGCTCTTTTTGTAACTTATGTGCAATACTGATTCACAAATGATGAAATAAATAAGCAATATTCCGATTTGGTGATGTCACGAAAATTCTCCCATTAACACTCATTCAGCCCCAGAGGTTTTTGTCGTTCTTCCCTGAAATGGGCATAGGAAAGACATTATGGGTGGGGGCTATTTCTGAATACATTGTAATACATCGGCTTTCAACAGATTTTCTATGAAACTAATGCCTAGTTGTATTAGAAACATCATTTTCCATTTGATTGCACATGAGCAGAAGGGTAAAAGTTGGAGTTCTTTTTTTTTCTTTGCTAAATGTACCCATCATTTTTGTATGGAGACCACAATTTATTCAAAATGCCCACCTTATCCTAGTTTTGCAAAGGTTCACCTGTCTGTGTGCATTTAAGACAGTATGCCTTAGATCTGAGGCCAAAATGTCTAAAACCCGGACCCAAAATCGCATTCCGATCTCGAGTGAATTTTAGGTGAGAAAAAAACCAGGTCCAAAAAATGAGATTTTTCTCTCTGCATTTTGTAGTGGAACTTGAACTTCCAGATTATTTGATACCATTTTAGAGCTATCCCAATAAATATTTCTGATCTCATATTATTTAAAAAAAATTGAAGTTCCAGATTTCAAAAGCTAAATAATTTATGATATAGTTTATGTGACAAAATGTTGCTTTTATACAAGTGAAAACATGCATTTATTTAAAAACTTTTAAGGTGTGAAAAAAATCTTAAATGAAACTTAAATACATATTTTATCTACAACAATGCTCAGAAATGGGCTATTATCAAACTGCATGGCTCACGAGAATGAAGGCCTCATATGTGCAGGTCATAATCCAAGAACCATTTGAAATGGAAAAATGATAAGTTTACCATCCTTTATCCCAGGTTTGATAGCTTCATGCTGGTCGCAATTTTCTTCCATCATGAGTTCATTTTTTGCTCGGAAAGTATGAATGAGGTACAGCCTTTACAGCTTAACAATAGCTATCAGAAGACAGTATACCTCACCTATATAAAAATCCCTTTCCAATACAGAAATTTATTATGAAATTTGCCTTGTTGTTTGTTTATAATTCTGATGTATAGTTACCGGTAATATATGACCAAAACCAAGTTCTTTGAATTTCGATGAAAATACTAGCTTGGTTTTTTCAGCAGCAGGGGGGGGGGGCGAATCGGACATTTGTCTGAATCGTCATTTGGTTTAATTAATACTTTCTGCACTCAGCGGATCCGGTGTCGTCAGCGCCTGGTAAAAAAAAAACGACGCGGTCGTCGGGGGATCATCCAATCGTCATTTGGTTTAATTAATACCTTCTGCGCGCCGATCCCCGGCGTCGTCAGCGTTCGGTAAAAAAGCGCGACGACCGCGTCGATGTCATCGCCCCCCCTGCTGCTAAGTGGCTACAATGATCTTACAAAGAGAGTGATCACTAACTCCTCCTCTTGTAGATCAATTAGGTTATTTGACTGATCGGTAAGTCTAAAATTAATTCTCGTTAAAAACCGATTATGGCATCTCATATAGACCGGATTAATTGGACTCTCAACGATTAAAAATCCCGGAGGGGCTGTTGGTGAAAATGAATAAAGGATATACCCCTGTTCAGCCTGATTTGATTGCTTGGTATCCACCTGGTAACTCCCTTCGATAACATCACACACTAGATTGATTGCTATCACCGATGCGATATTTACGTTGTACGGGGCAATATGCCTACCATCATCTCCGTTATCGTGTCTGAGGATATAAGTTGATGGACTGAGAAAATCATTAAGAGACTTTCTTAGTTCTGGCGCGTTGTATCCTGGAAACCTGAAATCGGGTAAATCGGCTTCTGCGATATTATACTCGGTTAGGAATTTTTGTTTATTATCATCGCTGCTATCGGATATTGTTTTAACGATTCGTTCATTGATATATTCCATGTCTGATATAAGTTGATTTAACACCTCAACGTGTTTTCGTGCTTTTGTTTTCCGTAGCTGTTCTAGTTGTAATTGGTAATAACGATTAATCTCGATAAAAAACCTATTAATATCACTTAAATCAACTGTGGCCGCGGCGGACAATTTAGGAGTTTCCTTATACGGAAAATACCATTGCATGTTATTCCTGTCTTGAAATATAAACCTACTGGGTAATAACGCGCTTTTTATAATAGACAAATCAATTTGATAAGTGGGATCAATCTCATGATACGATTGCTTATTTGTGTGCAAGTCCGCGGGGATTTCATGAGGTGGATTCTTAGGCCATCCTAGTATGGTTCTTATTGAACTGTTATAGATATCAACCATATACCCCGGTGTGCTTATTTCAATCGTCGACGATAACGTCGGTTCATGAACCGTAATAGCGATTTTTGATTCTTTTCCTGTGATCGATTTTATCCTGCGTTGAAATTCTTTATTGATTTGCTCTATTTGGTATGACCCAGTTGGTGTTGTAACCTCCTTCCAGTCTGGGGTTCCATCGGGTTTATTTGTCCATGCAAAAACCAGCGAGTTATTAGGTTGTTGTCCGTTAAATGCGTCCGCTCGGATATTAGGCCAACTGTGATATATTCGCAATTTTGCCAGCGCTATTTCCTTCACTGGAACCGGTGATGGAAAGTTCACACTGAATTCGGGTTTTGTTGACGTTATCGATATCATATTTGTTTGTACCGGAGTGGTATTCTCCGCGATCCGCTGAAGTAATTGAAACCCTTCGGGGTTCAGCGACATTATTATTATTCGTTGTCTTTAGTGTCTAATTTCAACAACCAGAGCCCATTGAAGTGGTTCCGGCTTCCAGTTGAAAATCCTCGATTTTTGACATCGCGGAGCTATACAACTGGACCATCGTGGAGAATTCAACATCGGATATGAACAAATTATCAATCGACAACGAGATCAACCCGGATAATTTCGAGTACGCGTCGGATACTATTTGATGTTTTACTGTATACTCGTCGAGTTTTTTCTGAAAACACGATGATATCTTCCTAGTGATTGCGTTGGCGACTCCAGCAATTGTTGTCATCGCGGAGATAGCGATTGGAACAGCGATCGGGGCTATCGTGGTCACCGTGGATAAAATAACACCGGTACCGGCTACTATACCCGACACCGAGTACACGACCGCGTCGATGGCGGTTATTTTTCGGCGGTATTTTTTTATTTTTGCGCGGTATTGTTCGGAAAGCGTTTTCAAATTCGCGGAGAACTCTTTTGCGGTATCGAATCGATATTGATGTGACGTCGGTGATACCTCTGATTCAATTACCTTGGTGGTCATTTTTATTTTAAAAGAGCTAGTGTTTTTAATTAATTAGATTCGCTACAAATTCCACATACCATGTGATGTTTGCCCCGGCTAAATTTCCATCAACGGCATAAATTGCAAACTGTTCAGTTGCGTTCCTGTCTATAATTGTTGATATTGTATTGTTAAACCCGGATGAACTCGACGATAATATATTAAACTGCATCATTGAAACCAGTGTCAATCGATAAATGCCCTTAACAGTTGCGGTAATATTTACTGTATTCTGTGTAGGAGTCCAATTGAATGATCCATGCCGAATTGTGTATACTGTGTTGATGATGTTCTCATGAGGGGTTTTTATTTTTTCGAATTGCTCTGCTACTCTCGGTAGTCTGTCTTTAATCGCTTCAACATCAGTTCTGATTATTTCTATTCTCAGCAAATTCGCGTCTATATTATTCTTGTTCGCTGCAACATTAGTTTTGATTGTTTCTATTTCCCGTGTATTCTCGGTTATACTTTTTTTGTTCGCTTCAACATCAAGTTTGATTGTTCCTATTTCATATGTATGCACGTCTATACCTTTTTTGTTCGCTGCAACATCAGTTTTGATTATTCCTATTCCCCGCCAATACGCGTCTACATTTTTTTTTGTTCGCTTCAACATTAGTTTTGATTGTTCCTATTTCCTGTGTATGCGCGTCTACACCCCTTTTGTTCGCTTCAATATCAGCTCTGATTGTCATTATGTCCTGTGTATACGCGTCTACATTATTTATGATCGTTGTAACATCAGTTTTAATTGTTTCTATTTTCCGTCCATGCGAGTCTACATTATTTATGATCGTTGCAACATTAGCGCCGATTATTTCTATTTCCCGTTCATGCACGTCTACACTCCTTTTGTTCGTTGCAACATCAGTTTTGATTGTTTTTATTTCCTGTCCATACGCAGTGATATCATTTATAGTTGTTGTAATCTCATCCAGCTTGGTATTTTTTTTACCAAAGAATTTATCAAAGTTGTCATCGATCCTGTTAACATTTTTTCGTAACGTGTAAAATTGGCCCGACAGCGTTGTAAACTCCGAAATAGTAGTTTTTATCCCCGCAAGATTCGGTTCGGTTACCGTCGGGGTCCCAAAAAAACTAGCGGTAGTGAGTTGTATATCGGTGACAGATTTTTTCACCTCGGTGACATATTTTTTCACCTGCGCGTCGAGTTCGGTCACCGATCTATCTAACCTTGTAAAACCGTCTTGGACTAATGTTACCCTATTCGTTATCGTCGATAGATGTTCACCCGGTTTGAGTCGTCCGTCGCTGGTATACAACGCTATGGCGTCCTCAGCGGCATCACGCTGTCGTGTTAAAACGTCATCCAGCGACACATTACTGGATTTCAATTTACCCTGGCGGTCTTGAAATACAACTATTTCACCTGGGTCAACACTTGTTAGGTTCAACGTATCAGCGATTTCATCCTCGATTAGTTTTTTTATGTCATCGGTGGCGGGCGTTTCCGTGGATTTTTTCAGCGCCGAAACCGGTCGTCCCCAAATATCAATCATCGTTATTGTAAAAAAAAACGGTGTTTTTAATTAACCCGCCGGGCCTCTACGACCCCACTAGTGTATTCGTTTACAACCACATGAGGTGGTTTCCGCGATGATGAAATCGCCGCGAGTACGTTCAATACCTCACGGCCACATATCGGTGGGTCGCTTAATCGCTGTGTTGGCAGCGTGGAATAAAAAACCCGGGCTGAACACGCCCGGATATACCGCATGAACTCGTTTGGCGGGGCTAACCCGTATGAATCAAAATAGACGATCGCACGCGGATCAATCGCGTACGCAACCCAATGAGTTCCCGCTCCGGAGGACCCATCGAGGTTAATTATGCCGGTTTCAATATTCCTTGGTGCCGCCGGCAATTGATCCCTCATAAAAACACCTCTGAAGTTTTTTATCGCTAACGCGTCGGCGGCGTCTATTAAATCAAAATTAGACATAGGAGTCATTAAACGGTTCCCGGTAGTCTTAGACCCTTTCCCGAATACCATGAATACGGGGTTCCCGGTAGTCTTAGACCCTTTCCGGCTACGGATCGTTTTTTTTTATAGCCTTTCCCGGTTGCCTTTTTCAGTGCCATTCCCGCCGCGGTACCAACGGCTCCTAACGCCGCCGCCTTCGCCACTGCTGGGGCCGCCGCGGCAATCAACGCTGGAATCGCAGCTAACAGCGGAAATATCCCACCGGTCTTTTCCATGTTTTTAATCGCTGCGGCTGAAAAAGTTATTTGAACACCCTTTTTATTCTTCATCGCATCATAGAAATGTTTTATTTGACGCGCCGTCAACGATATCTTATGATTACCACCTACCATCTGCGACGGCTTCAGCGTTATTGTGGTTCCGCATTGTTTAGCCGACTTTGATCGTAATTTCTTGACTTGACCATCAGTTAGTGTAACACTGACAACACTATACGACATTTTATTGTAAACGCGTTTGTGTTTTCAATTACATGTTTTCCACTGGTGCATCAATGATTCTCATTCGTCCACCAACACCTTCCAACAGCATTGATTTATCGCTGAGAATGACAGCAACCGCTCTATAATTAACACCACCCGGGGCTATACGAGCTCTAAAGTGTATATCAACGACGGATTGTCTCGTTAAATCAAGATGTTCCAACGAAAAGTAATAAATCGGATACAGGTTTTTAAAATCAAATTGTGATATTTGTAAACCGGTATCGACGTTTTGATCACGGCCCATATATGACAGCAATCGATGATACACACGTGCGATATGGTTGTCGCCGTAATTAAGCTGTATATCCTCGGATGGTTCCTGTTGTCCGTTTATTCTCAGCGAAACATCCCTGACTCCTAATTGATCAAATATCATATGGCTGCGTTCTTGATTACCCAATCGTTCCCTATTCTGTAACGCAACAAATATATGACGCGGGGCTGAAACACCCTGTTTTGATGCCAAGTGCCATGTAAACGTATCGGCGACGTTATCCTCTTTAGCATCAGTTGTTACCGCTAGCCAACTCAACAACGATTTCCCTCCCTGTTCCATAAATGATAACAATCGTGCTTCCGTGGTAACTGATGGAGTCAACACCGGCATCCACAATGCCATTTTAGTTAAAACGACTTTACCGTCAGCGACACCAGCAGCACGCCATATTGCATTGTTATCATCGCCCCTTCGCGTTAGCGCGATTGTATGCTTAGCCCCATAGATAACTTTTCTGACATTTCTGCAAAACCCAAATATGTGATGGAGTGGAATCGCGCATGAAAACTGTCGGCGTGGTCTTTGCAACATTGTTACTCGTGCTGCGAATCCCATATTGTAATTATCGTTAATACTTTTCATAATATTGAACTCAGCGCCCGGTCTTGCCCTGCGGTCTGGATTGGTTGCTTCAGCTTGATTAGCAACTGCGGTATCTCTTTCCGCCAGCACGTTAACGTACTGAAGATGATCAGCGTTATTAGTGGTATCCTTTGCAAACATCATAGATGGGCCCGCCGATCTTGTATAATCATCAGAATACCTCGCTAACCCAATTATCGTCGTTGCAACATCAACCTCGCGTTCTATTGACTCAATTTCTCGCCCGTCAATAAGATATCTGGCGCTCTCAAATAACACCATGATACCGTTGTTGACGAAACCAACTCGAACACGATTGTCATCTGCGTATGGCGTATTATCGGCAGCATTTGTCACGAGTTCTCCCTCAATTTCGATAAACGCTTCACACGGCAAAAAATATTTACTGGTATCTTGGACTTGAAGTTCAATTCGCGATCGTAGGTCGGCTTGTGGTGGTTGATAGGAATAAAATTGATAATCGCGGACAGAATCATCCCTGCGCACTGGGGCATCCATATCAAACGCGGGATCAGCGGTTCGCGCAAACATTTTATTATTTATCATGTTGATGTTTTCAATTGCGATTTTTTCGTCGTAAATTCTTTGAATTCTGTTTAAGACCACTCCCCCGCTATTGCGTTCATGAGCGCGTTGGTGGATGACTGAGCCGCCAACGACTCTAATTTTTCTTCCACGGCGTTATTTATTACTTTACTGACATTTGCAGGCATCACCGTCGTTGATGGCATCACCGGTGGTTTCTGTTTTCGTTTTCTCACCAACGACATTAGTTTGTCCTTTGCTGCAGAAAACGCCTTTCCGGCAACATCTCCAATAGCGCTGATTCCCTTATCACGAATAACATCAATAGCCTTCATTCCTAATTGTTTGGCTAACGGCGCTACTTTTGGAGCCATTCTTGTAAATAACCCCGCAATGGTATTACCGAGACCATCTCCATAGTACGCGCGGTAAACAGGCAATCGCGAGTTTACCACGTAGACGAGTACTGGTTTATCGTGGTTGTAATGTATGATCATCTTTATTATAAAAACACCGGTTTTCCAATTAGTGATTGATCACCCCCCCCCCTTCCCACCGCCGTGTGGAAAACCGGAATAAATTTTGTCAAAATTTCCTTGGGTTTTTGCCCTCGATAAAAATCCGGTTTTTTTTCTGGTTTTTTCTTGATTTTTAGTCATTTTTGGTCATTTTTTGTTGCCTATAGTCGTTTTTTTTTCGATTTTTCAGCAAAAACATCGATTTTCTCTAAATGATTTCCTGGGGTTTTCACCCGTAAAAACCGACCAAAAACGACAAAAAAGCGACCAAAAACGACCAAAAACGACCAAAAAACGACCAAAAACGACCAAAAAACGAACAAAAACGACCAAAAATTAACAAAAACGACAATTTTATAATTTTTTTAATCATCCACTAACTCGTCTATAAGCGTTCGATACGCACTAATGTCCATGATACCGCCCGTAAATAACCGCTTGCAAATATCAGCGGCCTCATTGATTATTTCCGGCTCGTTTTCCTCCGATTAGTACCTCTAGCCGTGATATATCACTGAGAACACTATTAGGACAGGTAACGCCGTAGGATTCTTTACCAACAGAGTATCCTTTTCCTTTTTTTAGTTTTACCCTTTTTTCAACTTCCTTGTGGAATGCGTCGTAATCGGGATCACCACGATGTGGTAATGCATTTTCATGTTTACTCGCTAAATACACCATTCTTGTCCAATCCTTTAACGTCTTTATATTTTTCTCGTAACCGCTATTGATATGCTCCTTATCTCGTATGCTCTTAGCAAAATTAGAGGCAGTAAAATCAACTAATTCTTCCCCGCTGCTGAAGCCTCTAATTTGATCTATTGTGCTCTTCTTGAGTACATTACGGGGTATATTCCCCCCTTTCTCTTTTTCTTCCGGTATTTCTTCCGGTATTTCTTCCGGTATTTCTTCTTCTGGTTCTCTTGCGGTAGCACCTAGTTCTTCTTCGTCGGCTATTGTAACATAAGGTTCTTGTGGGTCCATTATAGCGAGTGGTGGTGGCCTCAAAGACCTCTTCGTTTGTTCGGTCTGAGCCGCTATCTTTTCAAGTACGCCAAGCAGTGACGCCTTTTTCTTTCTTTCTTCGTCGGGAATATCCCCGTATATCGCTGTTTTCACGTCTTTGGTTGCACTCGTTATCGGAGCAAAGAGTTGTTCGCTTCCAACAGTAAAATCGGTTTGTAGTTGCTGCCGCGTTTGAAGTTGTTCTCGGACCCTGTCTCGTAACGGTATGAACTTTTTAAGCGCCGCTAGCCGCTCTCTGGCTAGCCGAGTAGTAAGTGATTCGCCTACCATTATTGCAATTGCTCCGCAATTTCTAATTTCCCGCCGAGTGTACCATCGGGGGCTCCACGGAGTTTTCGTCTATAATCCTTCTAATGTTTTTGATCTTACTAGAAATCTCCCGGCGTCGTTCATAAACACGTCCGAGTTTTTTTCGTATTATTTCAACGGCAGTGAATAGTCCAATGAATGCATTTGCGTCATTGTGGTACAAGTTTTCATTAATCGTATGTTGTAATCGTTTCATAAAAAAGTACTCGCGGGCCAGGGTAAAATGCCCCCGTTTCGATTGTTCGTTAATAATCTCATAATCGGATAATATTTTTTCGCTGTCGAGACTATCAGATAATTCAATTCCTTGATTTTTTAATTTTGAAATCTCGGCTAATATATTATTGATGTCTTCGATATTCATTATTCATATAAAACATCTTGTTTTTAAATTAAAAAAAAATGAACTCTGCGCAGTGTGTTAACATTCGATTGAACCGTAGAATAATTCGTTTTCTTCCGGTGTAGCGTTCGCACTGTCATGGCGACTTCGTCAGCGCCATGGGCGCCGGTGACCTTGTCACTCGCTGATATTTGTGTACGAAAATCGAATTCTGTGTCCGGTCCTTTTTGAGATCGCTGTTTGATATACTCGTCCTGCTACTTTTCGTATTGAGGCGATACAAATGTCAAAATATTTTCCTGCCTCATTCATCGACTGAAATATTTTTTCCTCGTGAGTTGTTGTATCAAATGACTTTACGGGTTTTGCTTTCTTTGAGTATTTACCAGTTTCGCCTTTTTTGGTATTTTGACTTTGCGAGATAGCTTGCAAGTTTATAAGAGAGTTATCAGTCTTATTATTATTAATATGATCAATTACAAGCCCATTCTCGATTAATCCGTTGAATACTTCAAATACCATCCTGTGAACATAATACTTCTTCTTTCCGGCACCAAACATCAAACACCCCTGATTATTTACGGTGCCAACCGGTTTCTTCAGTCTACAATTTCTAACAACACCGTCGCGAGATGCCTCGTAATTAACGAGCACAGGGTGAGGTCTGAACTCCTGGTCCATTTGTATAATAATACTACTTGTCTAATTCATTATTTGGTTTAATTATAAACCTTTCAACGTAGTCTTGGGGGGTTTTAATGACGAAGTCAGCGGTGGGGTCAATGACGGCGTTTTTTATTCGTTTGTCATAATAGCGTTTTAACTCTCTGTATCGCTTTCCGCCACAATTAATACACAACTGCGATTTTCCTCTTACACCAGCGTGGCAAACCAAGCACGGGAGGGGGCCAAGAGAACCATTACGAACGCTTTGTAAATGATACCCGCAGAATTCACCTCTACATGATTTATTGCACGGGGTTGTCGACCCAATCATCAACCATTTGCATTTATTCATTATACTATATTCTTTCATTTAAATACTTGTTTTAATTATATGGATGAGTTCGAGAGATTAGCAGCAATTAAGCCCTGGAAAAATATTAAGTTCAATCTCGATAGAGTCCTCAAGGACGCACCAAAAGCGTTAATAAACGATAAAACCCTGTTGAGTAAAATACGCGATTGTATCAATGAATTCAAGCGTGATGGTGCATCTCATAGTTGGTCAACATTTCGAATTGATGGCGTTGTTGATGCTACCATGAACGACAACCGCGCAGCAACGATAATATCACAACTTGGCTCCAGCAAGTATTTCTTCAGAGTAAAATTCATTGTCCGGGTGGAATCAGGTGATTGGATCATACGTGATAAATTTGAACCAGTTCTCAGCGACAAGAAAACAGTCATTGTCAGCCGCGACTCCAAGCCGGGGCTGTTAACCGGAATTGACAGACCATACTATGAACGAGCGTATCCTGAAACAGCAGTTGTTTATGGAATATACCCGTTAAATAAGAAACCTGATATCGGAAAACTGAAACCAATGAGACAGTCAACGGGGATAAATTGTGTAGCAGAACGAGTAATAGAGCATTTTACAAATGCGTGTCGAGGAAACAAATTGACTGATTTACGACGTAGCAAAATCAACCAGTGGGAGGAGACAGTGCGCGAGCGAGGAGCAACCATCAGCGACATAGCGAGATTAGAAACATCGCTGAGATTTCCAATAACCGTTACAACGATAACCGGTGAAGTATTACACGAATCGAAGTACAAATCGAAGGGAGCCCCAATCAAAATTATTGATCATAACGAACACGCGTGGACGCCCGCGATTACAGTGTTTCCACGGGATAGAACAGTAAAGTATATCCCGGGGGAATTTATACAGGACGGTTTTCTCGCGGAGAGGAAACTATTTGATGCTATTGCTTGTTTGTGTAAAAACGACCCTGTGTCAGTGTGGTTACTTCGCAGCGCTGATACCTTTGATCAGTTTGTAAGACCAAACGGTGAATTATACCGCACTGAAGCGTTTCACAACAAGATGAAAAAAACCGCCATAGAAAAATGCGTGGAGCCCAACGCGCAAGGAATTTCTACCGGATGTACAATCCAGTTGTTTGGAATACTATCACGGTGGATTATGGAACACTGAATACAACCGCGACGCTATGATTTCCGTTGATATGGTTGCCTGTTATCCAGCGAGTTTTCTCGGGTATGGATCCGCCGCTGAGTATTTCAAACGATTTGGACACCCCAGACATGAAATGACTCGTGTTGCTATTAATGGACCACTGCCTGATTTTGATTTAACAGGATTCGCTCGCATTAGTATCATTTGAATTCGCGGCAGGACTTCATCGCTGTTGCTATATTTGGATCGGTAGACACATGACTGAAAAGAAGTGGCTGCCAATAGCGCTGATACGGTATATGATTGATTGTAGCATGCTTGTATCGTTGATTGTCAGTGACGCGATTATATCATACCGGGCGCAGACTGAAGTCTGGTTACCAGAACCGGAGCGTCTAGATAGCATAATTGACGAGTCCAGAAAGCAGATTGATGCCGACGAGGAATATATCATCGAATGGTCCAAAAAGATATTCAACCAACGAAACAGAGAGGCAAAAGATCTCGGTAGAAGAATAATCGGTAAGTTCACACAAGGTGGAAAAAACTGCGACTACAAACGATATTGCTCACGGCTGATTATAGATGACGCAGAATATGATTTCGTAATCAAGGACGCAGTGGCGAAAAATAGATACGTGAACTGTGAAGCAGCTTTCTTGTCCAATGGAACAAGGTTGGGTACATTTTTTACCTACAGCGATGGAGACAGCCCAGCATACCCGCATTTGAGGGCGTCTATGCTGGGTTATGCTTGCATAAATTTATTCTCGATGATAAATAGATTTCCTGACACCGCGGTTAGAGTTGCGATTGATTCATTTTATATTGACGTAAAGTATAAGGAAAACATAGCCGAGTTTACTAGTCCGGACGAGAGTTGGGGTACATGGAGAATTAAAAATGAAATACGACGCGATTATTCACCATCAGCAGATGTCACCGTTGAGAACAATTACCTACGCGGTGATAAATTGTCAGAATGGTCTAATGCACCACCGTGTTCTGATCCAATTTGTAGGCACAAAACAGTTTATTTAAGCGGCTGTGGCGGGTCAGGAAAGACGACTCGGGCAATTGAATTATTTCGAACGCGGGCAAGTATAATCGTGCTTACACCGACCCATAGACTAGCGCGAGAGATAAAACAACGAAATGTTGACGCCCTTACTTATCACAGCTTTTTTCGATACAGCGGCGGTGAGTGGACTCCTGATCGAATGGGGGAAAAATTTATTCCCGAGGTTATCGTCTGGGATGAGATATGTACTGTTTCGTTAGATGTTTTACAAATGTTTCTTGAGTGGTTGCTGCTCGCGAATACAGCGGTGATCATGTGTGGCGACCATGGCCAACCACCACCATTTGTCGGCGAGGGTCCACATGATTGGTTAAAGGGTTTTGTGGACTATTATGAAGAAACCGATACTGATTACCGGGCACTTGATGAACAACTGCGCGAGGTTAAAAAATTAATCAGACTACAGCCGGATAGAATTCAATGTGAAATAATTCGCGAGGTGATTCCGGAAACGCCGTTAAATGAATTTTGGGAAACATGGAGACCAAACGATTTGATTGTAGCGAGTAGAAAGATAGTCAGAGACACACTTCAGCGGAAGTTGTTTACGTTGCATAAGGAAAAGTTTCCAACGCGTCCAGTGCCGTTATGCTATAGACCCGCGGATACACGGCGGCAGAACATTGAAGTTGAAATCCCGGCCCCGACAGCGTCAGGGACAAAAAAACAAATTCTCGTGCTGAATGATATCGTGCTCGTTGATATCAGCGTCGTCGAGGACGCGCTACGTGCTGATAAATCCCCGTGGACGCTAGGATACGCAACGACAATACATTCCTCGCAGGGACTGACTATCACGGATACAATTGTTTGGATGGTTGATAATCGCATCGAATGGTCAAATCTAGTCTATCTTGCAGTGTCCAGAGTACGAAGGATAAATCAGCTTCGAAGAATTGTTATTGACGGAGTCAGTGACGAAGCCAGTGACGGAGTCATCGATGCAAGCGTCATTGATAGAAAACTCTCGGGTTACCGCCAACAGGATAAAAAAAAAACAGCGGCGTTTTGATATTGATGCCGAATTAATAATTGCGTTACGACAACAACAGAATAATCACTGCGCGAGTTGTAATTGCATAATGAGTTGGCGCTATTCGGATAAAGACGCTCGCCAATTTACCGTGGACAGGATCGATAACAGTCTCAGTCATGTCAAAAACAATGTGAGGTTGACATGTCTTGAGTGTAATAGACGCAACGGCGCTAGTTAAGACCACGCGGGGGTAATTGAGTATCGTCAGGTATCACTTGTAGTTGCTCGCGTGTAAACCCCCGCTGCGGGGCAGTTGAATCCAGTCTATAGATCGGTGGTCTATTAGTTGATCGTGTTATCGTTGATATGTTATGTGTGGTAACACTCCAAATAGGATCAGTAGCTCTTTTTTTACCGCCTTCAAGCTCTCCTGGTTCATACAGATATCTAACAGTGACGTCGCCGAGAATCGGCTTGGAAACGCTATCTATTTTTGATCTTCCGGGTATATACTCGTATTTAATCGCGTCGCTGGGCTTCATGTTGATTGCTCGGGTAATCTCGTTATTTAACGCTGCAATTACGCCTGGCAACCTTTTGACCCATTCACG
Source organism: Sinohyriopsis cumingii (assembly GCA_028554795.2). Taxonomy (NCBI): domain Eukaryota; kingdom Metazoa; phylum Mollusca; class Bivalvia; order Unionida; family Unionidae; genus Sinohyriopsis; species Sinohyriopsis cumingii. Next base: position 50,386,012 of record CM068831.1, read on the forward strand.
AGATCGTTTTTCTTGGATAAATTCTTTTGCGTACTGATATCCAAATAACCGTTCAGCAAGAGTCCGATTGAATCGTTCAACAATTGCCTGATCACGATGTAGCGCAGTATGACCTCGTCGTATCGCGACGCTATGATGTTTCAGCGTTGATAGAACAGCGCCGCGAAATTCACTACCGGGATCAACTTGTAATAGATTTGGCCAGCTCAGAGGACCTCTTCGATAAATCCGCTCAAACGCATCGGCTACTTCAGTTGCTGACTTTGTTTTTAACGGCTCCGCTTGTTTGTATCGACTCGCAACATCAACTACGGTTAGCGCGTATTTGTAACCGTTGTCATGCGGCAGAAATAGTATATCAGCCTGATGAACTTCATTAGGTACGCTGACATCAAAGCGCGAGAAGTTGATTTGTTTAGGCGGTGGTAGATAAATTTGCCATATAGCCTGTCTGGATAACCAATTAGCCGCAACGGCCCTCGTTACTTTTGCAGCGCTTGCAAGCTTACCAATTGCGGCCTTCCCCTTCCAGTATCCTCTCGGAGAATAATAGATGGATTCCATGTTGTTATTATAAACGCTAGCGTTTTCAATTACCAGCGCGAGAAGCTCCGCTTCCAATCACTAATTTACCTTTCATAGCCGATTTTACCAACCATGAGGCCAATTTTTCTTTGAAGGATTTATCAGGAATAGCATTTAGCGCGTGAATTAATTTTACGTCCGCGATATGACGCTGTTGCAGATCGCTACTTTTGTAAGCAACATCATGAGCATGACACGCCTTATCGATAGCGTTTATTGGATACTCACCGGGTTTGGGCTGATTTTGATCATCTAGTCTTATATCTAATCGCGTTCCGGATCCACAGTAGCTATATCCTGGGAGGTGCTTTTCTCCTGGATACTTTGCCCACGGGGTTCCGGGGAGTTTTGATAACTTGGCTGCAATATCACCTCCTCGCTTTTTTTTAAAACATCTCCGGGTCTAATAGAAATAAATCTAAATTTCTTTATACCGCATTGTACACACTTGCCAGTAAGCGCCGATCTGTTATTTCTTGTTGTAACGGTTGTCATATCATTTGTGCCAGTACGCACTCTACACTTTACACAATATAGATCCATAATTTATGTATAGAGACATGAATATAATTGACTTTTCAGCGACTAAAACAAGAGAACCAGTTAAGCATGTTGCAGCGTTACCAAACTCGATCCGGATGATTATCATCGGACCATCTGGATCCGGCAAGACGCAATTGTTACTTAATTTAATAATGAGATGGATGAAGTGGGATAAGTTGTATTTAATCGCCCCTAGCGTAGATGATCAACGATGCTACGAGGTGTTGAAAGATTTCAACGAGAATGCATCAGCGATCGCTAAAAAAAATGTCATCGAATTTATTACGGATATCAATGATGCACCAGGTATCGATGATATTGATGGCGACGTTAACAATCTAGTCGTGTATGATGATGTTATGTTAGACAATCAAAAAAACCCAGCTAGGATATTTTCCAGAGGCAGGCATAAAAACACTGACGTGATATATGTCACTCAGCGATACACTCAGATTCCAAAAGTAATCAGAGATAACTGTAATATTCTTGCTGTATTCAACGGCGTTGATACACACACGCTACGAAATATTTGGCAGACATGGTGCGGCGGTGACATGGACTTTAATGTTTTTCGAAACTTTTTTAGTCATGCTCAGTCGACCCCACATGGATTCGTAACGATAAATTTACATGACCCTCGGACACGATATCGTATCGGACTCGACCAAATATTCGGTTAGTTGTAAATAATTTTCATTGTAAATAGCCACTTAGCAGCAGGGGGGGGCGATGACATCGACGCGGTCGTCGCTGTGTTTACCGGGCGCTGACGACGCTGGGGATCGACGCGCAGAAGGTATCAATTAAACTAAATGACGATTGGACGATCCCCCGACGACGACGTCGTCTTTTTTTTTACCGGGCGCTGACGACACCGGATCCGCTGAGTGCAGAAGGTATCAATTAAGCCAAATGACGATTCAGACAAATGTCCGATTCGCCCCCCCTGCTGCTGTTTCTTCAAAATAAATGTTTGACATCATAGAACCCAACTGCTTTCAAAGGTCACCATAACATGACTCCTAAACAGTCACTGTCAGGGGTTCATGTATGACAGTGATGATCTGATTTTAATCAGACTGCCATGCACTACATCTGGCTTCAAGAATAAAAAGATACCCTTTTGGGGTAAATATCTTGGTTTGCACTGCCTGTTGTTTTTGTTCTGTCTCTAGTTACCGTATTTACCGCATATGTTGTGACACGAAAACATAATTATTTTCTTTCGTGTCCCAGAACTTATGGTAATTTTTTTAAAACTTATATCATATGTTCCAAGACAGGAAATTAAATAAATTGTGTTCAGTTTGCGCCGCCCCCCCCCCCCCCCCGCCTCAACAGGCCACACCACATTACAATAAAACAGATAAATAAAATGCTTATTTGGTGATAAAATGAAAGAAATTAATCTTGTACAGTTATCATTTATTCACATTTTTTTGGTCGACATTAGCATTTTATTATATGATAAATATATCCACAAACTCCGTATAAGTAGCGCATCCATCCATAGTTTTATTGCTTTTGTCAGACAACACAACACATTGGTCATTGACGTGAATATTGTGAAATGAATCATGTTTGGTTGTCCTCAAAGGTTTGAATGTCATGAGAATGAAAACTGGATCCTGCAAAATCAATACGAATGAGAGAGAGAGAGTGAGAATTATCAACTCCTTTACTCAAAAGCACCTGCCATTCAAGCCTGACATAGTGTAAGGTACAAAATAACCAAGAGTGTATTATATCCAGGGTAACAATATGACAATCTCTCGCAAGCTAAAATCATTATTAGAAATACATTCACTGTGAGTAGATATAATTGATTTTTTTTAAAGCTTTGTTAAAAATCCTAATCACACACACACAAATGACAATCTTTTTGATTCCATGGGTTACAAAAAGTCCTATTAAAGCAAGTTAATGCTGTGTATACTATTTGCACTTAAGAACTCAATTATAACTACAGATGGCATATAAATGAAAGCCCATGTGTTGAATAAACACAACTTGTAACAGCCATAAACTCTTTGTTTGAACTTACCTGTAGGATATCAAATACAAAGGTTCATTTATTGCAAAGCAAGCTGACCCGGGAAGCAGACTTTGGATTCCTTTTAGTGTGGAGACTATTTTTAAAACTATACATACGTATACAAAGTGGGCCGACATGGGGAAGCCAACTTTGATTTCTTTCTACCGGTTTTCACTGGGATTTTAAAAATAAATAGAAACAATGGAACACTTTGAAATAATAACTTCTCACACATTTACACAAAAAGGGATAAAGTGATCCCTCGCTGTCATTATTATCGCTTATATGAAGGTGAATAAAAATAAAACAAAATAAACCACATTATAGATCACCACTATTATGAATAAGTTTGTTGTGCAATATGCAATTAGTGAAGAAACTTTGCCTCATGCATGGAAAGAAAATGCGTTGCTTTAAAGCTTCACCTAAGAGGCTCATAGGTCGACCAAAAAAGCATGTCAGAGAGGCGAAGTGTGACGTAAAATAAAATGAACCAGCTGCAAAAAGACACGAAATTGGAGACCCCTGTTAGAAGAAAGATGATGCCTATGAAAATGACGATGTCAGGCGAGGGAATTACAAGGATTTTACATTCAAGGAAAAAGAGGAAGTTGTAAATTTCTCAGAATTGCATGGAATTCGAGTAACAGTAAGACATTTAAAAAATACCAAATCAACCATTGCAAATTGGTCAAAAATAGATTTTTCTCAGCAGCTGAATGAATGGGGACATTTAGCAGCGAGTGGGAGAGCAGTGTCATATGGCAATGAGTTGGAAAAATTGCAAAGTGGGTTTTGTCCGAAGAAATGCGCTTATGCCAAGGCATTTGTGTCAAGTGAACGTCCAGAAATTGAGTTTCAAGCCAGTAGGAACTGGGCAACAGGTTTTTTAAAGCTACACAATCTTGTGCTTTGTTCACGGACAACGATGGCCTATCATCTCCCAGAAGATTTGGAGAAGAAAATAAAATTATTCCATGAATTTGTGAAGGCAAGAAGAAAAGACGATTTCAAACCAAGATGATAATTGACATGGATAAAACTCATGTACTTTGATCTCATTCCCGGGCAAACTGTCAAAAAAGAAAGGTGTTAAAAGTGTGAGAATTCACAATACTGGTGTGGATAAAAAGCATCTTTGTTGTTGTTGTTCTAGGGTTTAACGCTATTTTTCAACACAAGATATGCTATATATGGCGGCCAGTATAACTGGTCGAGGAAGAACCCTTGAAAACTCAGGGAAGAACCATTGACCTACGAGAAGCTACTGGCAGGCTTACCCACGTACCCACGCTAGCTGAGTTTTGGACTCGAACCCACGCAGACAGAGGTGAGCTGCCAGTGATCCGTAACGGAGAGCGCTTTAGACCACTCGGCCACTGATAAAAAGCTTCTAACGAGAGTACTTGCAGTTTTTGCAGCAGGAGATGTGTTGCCGCCAATGATAATTTTTCATGGTGTTGAGGGATCTAAAAGATATTCAGGCACTAATATGATGAATCGCACGTGTGCAGAATGTTTGGATTGATGAGGAGGTGATGTTGCAGTGGATTAAAGAGATACATCTCAAATATACAGGAAAGGAACAATCTCGTTTAGTGATGGATTCATTCCAGGTGCATATTACAGATGCTTTAAAACAGGCTTTGACTCTTGAGAAGGGGTAACTTAAATATATTAGCGACATTCAAGTTTGTTCAACAGTACTTGGATTATGTGAGATATCACTGCTGCTGTGTAAATAAAAGATGTTCGGTTTCGGAATTATTATGTTATCAATCACTCTGTAACATCACTATCTCTCTCTCTCTCTTACTTTCTCTTTCTCTCTCTCTCTCTTAATATATGTTTACATAATTACAGTGAATAGTTTATACTGTGCTCGGCAATAGTTATTTTGCCCAAAAAAAAGTTGAGTAATGAGCACGAACGGCAAATAAACCTTGACATTTAATTTAAAAAAAAAAATTTTGAAGCATAAATTAGAAAAGAAAAGGTTGAACTCGTTCTCATATGCACAAAATGATTCATTCTAACCTGAGCTCTGGTTCTTAGCAAATTTGCATCTAGGAAGAAAAGTGTAAACAAAAAACACCCACAGAATTTTCTTTTGAAAGTTTTAATATAATTTACGTTTGTGTGCATTTTTCGATGTAATTTTGGAATGATTTAAAAGGTGTCCCGCAACTTATAACTAAAAACAATCTATGTGTCCCAGAACATACAGTGCACAAAAAATAATTGTATGGCATCCCAACAAATATGGTGTCCCAACATATATGGTAAATAGGGTAATGGTCAAGGTTAAGCCTGTCATTGTTGGTTACATTCAGCAATGTAAAGATCATCATCTTTATATTTGGAAGGAGTTCAGAATGTTCAAAGTCTGTTCTGTTACTTGTAAGCCAATCTATGTCATTATTTCCTTGTATGTTATGAAAGCTTATTTTGATTGGATTTATATAATCCATTAGCATCAAAACAAAACCCAACCCAATGGTTTTGACAATGAACTTAAAGGCAAATGCATTAGGCATTATTGATCTAAGAAGAGGTTATGACTTTGTGATATGCTTTTAATCATCTGTGACCTTTCTGAGTAAATTATAATTTTCTCATGATTGTGTAATTTCTTACTCACATTTAAAACTAATCAACTAAGGGCTGTTCCAGTAAAACATATATCCCTCCTCCACGGGATGGCACTTCAAAAAAACTTCTGTAGGAGGTTGTGTTTCAAAAAATTTTGATTCTGACAGTGGAAGGTTGGTTAGGAAAATCAGTTCTATTGTGGGTTGTGTTAACAAAATGAGAAATCACTGGTGGGGTTGTCAGAAAGAAAAAAAAAAACCACGAATATATATTTAAAATCGCATCTAACCTCCTCCTAGCAGTCTAACGTGAATAAAACATTGGGTCAAAAAATGACAGTTTTTAAGGGACAATAGGAAAGTGTAAGAAAGTGTGTGATGCCTAGCTAAGTGCTTTGAAAAAGACCTTATTTGGATCAAAAACATTCAGACTCACTCTGATGGACAAACAAGAGCTATGTCAGTGTTATACTAAATGTAGAAATTAAACTCTGGCAACCAGTAGTTCTTATAATCTGCATAGTTCTCTGGGAGGGGACTACAACTTTTGCTGGTCTGACTCATATTTTTACCAAAATGTGAGCCATGGACTCTAAGTTTTAAAATCCTAACGAGGCCTTTGGTTCAAAAATTTTCTTTTTAGAACAGAGATATCCAAGAGAGAATACCCATGGGGCCATACCTCTGAGATGTTGACAATTGCACAACCATAAAGAACAGTAACTTGTTGAAGCTAGTTATGCATATGCATTTCAGACAGCAGGCAATGAAAGGAGTTCACAGCACAAACTAATATTCGTACAAAGAGGAGGAGGATCATATTAAATTTAGAAACAATTAACAGATTAATGCTCATAGGGAACATCAGAGAATCCACATACAACATAATTAAGTGTGTGTAGATCTCTAGTTAGCAGAACCACTGTGGCAACAAAAGAATAAAAAGACAAACTTTTATATCATGCAGATGTATGACCAAATGAAGTACATGCTGTCTATGTGCAAAAATTAAATGACATTAAACATAAGAGACTGACTGATCCGTGTAAACTCAAATCAAGATGGATAAAAATCTGTCCTGTTTGTGTTCGGTTCTTCCTATGTATATTTTGATCATGGTAGTATTTTCTGCAGACCTTTTGGCACTTGGTTCCAAGCCATCATTTGGTATTTATATTACAAATTGGATAACTAAAAAAGTCTATTATCTAGTACACAACATAATTAAGCATTGTCATTAACTAATGATGAAAAAATACTTGATGTCATTCTGATACATCCATTTTATACTACACTACTAATCTGTTCATCCTGAATATTTTTTTGTTACCATCTCCTGTTTTACTGGTACCAGTGCTTTTAATAAAATTGTAACTTCTGTTTTCTTGCAATCTAAATATTTGTGATGTGTTATTGTCAAAAGGTAAAATGTGTTTAGTATTGTAAAATCTAAAACTAGACTAAAGTAAAAAGTGGGCAAAAATTATTGTCATATTACAGTGTTGTTAGAAACAACAGAATAGTTGTACAAGATGTACTTTTGCAAAGTTAACACCACATATTCTACTTAAATAATAATATCATTATTTCTGTATATTCCTATCAGTAATTTCCCATTGGTAGTAATTTTCCGATCTGATGTTGTTCATTTCTTGTGTAATTTTTACACATTAAGAATTCTCACCGTATCATTAAAAAACAATGTAATCTGCACTAGATTGAGTTGTTTGAGAAGAAAGTATTTTTTTAAACCCAAAAATTACTGAAGCTACGAGTTAAAGTCTCACATTAAATAACATTTGAAGTGCCCATGATAGTAGTTTAGGATGCAACTGTACCAATTTCACCTTTGGTATATCCAAATGTTGAATGTGATGGAGGAACATAGCTCCAAAATAAGATAAAAGATTGAACCACATCCTTGTCATCTTATGGTGTCTTATAGGTTCTTACATAACCTTATGATAATCTAAATTATTTATTCCAATCTTAGCATCAATCTTTAGATGCGTTCATTTATAATTTGAAGAGGAATTATTTATTATTATTTATTGGAATTATAAAGTACTCTTTGACATTCTGGGCTTCAATATTAGAGACGGAAGATTGAGAATTCATTCAAAGTTATCCCAGATTATATCATTGTGATAGAGAACATTTAAGACTGTTGCCACATAAGCACATTCAGGATTGGAATTCATTCGGAACATTACTGGAATTGATTCGCAACATTACTGGAATTGATTCGGAACGCATTCAACTTTAGAACTTCTGATAAGATTATTTTGCATTTAATTCATAATATATTCCTTAATTAAATTACGTTTTGAACTTGACTAATTTGTATTGACTTTGTTATCTGTTATATTAAGAATATAGAGTCGTAGAGCTAAAGACATGAAAACCGTTCCGATGGCCTAGTGGTTAGAGCGTTTGCCTGGGATGCGGGAGGTCGTGGGATCGATCCCCGGCCGAGTCATACAAAAGACTTACAAAAATGGTATTAACAGCTGTCTTGCTTGGCGCTCAGCATCAAGAAGTTAGTGTTAGGACTGGTCGGCATGGTGTCAGGATAATGTGACTGGGCGGGACATCATGCTACATGTCTGCGGCATGATGCCCCAGTGCTAGACATCACTATGAACTGCCACATTGCAGACATCTTAGCGATATGACTGAAAATATGTTAAAGCTACGTTAAAAATCTAAATCACATCATATCACATCCTCGTCATGGTATAGCCAACAATTCACTGAACGTGCCGTTAAAAACAAACACCCCTCACACCTTGACAACCGAAGAGTATATCAGGGTTTAATTAGGGTGCATAAACCCATGTTTTGCATTGGGGGTGGAAGGTGTTCTACGTTTCGAGAAAACTTGTAACAACAACGACACTTACAAGACAACGGTGACCACTTCTTCTACTACAAATACAAGAATCATAAAAATCATACTACTAAAAGTAAGAGTTTAAAACATGTATACAATCAGGGACGTCATGGGAGGGGCAGGGGGAGGCAAATGACACCACCACCCCGAATTTGCATGTGCTTTAAAATGTACAATTGTTGTTGCCTATATACGAAAATTAACAAGCCCGTCAAGTTTTGCCCCCTGCACCCCCCCCCCCCGTTAAAAGTTGAAATGACATCCCTGTCTACAATTACTATCAACGATGAGTGATCTGAGGTTGTCCTTGTGTATGGAGACACAAAGCATACGGTCAGTCGCATAGTCTCGTACAAATTATCTCCCATATTGACTTCTAATTAGGTTAGTGGTATTCAAGAGCTAATATTCTGGTGCCAGAGTACAAAATAATTGCGGCTATTTAATATAATGTAGATGCACGAATGTGATCGCAAATGCCTTTCTTCTTACGTTGAGAACACATTCTTATTTGTTTACCTCTGTAGAGCTAAACCAAAATAAATGACGCCCGTCATTCCCACGACACACATTTTGTTGGATCAAGTAAAGAATAATCATTTGCTAGGTCATGAAAAAGGAATGAATTATGTAAAACACTTCAAATTGGAACGACTCCACGATAAGCTTCAAACACAAAGCTACGACGGTACATCGTCTCCCTCAATCCATTGTCAAACATACACACGAGGGAATAGCCAGTCGGGCTAAACCTTACCACATGTCTGATGTTCGTGTGCACGCTACGTACAACTCCTTCCTTGTTAGCCTTGTAACGACAAAATACAGGATGGACAGAGCTGGCTGCGTCATGCTTAATCTTAGCCAAAAAGTCTTTAAACAGCTCTGAATTATTTTAATTTTGTTCCTGAATAGTTCTATCCCGTTCGTACTAATATTTAATTGCCCGAATGTCTTCTCCGCCACAGCGCTGACATACTTGGAGCTGACCTCGTACTCCTTCCAGACATCCCAAGCATGGTTTCAGTCCTTGGCTTCCACGCTTAAACAGAGCATAGTGCTAAGCGCAGTACTCTGTCGTGCAGTACGTTTTACACTTTTAAGTGCTACTCTGAGGCAAACACGCACACGTTTATGTCCCACGTAGTCATGATGATATATAATAAACATAAAATTTTATGTCAAAATAAACAAGCAACTACAGAAATGACAATGAAAAAGCAATTTGAGAAATGGGATACAGGACTAAATTATATAGCATCTCTATCGTTGCAAAACCGCTCCGGTGGCCTAGTGGTTAGAGCGTCCGCCTCGGATGCGGGAGGTCGTTGGTTCGATCCCCGGCCGAGTCATACCAGAGACTTAAAAAATGGTACTAACAGCTGCCTCGCTTGGTGTTCAGCATTAAGAGGTTAGTGTTAGGACTGGTCGGCCTGGTGTCAGGATAATGTGACTGGGTGGGACATCATGCTACATGTCTGCGGCATGATGACCCAGTGCTAGACATCACTATGAACTGCCACATTGCAGACATCGTAGCGATATGACTGAAAAATTTTTAAAGCTACGTTAAAAATCAAAATCACATCGCATATCGTTGCAAAATCATGTCCTAAGTAAATATGAGACGCAGAATTCAACATTAGGTTGGTGCCGATTCTGGAAGAGATTTTATTTTATGATACCGCTCGTCGACTCAGAGCCATAGCTCAATCATTAAATGGTGCTACAGTGCCTTATCCAAGATCAAATGCAGCTCCTTATGAGCTCACTGAGCGAGTCCTAGTAGACCTTAAGGTTTTACCAAGGAGGGATATGCACGTCGAAAGCTCATCAATGAGTACAAGGTAATTGCAGGACTAGAGATCATCACTACTCAGCAATACATGAAGCAACTGATAGACAAATGCAAAGCGCCCATGGGAAGAACAGCTAAGACTTCCAAGCTCCTTCAACTTAAACATGAAATCCTCAGTCGATCAAGTCGAGCTGATATCGAGGAGAAACTAAGTTCAACAACAACGTCATCTTCCGATCCCTAGGTGAGTTGAAATAGCATTCGGAGGCGCTGATGAAGGATTTATATACGATCATACCATATCCTTCAGCTCGGAATCGACAAAGAACTCCTGGAGCGCATTCTACGCCCCATTTAGCAAGAGGACCTGCGCACCCACACAGCCATCAAACTCGGAGTCGCCTTTGACATTCATCTGGTCAAGGAACACAAGAACATTGATGTGTGGATCAAATCCAAATCCTTGACTGTGTATCGCAGTGACAAATTTAGCCACATCGTCGACATCGCCTGTTCGTTTATCGAGCGCCACATCGGTGATTATCAGAAGTTAGAATCGGCTTGGATCTTAGCCGGAGTCTATTCTATCCAGTTTCAAACTTCCAAATTCACACCATTGCGTGGAAATAAGTACATACCACTACTAAAATCAGTCTTAGCTACTAAATCATGCATCAGTGGTAAAAAACGACGATGATTACTGCATATTATTATGAACTATACTTTCCACGCTACATCCTGCAGAGGACTACGCCGATCACATATCCAAGTATAAGCCATATTTTGAAACTATTATAACTAGAGGCATAACCTTTGCAGCAGCGGTCAAAGACGTTCCTAAACTTGAATAACTCAACGAGGGACTCTCCAATATATTCAGACTCGGTGACAAGAATATAGGTTATAATCAGTTTGTGTCTATCTTATGAAGATCTCCTAAAAAGCCTCACAGCTCAGCATCAAATTACTGCAGTACCAAAACCATTTCGTTTACATCAAAGAATTTTGCCAATTATGTCGATCTCAGCACACACAGCATTAAAATCAAGGATATTTCTGTTATCGCTGCTTGCACTGCTTTTTTTCAACCCTAACGAATGCACGAACATATCTCGTCTGGATACTGTCAGGAATTACAAACTGTGCAGATGCCGCGTGATGAGATGCTAAAGATCGAGCATCATCACAAAAATACGCTTGTGCGTTTTATACTATCTTCGACTGCTACGCTGAAGAAAGTAGAGGGACCCTCTCCAGATCCTAGTCATTATTTTAGTTCAAGTGAAACACAGACACATTCCATGTACAAATATATCTACGGTATGTTTTTCCATCGATGAATCCCTGTCGTCGGGGTATCGTAAGTATCGATGTGAAGATTGCATTCATTTGTTCTTTGAACAACTAGCAGCAGAGTTGACACGCATCTGGGAGATCCCCAAAATCTCAGCAACGATCATTGCCCTCACCCCACAACAGGTGCGGAAAAAAAACAAGTCAGCTCAGCAGTACCACGTCTGCTACGAGCTGCTCACGATGACTGCACACTTACGCTTAAAGGATCCAGACTCCTTTCAGTCATTGCTCATCATCTGTGACGATACTATGTGCATTTCATCGTCGCAGCTCCCAATCATCTTCACTTGAAGCAAATTTTGCTGAAGTTGGAACTGAAATCGAATGTATCCCCAACAGTTTCGAAAAGTACTGTAGTACCATTTATGTTCGTTAGGCTCAATATTCGTGATTTTGTAAAAAGAAAAAAGGCATTTTCGGGGGTACTTACATTCGTGCTTTTACCTGTCGCAGTTTGCATATTAGTAGGCATTTAATTTTATGGTTTAACCTCTACAAATAACAAAAATAAAGAATACAAAAGAATAAAACTATGCAGAGGCAAATGGCGAAACTTTAATGTTTAAAGCAACACTAACAGCTGTATGAGCACAAATTACAGACCTGGCAGGTTCAGTATCTACACCGTGTTTTCGACCAAGTGAATTACATCAGTCGAAGACCCGACGCAGACAACAACCCTAAAACAATAATTCCATCTCTTTTTGCACAAATAAAACAAGATTAATCACTTTCGCCATGTTTTCGTTTGATTGCTCAACATGAAAGCAAGCTGACGCAGTCAGCAATATTAGGCTAATCGGTTATTAAAGAAGAATTAAAGTCACACTTCCACGAGTGGTATGTTAAACAGGTCATGAACGCAGTTATGGAAAAGATGTTACTGTTGACGATCAGTGCACATTATTAGTAAACCCTGCTATTTCATTAATCCAGATATTCACTCTGAATGGATAATTTCAGCTCACGCTACAATGAGTGAAAGATCGTACTTAATTATCATTGGTTTTGAGAAAGCTGGACTTGTTTGGTTTTGCAATTCGAGGATTACTGCTATGAGAAGCATTTGTGAGTACCATGAAAATTAATTGACACGATGTTGATACAGTGGCTTTTCTGTGAAGTGTTAGCTTTAATACACTGCTGTAATTCATGTATATACATAGTGTTTCATTAGAAATAGTGTTTCAAGAAAGAGTTATAATATTTTACAGGATAGTTGTTCTTTCTGGATTTCAAATGCATCCATAACATGAAATACGCTTTCAGAAGTATTTAAATGTTTCAACAACAGTTGTACTCGAATGAAACATCGATTTGAATAAGTATTGAATTCAATTTTCTTATACTGGTATTTTGTATTATTTGTTCTCTCATGTTTAGTATTACTATTGTTTGAATATCTTATGCATTTTCCCTATTTTCTCTCTATCTTCGCTGATCTCACCTTTCGATTTATGGCAGTGAGTGTAAATTTACAGCATCGGATAACTTATAGAACGTGTGCATTGAAACAATATATAATGATTTATAATTCTTGTTTCAGAAGGTTAAAATAAAAAATAAAAGAAACACACGTACAAGCTAATATTTAATTACCAAATTATATTATTGACCTGAATTTGTTAAATATGAGAAGCTATGTTAATCGCTAGGAATGAAACACCTTAAGAAAACGGGGGTGGGGGTGGGGTGGGGTCATCATCCTGCGTGGCTCATGTTTCGTCGGGGATTTAAAAATGTGATTCGGCGCAACCACGAACACCACTAAAATTGGTCCCCCGCAAAAATTATGATACTACAGTATATGTCGATCACCATTGGACCTTTTTGATTCATCGTCTCATTTCAGTTTTGTCCACATCAATGGAAGAAATCGCTAAAAACTGTCCCATGTTTATCCATCTCTAAAAATAATTTAGTCACCAACACGATCTTCTCGAGCAAAGAGGAGTTTATCCCTACAAATACATCGATTCCCTCTCACTTTTCTCTCATCTCAGTTTGACAGGAACCACTGATGAGGAATATCAATACGCATGGAAGATATGGAACGATTTCGACTGTCACACTGTCGATTATCACGATGGTTACCTCAAAACGAACGTGCTCTTATATTGCCAACAGATGTCTTCGAAAATTTCAGACGCACTTGCTTGAGTCATTACCAGCTCGATCCACTCGACTTGTATTTCTCTTCACCAGGACTCTTCTGGGACGTTATGCTTAAGCACACTGGTGTAACCTTAGAACACTTCACAGATCCATACAGATTTATGTTCACCGAGCAAATGGTCCGAGTAGGTATCTCCGTCATCAGTAAAATATACGCTGCTGATAACATAAATGCATGCAGCACCTCAATCCAATCAAAACACCCGTGTGTACCCTGTATCTGGACAAACACAATCTCTACGACTGGGCCATATCACAACCACTTTCTGAGGCAGATTTTCACTGGATCATCGAAGAGCAATTCCTACAAGAAAGGCAGGCAAGATATCTCGATGGATATGGCTATTTCATCGAAGCGGAGGTTAAGTATTCAGATCACCTCCACGAACTTCACAACGATTGTCCCTTCTACGCTGAACATATTCTCGTCGACAACTCCACGCTGTCCCCCGAGCAGCTGAAATAAAAGAATCAGTTCGGACTCGGAAACGCTAAGATTAAAAGCTCATATCCAATCTCAACCACAAAACCAATTATGGAATGCATTATCGAATGTTAGAACAAGCTCTTAAGCATGAACTAGTTCTTGAGAAGGTGCATCGAGTCCTAAAGTTTGACAGTCTCCATGGATGAAACCCTACATCGATCTAGACACGACACAACGCGCCAGAGTCAACACAACTTTTAAAATGATGTCTTCAAACGCATGAACAAGAGCGTTTTCGGGAGAGAAAAATCAGGGGACAATATTAGGCATTACAAGAACGTCGAAATCGTTAATGACCAGCGACGAAGAAACATCTAATCCAGAAAAACGCAACTCTTCCTGGACAAACCTTTCTACGTCGGAGCAGCAGTAGTCGATCTCTCCAAAATGTTAATACTGTAATTTCACTACGACTTCATCAAGCGTAAGTATGATGTCAACGCCACACTGCTCATGACATATACTGACTCACTCGTATATGAAATTCACTCCGACCCCGTCTATGCAGACCTACATCAACACCGGGAACTATTTGACCTTAGCGACTATTCAGCGGACAACCTCATTCAATACAATGATAAAAAAGTGCTGTCAAAGTTCAAAGTTGAAACTTCTGGCATGCCCATCACTGAATTCATAGGACTTCCATCCAAAATGTACTGCATAACACGCGACGATGGAATCCTCATAAAAAAGCCAAATGAGTCAAAGACCCTGTCACTTCCCAAGTAGCCACTCACCAGCATTATACAAAATCACTAAATGGACGTCTCCAGTACTATTCAATTAGAACTTTCCGCTCACAAAGACATCAGATCTCTATCACACTCATTAATAAAAAAGGATCATGACCCTTTGATGATAACGATACTCCAACGATAACAATCATACCCATTCATGGACACACAGGGATAATACAACGCGAGTGAGCCAGAGAGGACCAGAATCCTCCAGTAGTATGAATCATGGAAAATTGCTTGCTCACTCTCTTTTCACAGCGTGATAGCATAGTAAGCCAGAACCCTCGTTTTTTTCTTCTTCATAAAGACCTTTTTCTGCGCTAAATCGAGACAAAAAATTCCTTGAGAACGAGTGAGCCAAAACTCCCATTTTCCTACGTTACTAACGAAACTAGCCTATCAGCATTACACTTGTTGATCAATAGGCATTCACGGCAAAATGCCTTGCAGTATAATCTGCCCAGGTCAAAACTCTGTGTTACTGACACATACCAATAACCCAAGAAGATAAATGAGGAACACGTATCAATTTTGTACGGAGCTAGGTACTCAGCATTATTACTTCAGCCCAAATAAAGAGAAGAAATTCAAAAGTGACGGTGTGCGAAATTAATAATATGATTGGTATGTCGTGTTTATGATCCTCATTAAAATGGAATATTTTGTAGTCTCAGTTTTGATAGGATAATATATGTTTAAAGAATATTGTTTGTAACGTGCTCCGTTACATTTTTTTTCATGCCGAATAAAAATAATTTCTTTATTCTTTCAAAGTAATATTTAATAATTTATATTATTTCCTTGGAAAATGTTTCTAGCTATTTACGTATTGTTATAGACGGACACCAATTCGATAACAATTCTAGGTAATCATTAGAGACACTGGTTTTTAGGAAAGCTAGCAAACCAATGTTCCTACATAATTTGGTGTAATGAATTTTTATTTACTGGTGCCGAGTTTAAATTTGTTTCTGAAACCCAAAACTGCTAAAGTAAAGGAAAGTCCGACGAACAGCAAAATAACGATTTATTTTTTAATTATGAAAGATATTTTAAACTTGTGAAAATGCTACATACATCCATCTGTTTCGTTTCTAAGGGTTAGTGACTGAATGTAATTATTTGTGTTATTGACCATCACATCACTTTGCTTTCACTCGTCCATTTTGTTCGCATGCGTGGGTGCAGGATAGTCAAGGTGGGTGATGTATGGTCATTAGGTGAGAGATATCGTCACTTTATAGATTGCATGAAAATAGCGTAGCATATGCTGGCACCTTTAAGGACTACCTAGATCTCTAGATACATATATAGTAATGAGTATTAGCACCTCATCCAAATTCTAAAAGCATCATAATGTTCAAAATTTCTTTAAAAATTTATTTATGAAAATACTCATACATTTTAAAATTTAAAATACATATCTTTTAGAATTTGTATTGTAGATTATTTTCTTTTAAATAGTACTTTCCTAAAACAATTTGCGATTGTTAAATTTGTCCTGATTGCATTGAGTTCCCTAAATTCGGTATATTTTGATTAATTTTGCAAATAATTATATATTTTGAATTTTAACGTAATTTAAAAAAAAAATATCAGTCATATTGTTACGATGTCTATAATGTGGCAGTTTACATTATGTGAAGATAATTATTTCCAGATATTACAATTTATTTGCAATTTCGTTTTAATATGTAATTGCTTTTAGTTGAAGCAATATTTAAAATTGTCAAGATTTTTTTTTACAGTCACTACTGAATTTTAGTACCGCTTTTTGTCCAAGCCGTAATTTTATACTATTTTCGACCTTTTCCGTCACCTCCAATGTCCATGACAGTTCCAAAAGTTTTGTTTAATTTTCGGTCTCATTTAAAAAAAAAAAACCTGGATTATTTATACGCATCGATAAATTCCTCATTAGTTCGACTTTCAGTGCTACTTCGAGTTTATGTTTAACTTTTCTATTTTTCAGAATTTTTCATCCTCCACTTAAGTCAGTGATAGTTTCATAATATAAGTCTCCGCCAAATTGCAAAACTTTTCAGAGATACTATCTGAATTATAGAACTCAGTTTAGTCTAAGCTGTAGTTTGTCTACATCTGTTACCGATCTTTTTCGGTATCCGATAATGTCTGTGACAGCCTTGGAAGCTTAGTACAACTTTTGTTTGAACCGATTTAATCTATTTATTTTTTACTTTTCATTTTTACCGTAATTTTAGTATTGAGTTTAGTCACATCCATTCTAGTGCTATTATTTATTGACAGGATAAGAGGTACACTCCTTAACGTACTCCAGTACATAATTAAACATTGAGTAATTATAAATGGTATCTGCAAGAAATCTCTTCCCTCCCCAAAAATAAATAAAGACATACTACAAAAAACAAAACTGGAATGAGGTGGAAAGAGGTGGGTGTAGGAGCAGAATTATTTTAAAATTCCAAGGGGGTAGGTAGTGAGTTAAAAGAGAAATAGAAAATTTGCAGATCTGAACATACGCAAAATCGACAAAGGAATTGGTTGCATTAAATATGTTATAAACAGTAAATGTCACTCCAAGATATTAATACTGCGTAAAGAAAATCATCTTTAAATCTATCTATCTATCTGTCTATCTATCTATCTATCTATCTATCTATCTATCTATCTATCTATCTATCTATCTATCTATCACTCTCTCTATCTCTCTCTATATGTATGTATGTATGTATGTATGTGTGTGTGTGTGTGTGTGTGTGTGTGTGTGTGTGTGTGTGTGTGTGTGTGTGTGTGTGTGTGTGTGTGGTTGTGGGGGTGTGTGTGTGTGCCCACCACATACTAAATACACATCACCAAAAAATGATGATACATAGTCGATGGTGTATGAATTCGTACGTAGGAGGCATGCTCACACGGAAATCTAGTAAAATGGACATTCGAACCGTGGTCCGCGGGCAAACTGCACACATCGCCTTTCTTCGAGTGTGTCTGCAACGCACGATCAATTCATCACCGACTTGTGGTATAATGTTTTGGAAATGTGTGCCTACTCCGCAGGGTAGGAATTAAAATAATTATCTAACCCATATAATAGTAATAATTGTATTAATATTATATAGCGTTTGTATACGCAAACTTTATGTGCCTATGACATCTGATCCACATAATAATATTATATCCAGATTAACGCAAAACAGGGGTTTATATTACGAACATATCTTAAAAAAGAATTTGGTCATAAGACATGTCTTGGAAAATTACCTTTCCGGATTGATTCACACCATCCAGAAGCTCACTGTCGATTAGGATTTTGAGAGCAGAATGTTCCTTCAGATTATAGAGATCAAAGTGATTGGTTATAAGGCATATACATATATGTAATTTTTATAGATTTTTCTTTAGTAACAATTGTGTAGGGTATGATAAATTGTACTTTATGGATTCTTTGTTCAGCTCACAAGATGTACGGTCACAGTACAAAATTCAAAACCTAGGACATTGGCTAAAACTGTGAATATATGACACCATAAAATCAGTAAATAAGTACAATTTAGAAAACGAATTAAACTTGTGATGGAGGTTGTTTATGTAACATGCTATTTGTAATTCGTTGTATCATATTTTATACGATTGTTATCCGTCTCAAGCCCAATATTTTAAACGTTTGAATTTAAGTTATTCTTTTGAAGAATATCATGTGATTTCCCATTGAAAACTAATAGGAATACTCATATTTCAAGATTAATCAATTCATATGTGTGTTTGAACTCATCTTATAATTTCTAGAGTAGGAGCCAATGATCATTCAATAATTGGAATTATGTAGGTACCATTGGTTTTAAGCACGTCGGTTTCAACATCATGACACATTTTAATCGGACGGGCTGTATCACATACTGGGGTTATATAATCGTGATCTCTTCCAAGTACTTCTGTTGTCCCATTCTCGCAAAGTTATTTTTAAAAAACGGTCGGGATTATTTATTGGGGTTATATAGTTCTCATCAGTTACATGCACGTCGGCTGACTCAACATGACACATTGCTATAGAAGGGACATAATTGTAGTGTCCATGCTTAATACTGCTTTCTGTTGGATGGGTTTTTCCCTCCATCACAACGCATGTGGCATCATCGTAGAACGACGAAGCAGTCTGACAAAGAGAATAAATACGAATATATCTAAAGGATGTTATCAGTTTGAACTACAAACGAAAACAATAGGGACTAGAAACAATTGACCTTGTTTCTGAGTTTAGGTGTAAAATGAAATATATTTCACTGAATACGGTAGAGATTCTCAAAAGAATTTGTGTACTGAATGTTCAGTGGTACATTAACTAAAAACAATTTGATCTTTAAGTGACGGCGAGTCAGAAAATTAATAGACTAATATAAGATCAAGAATGTGCATATTACACTTCAATATTAAATTTCAAACATTGTAAACATAATGTACAATACATGATTCTTATTATTAGTCTGTCTCCTAAAGTATGAGTTAGGTTTGAGGCAGATTAAGTCATCGATTACCCGATGGTCTTTGGACAAATTTATTTACCACGTATTTTAACCACTTTTGAAAACTGTTCTTTACTTCTACGTGTTACGACTGCCAAGGAATGCATTTTTGTTTCTTAAAGGCGGTAATGGGCACATGAATGAGCAAGCATCTTTCTTTGACCTATATAATCACATTTCTAGATCTTACAAAAATACTTGAACGTATATAATTACAAGTCTAGATCATACAAATAACTTTAACATATACAATCTCATGTCTAGAGTATCTAGACCATACAGCTAACCTGGAAGTATATAATCACATGTCTAGACCATACAAATAACTTAGACGTATATAGTCACATGACTAGACCATAAGAATAGCTTGCACGTATATACTGGCATGTCTTGACCATTCAAATAACTTTGGCGTATATAATCACATGTCTAGAATATTCAAATAACCTAAAACAGCCAGTAGAAAACATATTAGAATGCCAGGAAAATTATACAGAATAGATTACAAAAGACTCTGCAAACTAGTTAAACAAAGTTAAGTAACGTAAACGTTATTGGTAGGTGTGACACCTTGTTGTGGTGAAACATGTAGTTTCCCGTGGGTTGGATTTATCTGAGCGGGGTTTTGTGGGGTTCTTCCTCAACCAGATATGCTGTCTGCTGTTTACTATCTATGATATGCTGACAAATGGTGCTAAACCCAAACCAGCTCATGACGCCAACAACAACAGTAATTGATTTTCATTCACAGGCTCCAAACATGGATTTACAATAGTTAATAGTATATATAAAAAAAATTGTACAAAAACAAATAACAATCATTGTCCATAGTTTGAACTTAGCCTGATATGATTCAGCACCTACGGGTCCTTAGGCCATAGGCGAAAGCAATAAAGATACAACAAACAAGCAAATAAATGAACAGATTATAAGCATAACAGTGACATATTATGACTGGCGATTTTAAATCTGTACCTTCATTTTTCCGTAGCATTCCGTCATAACTTCCTTTTATAACGTCAAGCAAAACTTGACCATTCGAGGTTGTAAATGGAAGTCCTAGTGCATACTAAATTTACGTAATTGTCGGTTGTAAACATATTTTGTCTTACTCTGCTACTGAGCAATAGTGTATACAACTACAATATCAGAATATGTATTTAGTTTATTTCTTTATTGTGGGCATGCATGCTTTGTTGTTTAAAGTTATATAAAATAATTGTCATTTTGGATCCAGAAGGATGAAAACTTTGAAACGTATATAATAATTTCGGACATTATGTAAATCAGTTGTTGTTTGTTTGGTCAGAATAATACATTTCATGAGTGATTGTTCGTGGTTAAGAAAAGCATTTATTTGAAACGTTGTGCAGGGTAACATTTTCAGGTAATTTAGGATAATTCATTAGTTTTGCTATCTGGAAATAGTATTCTTATCCGAAAGTAAACTAAAAGAAGTGTAAGCATCAACATCTGACGAATAGTTGACAAGTCTAGAAAATAATGCTATTTTGTATAACACAGCAACATATAATACAAAATTCTTTTGCTAAACATTTACGCCAGTGCGTGACAAATATTAAAGATCCAGCAATGAGGAGAAAGACGGAAACAATGAGTTTTCCTATCCAGTATTGTGTGAATAGGAGATCCGAAAGAGGAAACAAAAGGTGCTGTTTGTTGTTTAGGTACATAATCATCGAAAAGTTTAAAACAATGGTGCATTGTGAAACAAGACATGACTCATTATACAAAACCAAATATGGTAAACGTTAAACTAAAATATATAACAGCTACATAGCATGTTGTTTTTTTCGCTCGATATTTTCTGTAGTCTGATAAAAAAAACATACTATCTCATCCACTAATAGTTCAGCATCGAAGATCAAATATAAAAAACTACATATGGTGTTTTGCATTAGTATTGAGATATTATGTAAGGCATGCACACAATCAAAGCATGCTTGCTTTTTGGTTCTTGATGTTGTTATTTGTTATTAAATTGCTTCTATTTGTGTATTATGTCTCTATAGTTTCTAGTTTTCCAAGCACAAGAATCAGGATAATGTTAAACTTTCTAGTCGTAACTCTTCAGTTTCAATACGTTCAGTGCAATTAATGTAACGCTGCAAAACAGATGTTTCAAGTAAAACGTATCGTAAAAAATAGTTGAACACATTTATCTTTAATTTCTATATGGTGGAAAGAAACAGTTATGAGTATATAATTGTTCCTACCATGATTACCGCATATTACTTGATATATAAATTAGGCAGTCAAACCTTTATTAATATGATTTAAAAGAGGGTAAAAGAACCATAAAGCTTTCGAATTAATTAATTGAAATATTCTACCTACGTTGTTTCCCGGACTGGATGCATCTGTGTAAGTATCTGAATGACATTGAAGCGGAATGGCAAGGTCAAGATTAAATCGAATTTTTCATTTTCCTATCAAGTCGTTTTGAAAGCACTTTCGAACAAGACAAAACACATATCTGCCATCCATTATTTGGAAACATATATTGCTGTGAAGTTATCTCTTGTATACATTTCACTGCTTAAAGGTCAATGATGAAGAAGCAGTTTTACGGTCTTAAACTGAATAGATAAATTTCCAGGCCCTCCTATCTTGGTTCGTCATAGTTGTATAAGTTGAAGTCAGATATTTTATTCGTTTGACACAATCTAAAGATGAGACGTTAAGGAAGGCGTTGCATATAGAACCGACATCTTATGCGTATATATATATATATATATATATATATATATATATATATATATATATATATATATATATATATATATATATATATATATATATATATATATATATATATATATATATATATATATATATATATATAGCTGGTATTATTACCTTACACATAATGCAAAACAATGGGATCAGATTTCACCGTTACGCCCATTCTGTGATTCGTTGCAATGCAGCTCTAAACTCCAGCCGTTCTTGAATCGAAGCTTTTGATTATTCTTACTGATGATATAACCATCCCACGGAAAGTACAAAGCGGGTCGCATTTGACTGAGCAGATAACCTTACACGTTTCATATACCCTTAGGTAAATATCAGTGAGGTCGAGGTTCAAAGTCACGTTATCGGGTCCATCTAGATGTTAAAAGAGAATATAATCGTATCGTTTATAGTAGGAATTGGACTTCTTTACATGTCTAGCATAACGGAAAGACATTAGTATTTGATGAGCGTGGAAAGCTTATTGATTGCAATATATGAACGACTTACAATATATGAACGACCCGTCCCAAGTGAGGTAGATGGATGAAGAAAGAAATAGACACAAGTGATTCAAAGTTCCAAAATGTACTAGATTTAAGTTAAGCTAGAAAACAACATACACACACACACACATAATATTTGGCTTTACTTTTTAATGTGTCACTGTCTGCACAAATCATCTATATCTAGATCTATATGTCTATTTGTCTATTTTGTTGTATGGTTGATTACTTTGCCCTTCCGTTCATCTATGTTTTTAAAACAGCTGCGGTATATATGATGTGCATATGGATGGTGTAACAAATATAACTGAAAGCATCTTATGTCACGTGTTTAGGCTCGAATAAACAGTAACATAAGAAAGTTTGAGAAAAAACAAAACAAACTTTGACAAAATATAATAATTTATTTCCCTGGAAAAATTCGGTAAAAATGATAAATATGAACTTACGGTTTTAAGAATCAAATGCAAACATAATCCAAGAATAATCCACAAATTTTAGTAGTCCTAATAATAAAAAGTTATAATGACTTCAAGTTCAAGCCCCAGCGAAGAATCCAAGATGGAAGTAGATGACGTATGCTGTAATCTGTATTGTTGAAGTCTACAGTTCCTTGTAGAAACGAGAAATATAACTCCGGTTTTGGAAATCTGAATAAATTTTGTATAAGAATTGTCTTTGTTCAAGAATATTACATGACCAGAAAGAAAACATAATTAATCTTTTTGAATCCAAGTAATTAGAAATAACTCCAAACAGCAAAATATAACCTTCCAGTGTAAAGAAAAAGCCTAACTGAGAATATCTCTCCCTCAAAACAAAGGTTATATCGTATTCCACAACGCAAAAGGGGGTCACGTTATCATGTTCCAGATTCTCGTCGAAGTTATGTACTTATCAAAGATCACGTACACCCAGTGTGGCACTAACAAAAACCAAACCTTTTACTCTAAGAAATAAACAAAAATTGTTTACATCTTCAATCAGTAGTCACAACATGATCTTGATAACAACCAGTCAATTAAAAAAATGAATAGAACTTATTTGCGTAGTTACTAATTTCGAAGCAACGATAGGATCTTGGTCAACATCTGGTATTTGCTAAAACGAACAGTCTGGGTCAAACTATTTTCTGGAAAAATATCATCTCTAGTAAATAAAGTTACATTACAGTAGCAAGTAATGAAAATAAAAATAAAAAATGAAACTGGCAAACTATTAAATTTATATATATATATATATATATATATATATATATATATATATATATATATATATATATATATATATATATATATATATATATATATATATATATATATATATATATATATATATATATATATATTAGATATAATTAAATCAAATATTTATATCAAGAGTTTGGTCTTCTTACTATATGGATCTGGTACATATGTATCACTTTCTATACAACAGTTGATACCGGATGATAAAATGCACGAAAAAAATGGTATATGTGTCTACCAGTGTTACCCTTTATATGTCAAATGAAGTGATTCTGTCCAGATGCGTTCCGTAGAATTTAAATTTGTCATGTTTACATTCCAATAGTTCTCCAATTCACCGTCAACAATGCATTTTAGTTTTAACGGTTCATGAAGGATGGACGTTCGTGCTTATTTAATTTGCGGTTTATCTGCAAGTTAATGTATAATTTAAAAATAATAACACATTCATCGACAAAGGGATTTCCTTTACATGGAGGGCACAAATAATTTCCATATTTGGATAATTTAAACTTATAATTAAACATTCTTGACCATAAGTTCAAGACCAGATAATTCATTAAATTTTCTTTAAAAAGAAACAAAACCTTACATTTTTCGATTTTGTGTAAATCTTTCTGTCTCTATGAAAATTCATGGAGACAAAATTCTCAGATATAACACATGTTCTGTACGTATTGTAGACAGAAACAGTATGTAGCTAAATCTGGGTCTAAAATTTAAATATATAATATTTACAAAAATGTTTTCTAAGTCTATATACCAAAATGTTTATATACATGCAGCTATTGGCCATGTAAAATCGAAACTTCCGTGTCTTCATTTATAAGTAATTTCTTCTTATGAGGATTCTTTTGCAGATCTGAAATGTTTCTATCCTCTCGGTATGTAAGGAGAGGATAGAAACATTTTAGTTCTGCAATGACCGTACGCTACAATTTAAAGTAGGAAACTTAAGAAAATCCGATTTCACTGATTAAAGGTTATAACAGATATAAATACTCACCCATGTTCCATGCATTGAGACATTTTTAAAATATCCAAAACTTCTTGGATTATACAATTTAGTATGCCACCTTGGAATATTAGCATCAAGTTAATATAAAAATTATATAAAAGTGATAAAAATAATTTACTTTTCTAAATTTCTATTTATGACATATATGTATCTAAACTATCTCGGAAAAAATGTCTGAACTATGACTTTTTCCGTGACTTGTGACATAATGGACAGAGAATTGTGTGGCATAGAAAGCATCTGCTATTGACATGTTTATCAAATTGACTCTAAGACTTGAGACTGTGTATTAAGTTCGATGGGTATATTAGTATGTGAATGTTGCTAATAAAGAAAAAATACTTACACTTTGCAATAACTTACTTGCAACTGTTATCTCTGTGGTAATATTTAATTCATTTCTTGGCCCATAGGGTTTTAGTTGATCCGTGTATTTCGCACTGCTGCTTGAATTATGTTGATCAGAACCACATTGAACCATCCTTCCTTATTACTGGTATTCCGTACTTCACGATATATTGAAGAGACTATCACATCTTTGCATTTCATAGCCTTCTTCTCTGCAGTTTTAAGTCCATTTGCGCTGATAATATTAATCGAATGAGTTAATGACTCCAAATATGTTGCTTCTATTTTCCATTCCAATGTTCCATTGCATTCAGAAATGGCTACAACTTCATTTTCTACAGAAAACATGATATGCAGTATACTATCACAAATACCTTGAAGAGGGATGTAAAGTTTCCACATGTAAGATTTAAATTGTCTGAATCCGAATTTTGAACTAGTAAATAACAAGTTCTTGAGATCTTGGAGATCATATTTTCCCATACAAATGCAGTAAACTTTTTATGTCATGCTTATTTTCTTATTCTGCCTAAGGCTTAATCATATAGACAAAAATACAATATAAGAAACAATGTAACTGAATGTATGCCGTATTCCAAACTAAATATACAAGCGCAACATTATTAATGCGCACATAACTCCGCCTAGATAAATTTGGACTTAGGCGCGTGCTAGACATAACTTTCGAACGAAAATGGCTTTTGGTCTGCTTAAAATTGAAATTTTGAGTCATATTGTGAATATATCATGCGCATTGCAACAACGTTTCCATTTGATCTGGAATGAATGGATTTTGATAGTTTTGTCGATTCTACGAAATTTCGTGATGATGGACTGTATTTATATGTGCTATTTCTACGTGACGTACACTGGATTTCAGCAGCGTGTTGACATATGCAAGTGTGTTTCTGTTCTGTCATTGAATGATTGAAATCATAATGTGGGGAAAATATGAAATCTTTCAATTGCAATTATGCAAGAGACGCTATGGAACATAGTGTTTATTTTATTTTTGAGTGCAGTAAGGAGGATGTAATTGCACATGGAATATAGTAGAATTTACACGACAATTTCGATATGTGTAATCAAGCTTGCGAACCCATGACTTGGCTCATGAAATTCGGATTTGCATAACTAAGAATGTATATTTTGAGGTAATTCAAGAT
Source organism: Sinohyriopsis cumingii (assembly GCA_028554795.2). Taxonomy (NCBI): domain Eukaryota; kingdom Metazoa; phylum Mollusca; class Bivalvia; order Unionida; family Unionidae; genus Sinohyriopsis; species Sinohyriopsis cumingii. Next base: position 50,412,756 of record CM068831.1, read on the forward strand.
TTAAAACTGTAATTATACTTTTGCCATTCTTATTACCAGCTAATGAAGACAGTTTAAGCCTTGTCACTTGCATGTTATTTGAAATGACCCTATCTGGCGTTTATAGCTAGCCTAAATCCGAAACATTGTAACAACAAAGTCAACTCGGAATGTGTCAAAACAGCTGGTATGTGGCAGTCCACGAAACACATGCTTTAGTTCAATAAGAAACAAATTTAATAAACTACTGGGCACACATATCCTGTACGTGAGTGCAATATGAAGGTGTGCAATATCGTACAATATTGTACGATTCTGACAGTGTAAAGTCAACGGAGAAAAACAAAGAGCATAAAATAAATCTGAATTGTTCATAATACTTACGTCTACCTTTATCTTTCCTCATTATCAAGTATATGCTTAACCATATGATCACTACACACATGCAACCCATTTTCTTAGATAAATTAAAGGAATCATATGTTGTCATTGCTATCTTTTGTAGCGTGAAATGTCGGTGTTGGTGTGTGAATATTTGTCCATGATTTGATATGGCGAAAAAAAAAAGATTACACTTCGGACCATTGTTATAACTAAATCAGAAGCAAGATTGTTTCTTTTCTCGATGTGTCATTATTATATTATCTTTTACACAAGTTTGATTCAGAATACGATTAGTAAATAAAATATATAATAGTCATTGTCTGAAAGCCGTCCTGGAAATATAAAATCCCACAACGGCAGTAGGTTTGACGCTGTTTACAGGGAGAATAATGCAAAGCGTGCGATGCCAGTGCAGCTGACATTTTTTTTAACGTCACGCTGTTTACCATTACCCACACCAGTTTGCTACTACTCACTTCGATATATTCGCGTTTTTAGCTTGTACCAAAGATACAAAATGTACCTAACCAAATGTCAACTTTTCTTTCTCAACCACGTTCTGAATGTAGTATATACATTTTCAATTATTCGATTTGTTTGAGACTGATTTCGTAATAAGTATTCATGAACACACGAACACTATTTTGGAAGTAGTGTAGTGTAGTGGGTAAGATAATTGCAGGGATTGGTAAGGTACCTGAGAAGAGTGGCGAGGGCTCAAGATGGGCGGTCATAGAAGGACAAACATGCCTCAAGGCCAGTCTCTCCCATACGAGGACAAGGGTGTCCATCTTTTTCCCATTGTTTGGCCAGGTGTCAGCGTCAGGGTGGCTAGGGTAGTTAATGCTTGGTTGCGGACCACCACACATGACACATTCGTGTTTGTGGGGAGATCTTTGGGCTGAAGAATTTCCAGAACGGTTGAAACAATAGCATAAACCCTGCTGGAACATGTCTTCCCCGTTTTCTACATTTCCAGTCTGATCGTCCCGAGACCAAAAATCCACGAAAGGAGTGGCTCTGAGTAAAGTCAGCGCCCAATATTCATTGTGCAACTATTTCCAAAGAATGCACTTGGCTCCCCTGTCACGTGGCTTCCCTGTTGGTCATATATATACCAACTCATACCCGACCCCCAGTCCTGCACAAATTCCTCCAGTTTGATAACCTGGGGAACCAAGTAGGAGAAATTTTTGGCATAAATTGCCACAAAGCGTGTAAAGGCTGTGATCCATGTTTCTATGTTTAACATTTTGGGACCACCAATGCCCATAATCACCAAGACTTTGGCAGCACGATTAATGTGAAATTTAAATTCGTTATTGGAAATGGACTGGACCATAATAGGCAGCACAGTTGCTAAGTCGGTATGTTTGTCCTGTCAACATTTCTTTATCAACTTGCCAGAAACCTGTGATGAAATTGGGGCTGACGGCAATGGGGTTTTCCCCTGTTTAGCCCTGCTCACAAACTAACCGTTTCTTCGACATTGGCCGACGAAGAAATTAATTTGTCTATGTAAAAGTCTTTAGAAAGGTCTGTAAACTGTCTCTTTTGTTATAAACAGGTCATAAAGGCCTGATTCATCCAGGAGACCAGTCTGTTTTCATCCAATGCCTGGTGGACTGGTGTAAGACACTCTCCTCGGGAGAGGCCTGTCCTGGTTTCCCCGCGGACCCCGTAATTTAAGTCAGTTAGTGCTACCGTAGGCCTTCTACTTCAGTGTGGATGGGCTCTTGATTTCCCTAAATAACTGGAAGTGGCCTTTGGCATCTGTGATTTTAAAAGATTTAATAAGATAGCAGTATGCTAGCTTCTTGAGAGATGCAGAATAATGTGAAGGATAATTTAGGGAAAATTTCGAAAATTAAATTCGTTCGATGCCATGAAGTTTATTTATCTCATTTGAATGAATAAGATCCATGTCGGTAAAACAAGCTGAATACAAAAGCATTTGGGAAGCATAAAACTAAATTACGTCCTTTTGGTGGGATATCGTACAAAATCGTTGTTTTATTATTATTATTATTATTATTATTATTATTATTATTATTATCATTAATTATATACTCCAACTCATTGTCGTCTTAATTCGGGTGGGACAGGATATATATATATATATATATATATATATATATATATATATATATATATATATATATATATATATATATATATATATATATATATATAGTGGTAAAACATTTCTTTAGCATCATAAGAAGACGCCGGACACTATTAAGGTATTTAACTTGTGTTTTAATGCACTCTGTCGGATTCTGAAAACACAGCATGACATGCTTGTGACGAACATCCTGTATGCTTGTAAATAAACTGCATCGTACTTATGAGGGCAATACTCATTAAGAAGACAATTTAGCCCATACATGCAGATGCTGAACCACTCCGTTGCGACATAATTTAATATATTGGTCGAGAAGCTGACGTTTGTGCAAATTTTATAGCACTGCATCCTAGAAACATTGAAACTGTAACGAAATCACAAGATTAACTCTATACTTTTCCGCTGCACATCCCGTAGTACGAGAAAAGTATCACACGGGTCATTTATACCAACCAGAACGACAAAAATTTCCGAGGAGAATTCGAGAATGTTCGAGGCATACATATTTTCTATGGCATCCACTCTAGTACCACCAAGCCCGCAGGACACATCCAGTGTGTAATAAACATTTTAACAGCTCGTTTCCTAGATTAATAGCAAAATACAAAAAACATTTTTATCAAGGCTTATTTTCTGATTGAAACATTACATTTATAAATGTATCTACTGGCTGGTTACTAGAATACATCTTGTAGAGATATCTGCGTCTAAATTGGTACATAAAAAAACGATGCTTATTTTCTACCAACATAATATTTTCTTTAAGACATAATTTTTTCAAATCATTTAATATCTTTGAAATTTAGTGTGTTTTCCTCATTCGATTATTCAATTCTGTTTAGAATATCGAAAATAAACAAATAACATTCTGAAAGTGAGAGGTAGGTCTGACGTTAAATGTTTCTCAGTGTCCAATAACGATCTGTATTAAGTATAACAAATCTTAACTTAAATTTATAATCGTTTTGAAGTGTGTGTATTCAATAAATTATCGACAGAACTGTCTCTTATTTTACAAAAAGACACACAAATGTCATAAATAGCTGGTTCCTCTCTTTCTGAATTTTTTAATTCCATGTTAGGTTAATTATTTTAAATCGTGAGAATGTCATATTGACAATCGAGATGCCTGTCCCATACAGAGCTCGCCGAAGGTCGACGAATTGGACCTTGAGCCGTTCGTATATTTTGTCAATGACTTTTTGGTTGCCATTTTATCAGAACCTTTAACCAGTGTCCATGAACTAATGAACATCACAACAAGGCAAAGTGGAAATTATACTGAGTGTATCAAAGAACTACATATACAAACCAACATAAATATAGAACAGGAATGTCGTGCTCATCAGTGTATGAGGGCTGTGTTAAAATTATCGCGCAGTTGCAAATAACTACAGTAAACAAAGGTAGTTAAAAAGAAGTAAATCATCAGTGTCATGAATGTAGCCCGAGTCTATTTCTATATCATTTTCCTCTCTTACTGGTGGAGAGACAAGCCTTAAATTTAGAAATTCTTGGTATTGCTATAAAGGTAAGCATTTATTCTTTATAATATGAAAATTATGGTGTGGATGTCGGTGTGTTTTTCGGCGACAGTGTGCAGTGAGTAATGCAGCATTGTTACTGAGTCTGAAGTGATATATGTGACCTGTTGTACAGTGATTCGATTGCAGTCCAAGGTCTCCGAAAATGCTGGATAACCCGTGATACAAATTCCATAGTGAGTTCATCTTTAAAGGTAGTTTAGACGTACATATGAGTATTAGGATTTGGACACAGTGGAAAGTTCACTACTAAGAAATAGCTGTAGAGAGTATAAAGAAACAATAATTGTGAATTTCGTCGATATATAAGTTACTTGAAAGAAGCACAATACATGTTATCCAGGATAACAATTATATTTTCTTTCCTTATTATCTATGATTTCAGTTGGTATGTCCGACTAAAAAATTTATTACCACATACATATATATTCGGGATGAAAATCTTTGCTTTTTATCAATAATTTTCGTTATCTATGTTAAAAAAGCTGTTATTATGACCACTTACAATTTATCAGTCGTGGTACACATCCGACGGAGAGGCTTGGTGTATACGCATTAATAAATTATCCTTGATCAATGAATACAGCAAATGACAAAGCGTTGTCTGTATAATGTAAACAGTCCATGTATACATAATCCGATGTAACCGGAAATTTGTTTTCATTCTCGATGTTGCAAGAATGACTATCTTTAGTATTGTTACAGTTTTCATTTACTTTAATTTCTGGACCTACTTAACTGTTTGCAGTGGTAAGTATACATCCATACAAGGATACTACATACATACATACATACATACATACATACATACATACATACTCTATAGTATGGAAAGAATGAACACTTATGACCAGATGAATACATACACTACCACACTTGATGCACACCATGCCATACAGTGCAAAACGTGATATCTTACAGTATGAATTAAATGTTAAAATATCTATACTCTCACATTGTATCTCTGACATAATTTCGATGTGATCTTTTTCTTAAAATTACCTTAATTACACACTGATTTATAATGCATTTTTTCTACAGGAGATGCACTCGTTGCATTTACTGGATGCAGTGCTACCTTGGAGTGGAACTTAGGCAATATCAGCTACAAACAAGAAAGAATTGACTTTCGTATCATCGATAACGCTGGATATGTTATTGCTTCAAAGGAAAATAACCAGTGTATAAGTCTAAACAATTTATCCGTGAGTTGTGTGATATCTCAAAAACATGAAGATTGGATCATTGTGTTAGCCTTAATGAACATCACGACAAAGCATATTGGAAATTATACGGCATGGATCAAAGAAGAACTACATATTGAAAGTAAGACCACGTCATTGATTGTAATAGGTAGGTGTAAAAGGTAGGTTTAAAGATAACGAGTGAATCGTGCCAGGAATTATGTGAAGGTCAGACTTTACTGCAAGTAATTAATTATATCGCAGAAATGCAATATGTTATGCAAGACGAATACCTTGAATATTTATATTATGGAAATGTAGAATGTTTCCATTGAATAATTTGTATTTTCGTAACCTAATTACTAGAAAAACATGAAGCCAATGAACGAAAACCATATCAATGATAATATAGGCCTGATTCTCATTTTCCGGTGTTTTTACCCGGCGCAAAAATGCCAGTGGAATTGATAGGTAACGTGCATTAATAATGCCATTTCAATAAACTAAAGCTCTCGACCGTACTCATGAGAAAACTAATATATATAAGAAATCACTATGCGTACCAACATAATTCATTTAATGATACTAACACTAGTCATAATGATCGTGTTAACGCGCATATACGTAGGAATATAATAGTGATCCGAATCATGCGGAAGAAAATATAATGGCTGCCGATATATATTTATACATGTGTCAGTTGATATTGTGTTAAAGGTGGAGACAACATAAAGGGTTCGTATAGAAACGCTGCAAGAGTCTTGAATGACCCTTTGGTCCAGTTCTTTAAATTGCTATGAAAATGTTATGTTAATATACATTATAGACAAGTACTGAAACAGAGGGAAACGAACAAATAGTTCAAAACTCAGAGGCGACATATTTCAGCACAATATGTTGTACTTTCCAGATAAACCACAAATAATGGAAGTTCGTAAGCCAGTTCTGTACGAATCCTTCTCAGTAATGTGTACCACCTCGCATACATCTGACTGTATCACCTACTATTGGAAAATCAACGGCTCAGATCTGCAATATGCTACAAATCTTTATGCAAATGTGTCGACACTTACATACAAAAATGTAACAATGATGGACAACTTAAGCAAGTTAACATGTCAAGCAGGAATAGAGAACTGTAGCAATATTCTGTGTTCTTCTGAAAACAGCGAGCCTTATACGGTTGAACTATATTGTAAGTACATGGTAACAATTGAAAATATCGTCTTTTCTATATATACTTCAAACGTTTTCGTGCGTGAAGACCTGATTTAAAAGACTGAGGTAAGAAACAAACAAGCAGCTAAATAGAGCCCCCATCAGATCTATCTATCTATCTATCTACCTATCTATCTATCTATCTATCTATCTATATATATATATATATATATATATATATATATATATATATATATATATATATAGTGAGAGAGACAGAGAGGGAGAGAGAGACACATAGAGAGAGGCAGAGGGAGACAGAGACAGAGACAGAGATAGATAGATAGGCTACCAGATTGTCTTAATGAACATAATTATCAACAACATTACCTTATTTATTCCTCCTTTGAGAGATCATAAATCATTCTTGAAAATGTAATATTTTTCCGAAATCTCTCACGTTTGACATTATATTACACAACTGATATTACTTTCAGTTCCATATATTATCAATGCATGGATCTTTAACGCATTATATGTAATTAAATCTTGTATAATATGTTATAAAAGTTAAAGAGCCTATGACAAACGAGTTGATTGTTCACACGTGTCGTGAAAGATGACACAGTTATATATGGCAAAGGCATCACATCTCATGCATGCTAATGTACAATTCATTCACTAAAAGACACACTAAATTATATCGATGACTTTCATTACGAGACCATTATAATCTTGTATGTGTACTTATCTGAAAGCATCGTAGTCATTGGCAATTATATGCCTGGTTTTATTAGTGTGATTTCAAATGGAGATTCATCCAAGATGGTATATTTCTATAAGTTTTCTCTTTCTTAAACATTGCATTCAGATGGACCCATGCAGGTGTCTGTGTCTCTTAACAGAAGCGATATTTACCTTCAAGAGAATGCAGCTTTTAAAGTAAAGTGCTCGGCCATTTGCTATCCAGCTTGCACGTTTCGATGGGAAAGTTATTACATCAATGTTGATTATGATGAACTCGTAATCAACAGCTTCAATGAAAGACTGTCTGGAACATACACTTGTACGGCAAGAAACCCAGAGACTGGTGTGACAGCAAAAGCTTACCCCATTTTTCTGTATCATGCCAAAGGTAAACATACTGGCTTTCTGAGTCTATGTAGTGATTATGTTTGCATAAATACTATAGGTGTGAAACTGCTTTAACTCCTGTCAAATATTGATTTGATAATTATCCAGCGAAATATCACGTCAAGCAAAATAAGTTAGTCACAGGAAATCACAAAAGAAAAATTTACTGCTAATACTGTCGAAAGACAGGCATTTCTTGAAACTATATAATTTTGAAAATCTGTTGAAACAATGTTTGTGCTTTGTCATTTGACAGGACTTTTAGTTGATATTAAGTTCACAGGATATTCATAATTGCTTTAGAATTCCACGGAAAGTCTTGCGTGGGATAGTCATTCTTCAACACTTGCCATGAAGGCATTTTCATAGTTTTATTTGGATCACTATATATTCTTTACTTGATCATTGAGAGTCAAGACTGAAGATCTTGTATCTTTGTATTATTAGAGATTGCAATATTAGCTGATTTTATTTAATTTTTTACTAGTGTCATTACCCCCTGGAGAAAGTCAAGGTAATTATGCTCAGCTATTACTTACGACCATTCGTTTACACAACAGCTCTATTTCTCATATACATATTATGTAGGATCTTAATCTTAATTCCATTTAATATATATATATTATATATTATCATGCAGATATATTGCTCGAAATTATAATCATTATCTTCGATATATTGCTTCGAAATAACTAAATAAATCGCACGGCAGAATAACAGTGTTTTTTTTCTTCTCCAAAAGCATTGGATAAAATAACGATCGTGTTAGTCAGCTAAATAATAGCTATCTTACCCCAGAAAAAATCAGAACATGGAGATTGCATAAACTACCAAAAATAGACAAACCAAGAAACCAAGGTATTACTATTATTTCTGGTAACGGTCACCCAACCAAAACAGTCTCAGAATATTTATACAATTTTATGAGGCCCGGTGTCCATACACTACTCTCTTACATTTAAGATGCAACGGACTATCTCGTGAAAAGTAAAGTCAGTGAACCATTACCACCTGACACAGTTCTAGTCTATATACCAACAGTCCGCATAATGTAAATGAAGCCTGGGAAGCAAGACATGTGAAGACTCCACCCAGCTAGTTCATAAACTCTACAACTCTGAGTTTAATGGCAAGAATTACATCCAGATAAGCGGAACAGTCATGGGAACTAAGATCCCCCCCCACACACACACACACACCGTATGCAAATATTCATTATGGGCAGATTAGAAAGCCAGCTTCTTGACTCTGTTAGCCATAACCATACCAGTGGGTCAGTTTCACTGATGCTGTGAAAAACTGCACTTATTAATTTATTTGAATAACTTTCGAACATAACATCATGCACACAACCAACTTATCAGGATATGATATACAAGATGGAATTTATTTGACGGCGCAAACATTTCATAGCTGAAATACTAAAGCAGACGATTGTCAGTTGTTATCTATTCCTGCCTTTCTAGCACTAATACATAAAAACACTCAAATTGCGTATTTAATTGTACTATCTACCACGAGCACAGTGTAGACTTTGCATTGTAATATATTTTGTGTGTGTTTTGCTTTGTTATCGTTTGTCTAAATAATTTTTGTGACTTTGAGCCCATAAAAATGGAATCGGTATATTTCGAAAGCCCTTAGGCTGATTTCACACCAGTTTTTGCACTGTTGTTTGACTGTTGCTCTGCTATATATATATATATATATATATATATATATATATATATATATATATATATATATATATATATATATATATATATATGTGTGTGTGTGTGTGTGTGTGTGCGTGTGTGTGTTGCATTAGAGAATGTGAAATGCAACCTTAAACAAATTTTGGGTTCATTACATTACAAATAACAGGGAGCTGAAATAATATGTTATATCGCTATCTTGTTTTTGTTTTATCCGTTTGCTTTTAACTAACTCTTCTTTTGATTCCAATGCCACGTGTTTCGTTTGACTAATAATGCACTATTGTTTCAACTTCTTCATATAATTTCTTAACAAAACATTAAAAAGAACATTTTACTTCCTTTTAAGGTATCCGACCAGAACAATATTGGACGGGGCCAATCATTGTTTCCGTCCTCCTCCTTATTGTTGGATTTGTTGCCTTTATCACACATTGGCGTAAAAGTGCATCTAGAGAAATCGGTTTGATTTTTGCCATACTGATTGGGAAAAGTATTCTCTTGTTTTCATAAACCCAGAGAAATGCATGTATTCATCACAATTGTTTCTGCTTAAAATTATATGTATCCACTTTCCATTAAGAATATCCGTTCCAAACCATATAATTAATTCACATTATCCTCCATTATCCAAACGTCAGACATTTGAAAATTATCAAAGGCATTTTTCTTCTCTACTGTTTTTTTCTTCTTTTTCCTGTCCTTTCCTTCTTCTTGACTCTTCTTCTCGCTGTTGCTGTTGAAGGAGAATAGCTTGTTCTGCTTCTTTCTGCTGTTGTAAAAGTTTCTCCTGCTCTTCTTTCTGTCTCTGTTTAAAATCTTCGATGTGTGATAAAGATGGAGAAGGTGCTGAAGGTACTTGTACCGGAACAAACTCTTGCGAAGAAGATAGAAAATCGACTAAATTCCAATTAAAATCGACCTCTTCTGGAAGTAGGACTGTGTTGATTTTGGAGTCAAATTCTCTTGTCAAAGCAAGAACTATTTCATACTAAATGGGTATATTCTGAGAAAATATATATTAGCTGATAGTAATAGTGACTTTGAACTATCTAAGTTAAATTAACATTTTTAATACTTCTGAATAAAAAATGGAACAGTATTTTCATGACTTCGAACAAACAAGCATTCTTTCCGAAAGAAGGAAATACATTGGGGTTTTTTTGGTTGCATTTTACACACTTTTACTTGGTATGTTTCACAATATTCTTGTACATTTTATAGCCTAATGCTTAGTATTTTCCTACATATTATTATAGGTTGTAGACAATATTGCTTAGTATTGTGCAAACTAATATTGCACGTTATATAGATCCTTAGTGTTACACAATATGAATGAGAATTAAATTAGGACAAACATATTTTGCTGTAAGCGTAAATATCGAACAGGAACAAACATATCCCTTCCATTCCTAACCTCCCATGATCAAGCACTGTTTGGATTGAATATAGAACGTCATTAGGGTATTTAATTACAAATTCGATATGCTTCTAAAAATGAAGCTTCTATTTAAAACGTAGAAAGTAACAATACATCAATGGTTTACTGATATACAACTTTTCTACACAGAAAACGTAACATGTTAATAGTGATACATGTCTTGAGTAAACTGACAAAAAAAGCAACATATATTGCGTAACATTAAACCTTCCAACGAAAAAAGGGTACTTTATCATAATTTACTCGACTTTTAAGTTTGTATCTATATAACGGTACAAAAAGTACCGTTACTAGGTAATTACACTGAACGTAAATTGATGACAAACACTCCCTTTGACTAGGATAATTGATATTACAGGTGGTAGTTATAGTTATATTTGGTCCTCGAATTTCAGAGAGAGAGAGGTACCTAGTGTTTGCGTTTTTACTTGCAAGGATTTTTTATTTGCTCTGATTTAAGCACCCGTATGACCTGAAAGCACATAGCATAATAAACGGAGTGTTTATGTCTTTTCAAGTTATAGTTTAAATCATGAAAATATTATTTTAAATGATCATGTGCATGTAGAATGAATTTATTTTGCCATAGGTGTTTAAATTAACTTCGCCATCTTGTACTTAATAATCACATCGCACTTTTAATACAGATAGTGATATATATGAATGTAAGAATAATTCCCGTTCTATACATTAAGGAAAAATAAATATCATTGTTGTCTTTTTACCTCTTGTGTCATATTTTGTTGCAGATTCAGAAAATTACGGAAGATCATGTAGTAAGCGTGGTAAGAAGGGAGCGTCCGCAAAAGAGATCCCTTTTGTAAGACAGTCTCCAAACGTAGACAGAAGCAAAACACGCGCTAGTGAAGATCATAACACTTGCACACGGTCACATGACCTATGCAACTTACATGAATATCATGGACCAAACCTTCAAGAAGACAAGTACAGCACAATTGACGAAGTAATTGTTGACGAAGATCTCTCTCTCTCTCTCCCTTTTTCCATCTCTCTCAAACGTTTGCTAGTCCGTATATTCATTTTGTTATTCAGTTTGTTTGGTGCCAGTTAGCAGACACGTCAGAGCTCTTCCTTCCTTCAATGGAATGAAAAAAGATACAAATCAGTATATATATATATATATATATATATATATATATATATATATATATATATATATATATGTGTGTGTGTGTGTGTGTGTGTGTGTGTGTGTGTGTGTGTGTCCTTGAATGTGCAATAAATATACTATTTAGATAATGCAATAAAATATGAGACCAAAATTAGACAATAATGGATTTTACGTTGTATTCAATGCTTCCTTATCCATAAATGAGAGAGTGAAGTTTTCTTATTATCAGCCGTCCATTGTAATTTACACTGTTACATTTCGTTTCATTTATTGCTATTGAATTTGATCATTAGACTTTAATCCTGGAAGCCTTGACAACCTTCTACTTCTAAGATCCCTTGTGGTGTCATTCAAAATAAATAAATATTAAGCTAAAGCAATTAAAAGCGTTTAATTTGAATATAGGCGACCATTTCCAATAAAAAAAAACAATGTTTACTGTGACGGAACGTAGAAAAGAAAAGCTTCAAGTGAGCGCATCATTAATAGTGTTATCCATATTGCATGTACAATTTAACAAAAACAGATTATCACATCTACTCATAATGAAACGTTTATGTCACGTGTCGTTATCTACAATGTTTGTTCACCTATTAAATCATCTTTAGTCAATTTTCCTGGAATATTTGTTTTATTTTCATATCTTCGAAATCTATATATTTGCCGGGACCTGATATCACTTAGGTCAGAAAAAAGAAAGAGATCACTCGTCTCTCAGCCACCACCCGAGAGTTAAAAATGGAAATAAAGTATACTTGTCCTCTGGTTATCTTAATATATAGGAGGAAATAATCATTTTACAAATGTGTAAGAATAAGTAACACATTTTGCTGGCTCAAATGACAATAATGTCCCGGGGGACGAAACATTACCTTGTGCGACATTTATTTTACATTTCAGAATATTTGCTATTTTAGAAATGGTTGATGAAGTGTAATACGCACCTTATTCACTGTTAATCCCTTATTAAAAGTACTTGAATCGATATAGCTTTGTTGATTTATATTTTCAGATATGTCGAGCAGTCAATGAATCCTTAAATCCCTAATCGTACGTAATCCATAACCAAAGAAAAATATTCGTTATATGTTCTTGCATTGTGTAGTCTGATGTGATAGCATAATTGAGATATACTTTTATACCTTTTCAGGCTGTTTTGTCCGTCTACGATTACGCGAGGGATAACGTAAGCAGTGGAAATTCACATGACATCGGAAGTATTACTGAACACAGTTTCTATGATTATGCCAGTCCTGTAGAAACCTGTCGTGTTGCAACAGCCGATATACATATAACATTTGAGAACTATATAACGCCCGTACATGACCCTGTCAGTCCTATTGAAATGTGTGATAGTGGGGAAATGGATGTGCTGGGAACAAATCGAACTGATATAACCACAAGTAGTGAACTCGCTCATTCAATTAATGAAATTAACCTGGATGATCCAGATCATACATATATAACCCCAATTATTTAATGATCATAACAAAAAAAATTCTATGATCTCAAAATCATTATCAGTTATTTTAGTCCCGAAGTATAAATGCTCCTGTTTGTTCGAACGTTGAGGACAAGTACTGTTTTGGAAACGTTAAAGTGAATTCAAAGCTTGAAACATCCAGAATCTGAAGCAAAGAAGTTGTATAAAATGTAAACAATGAATTACCAATATCATGCACAATATATTCGACAACATGTTTTATTCAGTTTCAATATTGTTTATAGGCGGCTTTTATATTCATCTATCATCGTTTTATGACTGCCAAGCTAAGTGGTGACAACGCCTATTATGACTAGCATACATATTTCAGTACAGTGTGCTTTATCGTATTTAGGTATAGGATATCTTATAAAGCTAATATTAAACAGTAGGAACTTATATATCTGCTCCCAAGAACTATTTTGACTCATGCATAGTCGGTATGTAGCAAGTTATCCACAATTAGTGAAAGTTCAGATCTCCAAGTCACTCAGTCTATGAGATTGTAAATCATAAATCTTTGCCCATTTTTACGTAATTCTCCTAGTTCATATATATATATATATATATATATATATATATATATATATATATATATATATATATATATATATATATATGCAGCCGTTTCGAGAAGCAGTCTCAGAGTTGCCTGTTCAATGATACATATTATGAATGTATCTAACAGTCATCAACACTAATACTATTATGCGTAATCTACTGAAACGTTCTGGGGGCAAACATCTTCATATAAGCTTTGGACGTCGCACAATGAGATGAAAGGTATTCAAATTACTATTTCGTTCGTAAAGTTCCGTTTGATGGTTTAATTAGCAATGTACAAACAGTGTGTTTGCGAAAGAGCTTTTTACAAGACTACACGTCTGCAGTTTCTTTCATTCGGCCTCCTACTCAAGCTCAATTCCTATTATGAAAAACACATAGACGAATATGACAGACAACTCAAACCTGAACAAAATAATAAAACACAAGTTATTTACTTTACTGTGAATATAGGAAAGACATGTGGATCGTTTGAGCTATAAAACCTTTGGAGTAACACTCATATGAGTGACAGATTTCCTTATATATGTTTTATGAGCTCTTACCTACAACAGAGTCTAATGAAAGGCCTTTGTTTTATTTCATTTAGACATATTGTCTTTGAAATGAACCGTCATTGGCTGGAATATTTTAATATTCAGAGACCATGTTATGTATTACGTCACTGTAAAATGGCAGCTAAACTGAAAGAAATAAGTGAAATATGAAAGTGCAAAGTTATTCCAATTTAAAATATACAAGATCTCTTTATTTCTCTTAAGACTGAATTAATTTCGTTGTTTGAATTTTGATAATATATTTCTTAGTTTGTTCTTTAATAACAGTCTTATTTTTGTGCTAGTATGTTTACTACTTAGTATCCTGAATATTAAATACTTAACGTATTGGTATTGCTACATTGTATCCATACATTTCCTTGTTTCTCCCGGGTCGATTACAATATAGAGAAGCCACTAAAGCCGTAACTTGTTTCTTTCCACTCGAGCTTATTTAGTGTAGATATTTTCACACTTTTGTAAATATTTTCTCCTTATTATGGAAGGCATAATATGTATGCCTGTCTGCCTATCCATATATCCTTATATTAGTCCTATCTTGACCTTTTCGTCAACACTCCTACATTCATTCTCTCACATGATCAATACAACTTTCTCCCTCCCGATCTTTCTCTATTTAACAATGAATATCAACGAAGCATGCGGAAAACTATTAAGCAGTTCCTGAAGAAAATCACTTTCAAAATCTAATGATATTCTCTCGGATAAGGAAGAGAATTGAATAATATGTGTTATTATGAGAAGCTACATATGTTTATTTTTTATATTAAATATACACTTTTTCGAGTGTATCATCAATGTTTGCAATTGACACATTATGCATTTGTCGATTGAAACTTTAGCCAACAACAGATTTGAAGCATGCCAGAGCATAGGTTCCAGAGTCTTGAAATTTATTATACAACCAGTAAAACTGTATGACCACATTTTCAATCCCTGCTTACGTATTAAACGTAATGGATATGTATCAATATATACCACCCCAGTAATATATTATCCATGCACTGTACAACCCAAGGTAATGGTTCCAAACAATATACATTTTAATTGAAAATGTATTTAAATATATAGATTGCAGAGTAAATAATGGATAACATCTTGTGTATTGTGACTTATATAGACTACATTAACGAGGAGTTCCGCATGTTAGAAAGGCCAGATTGAAATCTTACTTTTTCAAGTAAAGCGGGGTAGGTAAAGTTCGCATACTGCCATGTGGAATAAACCGAAGGTTCGAAATCCGATTTTTATCCTGCCAAGATGAATTATGATAAGTCTTTGAAAATATAGTTTAAAAAATTAATTATTTAGTACAAATATTTAGCATGAAAAAAATTCTCTGACTTGTATGACATCATTATTTGTATAAAATATGAATTCTGACTACTATGAACAAACATTCTCCTATATAATCCAGGGATAGGACTTTACGTTTTGTCTGGTATATATTTATAAGTCTCTATAATTAATCCTATATACCTTGATTTATTTCATAAGAATCCAGAAGGACTGTGTAGATGATAACTAATTGTTAGGTCACCATGGGGGTGTGTCTGATACGCACACTTGCATATAACAACGACTGAGTAGCATCATTTTTTGGTGATGTATCTTAGTCATGATGGAGTATTGGCTAGTGTGTGCAGGAAGGGCGATCGGTACCGTTTACCCGCGTACCGGGCATCGAATTTCAGTAGAGTACGAATTAAAATTTCTCTATCCTGTATGATAGTATTATTTGTATATATATATAGAAAGTTAACATATATTTACCATATATAGCGGAAAGTGATATTCCTGGGTCCTACAGGATCATGAGTGCTATTGTAAGTGCTTTTTTAATATGAAGAAAGAATGTTACATACAGGTTGGATAACTTTTAATTCGCATATTTGTGATGTCTAAATAATACTGGCAATAGCCAGTTTCACAAACGTACCTAAAGCACAAACCGTTCTTAAGACATATCGAAGGAAAGGATTCCTTTCTAAGTGCTTCCAAGAATGTTCAAAGCTTATAACACTAAATGATCATTCATAACATTACACAAGGGAACGATGTTCCTTAAGACAAATTGTGTATGTGAGATGCTAACTCAAATTATTTTGTTGCTTTTAAGGTTAAATTACAACAACGAAAATATGTCTAAAGTGGTAGATGTTGTGATGAAGATCATCGTATTGATTATTGGTTTCTATGAGAAAGGGTGGATGCTGATTATGATATTGTCTTTTAAGAAAATAGTCTTTTGAAGTGTTATTCTTCTCGTCTATACGTTGGAAGGCTTTAATAGAAAGATAAAAAAATAGTTTACCACCTTTTTATGAGTATGGGATAATATTCCCAACGACCATGTCTCGCGCTGTCATCATACAAATGGATTATCATCATGAAAATCAAAACGGTTCGTATGTATGAACCCAGTCTCTTCTTGCTTTCGTCTTTCTATTTGTATTTTACATTCCTGGTGATGATGACAGTACTATAAATGATATGCATTTATTTCCCACATATAACGTCAAATGGCAGGCTAAATTGTTTCAAATAACACCCAGTTCTTTATCACCTATTATACCTTTGTTTCTAAATAATTACTCCAACATCTATTGTAACACATCAATGTCTTTGTCTGTGATATTGCTTACTGGTATGGCGTTTTCTACATTATACCTGTATCGCCCTGTGTGCTCTACTGAGTGATAGAAGTTTAGGGGGAAAAGCTGGCTTGGAACTGTCATATTAAAATTCATAAATATTTTCCGAGTTTACTGCCGCTTCTACATCCTTTTAATTATTAGCTGTTTCTATCCGTTTCCAAGAGAAATCGTGACGTATATAAATCAAGAGCAGATAAAAATACACTCTACCACGAATTGTTAATGTTATTATTCATGGAATTTGTATATTTAGGAAGTAAAATGTCAAGTAAATAATACCCCCGTTGATCCATCTTCATTTCCAGATCGTTTGAATGTTCTATAAGTTGCAAATTTCAACCTTAAGTCAATAAGTAGGAAAACCGAGAGATTTATAAATGTCTCAAAAGTCGTAAGACAGTTTGGGTAGCTGACTAAAAACATCGATTTGGCAAACATTTTAGTACTGAAAGCAACAATATCCGTCTGGATATAAATATAAATAATTATGCTAGCCATGTGTTTAATAATTTGCTTTGTAAATGGAAGCATGACCTTGATAGCACCGCCATACAAATTAACAAATGGCAAATTGTGTTTTAGTCCGTCCATGACCTCGTGCATCACTCTGTCTGGTTAGGAAAAGAAACAAATAGCGAAATATTAAAAAGAGTTCCATGACAGAGAAAACTTGTACTATTTACAATTAAGCATTAAACAAAACACAACTGAATATTAAGGCAATAGGTGCAGATTCATGCTCAATTTGAAATTAATAATAAATACTTTCTGCCGTTTGCTTACCATCCCTGTGTGTGTTGTATAGTTCCTCTGCGTACATACGCTCCACCTCGTAGATACAACCCTTGGGATCGTATGCTGGCACGTATTTCTGCACTTTGTGACCAGGGTAGACCTACGGGGAACCTCTAGTTGGCAGGCTCTGCAGCATCGTCCAAGTTGCTGGAGCCGAGTTCAATAAACCAGCTTGACGGCTTTATGGCGTGGTAATCGGTTATTACGTGTTGGTGGTCTTCATGTTCCGCTTTTTCACTATTTGCGAGACCCCTTGGATCCCTTACCACGATTAGGCATATGACCATGTCCGCCAGGAACTCTTGACGAGTCTCCGTGTTTCTGTGATAAGGCATTAATGTTCTCGGTCCTGCTTCTGATAAGAATAAGTTTCTGAGGTTGTCATTGTCTCCTACTAATCGTCGGTGGCGGGGACGTCCTTTCCCTGCCAGAAGGCGACCTGGGTTGTACTACATAATTCGTCAATATTTTACACTCATCGTCGGATGTGTAAGACAGCTCGAACTCCTGGTCGTTTTACATATTTGGCAATGATATGTCAAATGTCAGCGAATGCTTACAGGCTACCCTCGGCAAGATTCAAGCGCAGACATGATTATAGTCTGCATATCAACTGATTTGTTCTCTACCAACATAGCTGGTTTGGTATCTTAGACGCATCAGGCTGTCATTTAGACACCCCGGCCTTCTCGGCACTCATCCTCATAATCTCAAGAAATGGGCCAATATTACTCACACAATCTTGATGTGAACTGAAGATACTTGCATCCATAATCCATTGATTCTCCGTTATGGTTCACTGCCATCTCAACTCTGTCTTTGTGGGTTCGAGTCTAGGATTCGGCCAATCTGTGTATGTGAGAAAAGTTGCCAGTAGCTTCTCATGGGTCGGTGATTCTTCCAGGGGTTCTCCCTCCGCCATTAATACTGGCTGCCATGCATATCCTATCATGTGCTGAAAAATGGCGTTTAACCCCACGACAACAACAACAACAATAACCCATTGATCTATGCTAACAAGAGATCACCTATATTTGTTTTGATACCTCATTGCTCTCAATCCATATGAGTACAGTCAAGTCATGTCTTCAGTCATGAAAGTGGCACCAGTATGCTACAATATCTTCTTATTTGCACCATAAATACTATGCGTGAAGCATTCTATTAGAATCAGGTCCATATTTAATTTACCCTCTCATTGATCATTCTAATAGATTCATTTTCTTTTCAGGTGACCTAAGGATTATGTTACATGAAAAACTGTTTCCAAAATATCCAAAATTTCCAAGGTGTGTTTTTCTCACGAGAAGATTTCAATATTTTCTCCTTTGCATGGCATCTCAAAAGATTCAGTAAAAATTCAAAATGATCACCACTCCTTTAATTACATTTTGAGTCCAATGTCAGACTGGCTTGAGGATCTATTCCGATATTTCTACATCAAGTTCTTTCACCAGCCTACCAGATAGTTTAGAAAATGTTCTTTCCCTTTTGTTTAGAGTAATAATTTGAAGATTATATTGCTTTAAATTTTAGTGGAAACCTCTTATAACCATCAAATTTTAGCTTCAAGTTCGTCTACTTTGACATAACTCTGAAGCAAAAGAACTTGAAAGACCCCAATAAGGACAATTATCTGAGCGATCCTAGTAAGACAAGGAGAGTACCTACATGCGTATTCTAAATAATTTATCTTCTGCCATTTTTATTAAAGTCAAATTGTTATTTTATCAACAATGCAAGATAATAATTACATCAATCATTTACCTTGATTTTTAATTTTCTTTGTAGCAGTTTGATTTATATGGATGTCAAATATAGTGGCACTCTACAGTTTAACATTTTGCACAGAATTACATTTTTAAAGAACATGAATTTCCCAGGTTCTCTTAACTGGCTATACCGGCCAGTTGAAAAAGACCATGTATATCTTATGTTAAAAGTGCTTTTAATTCCTTTTAGTTTGGTGCATAAAATGCACAATTTTGGCCTTAGTTCTGATGTGCACCAATCAAAACACTGGTAGCTCTGCTTGGTCATTTTCACTTCCATGACTTCTTAAGTAAATTGTTAAAAAAAAGAGTTTATAACTTTCTTTGACTTTTTAAATATTTTGCAATTCGTTCATTGACTTTTCAGAAGCTAGCATTGTCTAATCTGACAAAATCTGTTTTTCCCCTATTTTAATAATGCGAAAGAAAGTGTACTTTTGACTAATTCAGGTTGATTTTTCAAGCATATGAGAGAAGTCATTTCGGTTAGCTGTGTGTTTAGTTCATGTACATTTTGCGCAAGTACAATATCCAAAGAAATTTCAGCCACAGTACATGAAAGTAACACTGTGCATGTTGAAATGCCAACAACTGCACCTTATCATAGGTAGGTCAGACAATTTATGAGTACCATGTCTTCAATGTTTGGTGGGCTTGAACCACGTAGCCATTGGTCTGAAGCCTAAAGCAGTTGATGTGTCCCGGAATCAAAGACCCAGCACTTATAACCATTCGGTTACTCAGGCACCCGGATGCATAATCAAACATATAAACGCATGAGTAATACATCAAAATACAAGGATATAACATCTTGGCAGGTCTATTAATGAACAGACTGGCAACCTCAAAATCCACTGGATTAAAGGGTTAATTATACAGCTGCTAAAAGATCAAAGTACGGTTAAATCTAATTTATGCAATGCAAATTTTGCTGCTAACAGATGTTAATTGTTAGGTTGAGATTCTTTTAAAAGAAATTATTTCTATTTATAGCTTTGTGAATCTGATACAAGTAATGTTGCATAAATGAAACAAGAGTGTAAACCTCCTATTTATTAAGTGGTGTCATTTTTTGTACAAAAGCTTAAAATTCTTTATCATAATATTTTTCAAATTTTAGAAATCTTTTTTTTTTTTTAAAAGTCCACCCTAGGATAAATTTATTGGTACAAAACAAATGTTCTCCTGTGCAAAAGTGTCTGACAATAATCTGCATTTATGGATTAGCACCATTCGGACAAATTTAGTCCAGGATACTTTGCATCAAATTTGGTCAAATTCAGTTTAGTGGTTTCTCAACAAAGATTGAATACTGACCTCTTTTGATTAATGGCAGCCATATTTTATTGTGGACTGGCATAATTTGTATAAATCTGACAGCTCTTTATGCCTCTATAGCTTCTGTCAAATTTATTTAAAATTCTGCAAAACATATCGTCATCAGAAATTGCTGCAAGGTTTTTTTCATCCTTTTTTATTAAAGGTAATCAAATATATTTCATGGCGATCAGCATCATTTGTAAAAATCTAAAAGGCCATCATGGAAGGATATTCTCATGTTTGGTCACATTTTGTTGTGGGAATTTTATTTTTTAGATTATATTTAAAAGTGTTTCTGTTGAGCACATTTGCATGGCGTTTATGCCTGCTCCCTGTACATAATGGTACAGGTATCTGCCTTTAGCCACGTGAGGTAAAACAAAAGAAAGCAATGTGCAATAATTTTAGTTCTAATTTCAGTGGTAGTCTTGCTATGGTGCTCAATAAAAGTTTCCGCTTGTGCAGACAGAACGAGAGAGAGAGGACAAAAAGCGGCTGATTTAGTGAAATGAAAGCCTATCTTGCAAGGGCACAGGAGGGATAAACAACATGAATCAATTTTGAACATAAAACCTTAATGAGCACATGAACGGTAGTCTGTCATACAAGTCACAATGAAACATTTCCAATATCGATCCAGGACCATTCTTAAAGTTCATATGGCCTTCAGCTAGGATTTTAGTTTTCAACAAATAAACACACGTAGGCTATTTAGTGCTGAGACAGCTGGAGTAATGTGCCTTGCCCGAGGAAGGAGAAATATTCTCAAAACTTCTGAACTTTTAACGAAAATAAAGCACATGCATTATCATGATAATTTTATTGACAATCAACAATCACAATATTTGTGAACAAGGCATAAACTATAAGAAAGCAGATTCCTGTGGAAAAACACGAGAAGAAAACAATAATGAATTTTGTAAATTCCATTTCAAACTTTGGTAACTGTAGGCCATTGTAGTGGAACACTGCCAGAAATAAATAATAAAGACTGATGAATTACCTTTCATTAAACTGTATCATTTTCAAAAAAGAAACTTCCATATTCTCAAGTGTATTTTGCTTAGTTCGTTTTAAATAGTAAATGTTTCAAATTCATATATATGATGACTTCTTAAAGCATGTACATTTCCTGCTAAAATTGCATTTTTCAGGATCCCATTACCATTTCATCACATTTCATCATGATTTTGGTATGTTCCTATGAAATCATAAAAGGTACAAATTTGAAGTCCTGTTGATAATGTAAGATGATATGATAGAGATAAGTCTATCTATGAAAATGTAATTTTTATCCGATTTTAGGGACATAAATCGAAGCTAGTCTTTTGACAGTACAGTGCTTTAGAAGTATCACAGGTATGCTTCTAACCTACTTATGAAATATTTCCAAAGGCATACAAATTGTTATAAAGAAAAACAGTTTTTATCACAATTTCAGCCAATTTACAAGCACAAACGCTTGCAAAATCCTAATAAGATTTAAAATTATTGATGAAAAAAATCATGAATAAAAAATGTGTGAGGCATAAATAAATTAGACAATATATGTGTATCATGAAATTGATACATATCAATGTTATGAATCCAACAAAGTGATCCAAACAATCAATGTGGAAGATATATAATAATTTCTGGAGATTTCTGGTCTTGTTATGTACTTGCTGAAAGTTAATTTTATTTCTCAATTATATTGTGTTGCATGTCCAACTAATGGAGGTTCCAAATCTTAGAGGTAAGAGGGAGAAGAATATATCATATACAATTTTGTGAAAAGTACAGACTTTATTAAATTTTCTCCTTTCGAAGAATGTGATCTGATTTCTCTGTAAATATTATAAGAAGCACTACCATTAAGTCCAATTACAATTCTTTCCACTTCAAGTTGCAATCTTTTGAGTCTTAATAATGTAATGGCTGATCAATTATCCCACATCATATCAGCAAACCCTAGGAGAGGGCGTGTATAAGGTAAATTCTTTATGTTTTCTGAACTACATTGTTTTTAACAGACCTCAAAATACTTAGCATTGTAGATGAATTTAAAGAGATATTATCAACATGTTTCATAAATCTATCAGAGTTAGCAAATGTCATCCAAGGTGTTTATGATGCTCAACAAAGTGAAAATCTCATTCTGAAACTCAAGCTTTGGAAAAACTGGGTCTAATTTGTTGGAGAAGATCATAACTTCAGTCTTTGATGTGTTAAAAGTTACTAACCATTGCTTGGACCATTGGTCTATAGTTTTGAAAATGTGATGAACATTTCAAATGTATGACATTCCACTTTAAGATTTAAACCACAACACATTAATATTTCATTAAAAACAAAAGAGAAAAAAGTGATCAAAATCAAAAGAAAGACATATAACATTGAAAACTAATTAAAATATGAAAAATGCACTCTGCAATAATTAGTTACATATGAAATTAGCATACTATAGACTTTATGATTGCTATAAACAATGAATTTGAAGACTCAACAAAAGTATGAGGTGTAAAAAATAGACAATACTAGACTGTATGTTTAAGCGTATATACAGCTGAAAATGATCTCAACATTTAAAATATCAAGCATACCATATTAACAGAATAACCACAAAAAATGACCTTTCTTACCGCCCCCACCAACAAAAAAATAAGCCCTGAAACAACAGGTGAACCAAATCTAAACAGTAACACAACAGTAAAAAAAATTAAAATATTATCAACACATTCAATGCATATTCACATTTTTTTTGGTTCAATAGATACGTTATAATTGCTGCACACCACGAATCTGAAGACCCGACAAATGACAGTGCTATACAGTAGTCCCCCCTCCTGAATGGCCCCACTGAGTAGCTGCCACCTGGCTTTTACGGCCAGAAACTTTTGGCCCCGTTGAGTTTGTATTTAAAAGTACCTCTCAAGAACGGCCACTTATTTTTCTTCAAATGTATCCAGAACCAATAATTAATTCATGACATAAGGCAAGTAATCAGATTATCTCTGTTCTCAATACATGTGTCCCAATGTCAAATTTACATTACTCAAAGAAGTGTTGACTAAAGTACATGTAACAGTAAGATTAATAGTATATCATTGTTATTAAAGCCAATGTTTACAGGAAATGAGTTTAACAATGGTATGATGGAGTTTTGGGCTTCACACATCTGTCTAGTCCGAGTTTCCTCTTGCCACCCCATTTAAGTTATTTGAACATTTATGTTGGGGGGTAGGGTCAGAGTCCATTGCCTATCAAAAAGTTGGCCGACATCATTAGGTATCGGCATAGGGTAGCCGCTTTCTAACTGGCCTAGTAAACTTTATCGACCTTTCTTCAAAATATACTTGCATGAAATCTATAGGAATATGATTTATTTTCTCAAAAATCACGAGCACGGCATTCATTATATCTTTAATCCGCTGACAACCAAGACGCAAATTACACCATTGCTAGTGTTGTTTTAGGTAAACAAAACAAACATGAATGAAAGTCACGTAATCTTTATAGAGAAATGAAAGAACACAAACTTCTCAAAATATTTATTCTGAAAACATGACCAGTAATTTGTAAATGTTTCAGCAACTTGAAGAAAACTAGATTCACGAAGCAGAGGGCACATCTCAGTGCAGTTGTCATGTGTTACCTACAAACCATCGCTCACACATGCTTACTGGTTGAAAATGGTTTTCTCCACCCTGCTGCAGTACCAACAGAATCTGGTCATTGTTCTCAGAATACATATATTGAGGATTAATTGTGCAATATATGTATTTACAAACATTATGTGACTTCTATGTAATATTTTCAAATTCTATGTACTAGTTAATATCACATGACTATCTGACCTCTGATGTCATTGACATTTAGGATGCGAAATTTGTATAGCCATGTGACTCGGAATGCAAATGGCGAGATCCAGGTCAAATTTCAGCGATGATGTATTTTAGTTTCGAATGTCATTGGATTAAAGACACAACAAATGATATGCTCAAGATTTTTGAGAAAATAAATCATATTCCTATCGAATTCATGCAGATATATCTCGATGAAAAGTCATTCAAGTTTGATAGGCGGGCAAGTAAGCAGCTACCTATGCCGACAGCAAATAGTGTTGGCGAATTCCAACTTTTTGATAGACACTGGACTCTGACCCTACATCCCAACATAAATGTCCAAATATCAAAAATGGGGTGGCAAGGGTCAGAGGAAACTTGGACTAACATCTGTCGAGTTCTTCTCTTTGATAATTACAACTTGACGTAATTGTCAAGATCATTACAGGGTCAGCATAGGCTAAAAACAGATTGTGTATTAACACATACACAGAAATATACCTTGACCTTGAGCAAAACAGGGTACCAGACAATTACTGCAATCAGGTAACAACACATTATCGCTTCATTTACAAAGAAAGCATTTTGTCCACTTGATAAAAGTTTTAGTATGCATAATTAAATCACATACAGTTAGCAACATCCAAAAAAATCATTACCAAACATTAACATGTCATCACGTAAACAGAGGCGTATTTTATTAGACGAAAGTTGGTTATTCTACTTGACAACATCGGGTGAGGTGGGGAGGGGGACCTGCCAAACAATTTGATGTAAAAATAAGACTCGAATAAAACAATCTTAGGTTGAAAAGACTCAAAAATGTCATAACCGATAAGGAGGTTATTCAGCAGCAGTGGGAAAATGAAGCAAATAGAAAGAGAATTATGCTTGAACCAATATTCAAATGACGTTTTTGAATGGTTTTGCAAAGTGCATGACAATGTGCATGACCCGCTCGCATATCACGCTTATGCCAAATATAAGAACTATTAATTTACATTCAGCTGGGATAAGACTGCAACTGATTCTATGACGGATGGAGAACAAAACCATCAGGACGTCCCCATCCTGATAGCGGAACTCCTGACACCAAAAGCATGGATCAGAGTTGGATGCTGGAACGTGCGAACGCTCAACCAGACTAGAAAACTGGCACAAGCAGTGAGCGAGTTGAATCACTACAAATTGACCCTCATGGGTGTAACAGAAGCACGATGTACAGGTGCCGGAAGCAGAAGCTGAACTCCGGAGAAGTCATCATCTGGTCCGGAAGGAAGGATAATGACCACCTGGAGGGGGTCGCCGTCATTATCAGCAAGGACAAGACCAACACCGTACTACAGTGGAAACCAGTGAACGAGCGCCTGATGTACGTCAGGATGAACTCTAAGTACGCCAAGCTGTCTGTTATTGTGGCATATACACTAATAGACGACGCGGAAGAAGAGAACAAAGACACCTTCTACGACGCTCTTCAAGCCGTTTTAGAGGACGTCCCTCGACGTGACGTGTTGTTGCTACTTGGCAACTTCAATGCTAGGGTCGGCTGCGACAGTAAAGACAGAGAGAGGACCATGGGGGGCCATGGAGTAGGTGTGATGACCGACAACAAGGAAAGACTGGTCATGTTTTTTGAAGAGAATGACTTGGTCATAGGAGGGACCCTGTTCGAGCACAAGGTCATCCACAAGCTCACATGGACGTCACCAGACGGCAGAACTCAGAACCAGATGGACCACATCATCATCAATGGCCGATGGAAACACTCCCTGCAGGACGTGCGAGTGATGCGGAACGCTGACATGGGTAGCAACCATAGTCTTCTGGTGGCCAGGGTGACTTTGAAGCTTAGGAAAATTAGGATAGGGGTGTCCAGGAATCAGCGCTTCGATGTGGCCAAGCTGAAAGATCCAAAAGTGAAGGAAGAGTTTAGGCTGGCCTAAAGGAATAGGTTTAGTGTTCTAGAAGATGAGACAGCGCTGACCATCGACAGTTTCAACAGAGCAATGAAGGAAGCATGATAAGTAGTTTTACGTTATAGGAATAGCAAAAGACAGAGTGGATATCAGGAGAGACATGGACTCGCATAGACGAGAGAAGACAGATTAAGGAGAGAAGTTTGGACTCCAAGTCACCAAGACTGAAAGAGAGAATTTCGAAGGAGTATAGAGGAAAAGACAAGGAGGTAAAGAAATCAGCAAGGAGAGACAGGAGAGAATACACAGAGAGACTGGCAAAGGAGGCGGAGGCAGCAGCAGAGCAGAAAGACATGTAGACGGTGTACCAGAACACCAAGAAGCTGAAGGGCGACTACGGCCAGCACCACAACCTCCCGGGGAAAGATGAAGATGGAACTCGTGTCACAGTGGAGGAGGAGAAGCTGAAGAGATGGAAGCAACACTTTGAGCCCATACTGAATCGTCCAGACCCACCAGTACTTGCTGACATTCCTGAAACAGAGGAAGACCTTGACATCAACTGCGACGACATCACTGTTGAGGAGGTCAAGCAGGCCATCCACAATCTGAAGAATGGGAAGGCACCTGGCGATGATGGAGTATGTACAGAGATGCTGAAGGCAGAAGACACAAAGACACCGCAGCTTCTTTGCCAGTGTCTCCAAAAGATCTGGGAAGCACCGAATGACTGGAAAACAGGAATCATCGTCAAACTTCCCAAGAAAGGAGATATGGGGAACCGCAACAACTGGCGAGGAATCACCTTACTATCCATCTCCAGTAAGATTTTCAGTCGCATCATTCTCCAACGCATCACAAGAGCTGTGGACGGCATCCTACGCCAGGAACAGGCGGGCTTTAGGAAGGGCAAATCCTGCATTGACCACATCTTTGTTCTGAGACACATCCTTAAGCAGTCCCAAGAGTGTAATGGATCCCTTCATGTGGTCTTTGTGGATTTTGAGAAGGCCTTCGACGGCTTGCACCGAGCTTCTCTGTTTAAGATCCTACGACACTACGGCATCCCCCAGAAACTTGTCAACGTCATCAGGCCCCTGTACGAGAACTTTGAGTGCAGAGTTATCCACAACAACCTACTCACTGAACCATCTAACCTGGAAACCGGAGTGAAACAAGGATGCATTCTCTCAGCGTTCCTCTTCTCACTGGCCATTGACTGGATCATGCGCCGCACCACAGAGGGCAGAAGGCAAGGAATACAGTGGACGCTGACCTCAATGCTGGATGACCTGGACTATACCGACGACATCGGGTTGCTGGCAAGGAGACACCAGGATATCCAACAGAAGACACAACAGTTGGTACAGACAGCAAGCACTATAGGGCTTCGAGTCAACATAGAGAAGACACAAGTCTTGAGGAAGAACACTAGAGTGGGCCACCTAATCACCATCAACGACCAGCCTCTGCATGAAGTAGACGAATTCACGTACCTGGGCAGCAAGGTCACCACGGATGGAGATAGCACAAGGAAAGTCACCACAAGAATCAGCAAGGCCAACCAGGCCTTCGCAATGCTGAATCCCATCTGGAGGACAACAAACCTCAGCGCCTACACGAAGATCCGTATCTTTAAGAAGAACGTGCTAAGCGTCCTTTTGTACGGGTCAGAGAGTTGGAAGACCACTGCTAACATAGAATGCAAGCTCGAAGTCTTCCAGACCAAGTGCCTGCAACGGATCATGAGGGTCTTCTGGGCAAACATGATCTCGAACGAGGAACTCCGGCAAGCACCATTGCTGAGACCATTGCAACTCGTCGATGGAGATGGCACGGCCACATCTGCAGAATGCCCCCTGACTCACTACCAAGGGTGGCACTGAGATGGACTCCACAGGGAAAAAGGAACCTTGG
Organism: Sinohyriopsis cumingii; assembly: GCA_028554795.2. Taxonomy (NCBI): domain Eukaryota; kingdom Metazoa; phylum Mollusca; class Bivalvia; order Unionida; family Unionidae; genus Sinohyriopsis; species Sinohyriopsis cumingii. The sequence goes on from CM068831.1 coordinate 50,441,342, forward strand.
CAGACCCAAAGAGACCTGGCGCCGAACCGTGGAGCGAGAACTCAAGACTAGAAGCCTCATCCTGCAGACCGCCCCCATAACAGCAGCCAACAGACCAAAATGGTGCTCCCTTGCGTCGCCTCAAGCACCAGACGGTGCAGAGAGGATTGATTGATTGGGATAAGTCTATTCTTATAACAAGAAGAACCTTTTAGTAATTAATGCTACTTTTAAACTAATATATTAAATGAAGATATTAAATACTTTAGAGTATGTAGCTGTGTTACTATGCACATTACATATACCTCTCACAAAAAAGTGAATCAGATTGGAATCCTTCTCTAATTAAATACTTTTAACAGATAGTAAAATAATATTCTCTTTATAGATGGATTATGATTACATGTCAGATCTATACAATGTTTTATTTTGTATCTCACTAATAAAGGGAACTCAATTATGGAAAATATTTCCATTTGCATAATCTAAATTACTACATGTGTTAATAATATTCAGGCAAAACATATAGTCATCATCGTTTTAATTAATACTCTACAGACTGGACAATGCTGTAAAGCAATACTGCAGTTGGTACAAGTCACAATATGGCTACAAGGCATAAAAGCCACACTCATTTTGTTGACAAAGCATATCTTACAAAGGGCAGCTTGATGCAGTTCCTGCTTCTCTTTCATAGTTTCTAAATAAAGACTGGGTTGACGCTCAGACAGCGCCTCTGCTTTCTCAAGCACTGGGTCTGCAAAGAAGGCAGAGTGATCTGAACGATTATTATTGTGAGACAAATTACCCCAAAGTCATAATAGTGCAAGCCATTCTAAAAACATCCAAAGGAATAACTGTGTACCATTTTTTTTTCATGAAAGTCACACTTATGAGCTCATTAAATGCATTTAGAAAAATATACAAAAATATCAATAAATTATTAAGCAAGTGAACTGTTAACATTTAATCCATGTAACACAATGATGTCAAATATCTTACCAGTCTAATGTGAAACCAAAATTGTTTCTCCATCATGACACATTGAGAGAAAGAGGTTAGATACTCATAATGGATTTCAGATTGTTCACTCTGTACTATGGTCATGGATAAAGAACATGAAATTAAACCTATTTGGAAGTTAACGTATCTGTTATACATATATATCAGAGCTTAAAATAATCACATTAAATGTATATTTATCTTCTCCTTAATTAATGCTTCACAGAGTGGACACTCCTGTAAAGGAATCAGGTGGCACATGTCAGAAATATATTTACATGGCATAAAAGCCACACTCATTTTGTTGACAAAGAATATCTTACAAAGGGCAACATATTGCAGTGTCTGGACCTCAATTTTAGTTTCTGAATCATTTGTTGGTTGATGCACAGTGATTGCTTCTTCTGTCTCAAGCATTGGGTCTGCAAGGAAAGTAATATGCTCTGCAAGATTATAAATGTTAAAACAAATTACCCCATGATCATAATATTGCTAGCCATTCTAAAAACATCCCAAGGAATAAAGGTGTGTAAATTTTTTCACGAAAGTATTAATGTACCTTATGAGCTCATTAAATGCATCTAGAACAATACAAAAAAGTATCAATACATTATTAAGCAACTGATTTATTAACATTTAATCCATGTGGCACAATGACATCCGATAACTTACCATTCTTAAGCAAAACTATTTTGCTTCTCCATCACGATGCAATGAAAGAAGTCAGGTACACATAATGGATTTCAGATTGTATACTCTGTCCTATGGTCATGGACATAATACAAGAAATTAAACATAGTTTAAACTACATCTATTATACATGTTTACATATACACAACATATATACCTTTGCATGGTTGAGTAATAATGTACAGTGAATTCATTTACCTTTGCGTGGTTAGATATGTTGGCGATTTCGCAAAAAGTGACAGTCTCACCATGGATTAAATTGTTAAATATAGACTGAGGTCAAATTATCTTTTTGAATAGATTCTGATTACTTATATGATCTACACATTTTGTTGCTACTGTTAGTCTCACTAATAATGGGAACTCACTTTACTAAACATTATATACATTTTTGAATAATCCATATATTTATCAGAGCTTATAAGAAGCACATAAAATATAACACAGAGTTATTATAATCAGAATGTGGCCAGGATATAATTAATGTTGGGGTGGGGTAGGCTGGTGGGTTTTTTGGGGAAACAAAATGCATGCCCTCCAAACAGCTTGAAATAAATGACCTTGCTCTATTTGTAATTTGTAGAAATAACTATTTTTATTATGTTTTCTGATAATTGCAAAAGCATTATTTTATCAGGGAAACATTATTACAGAAACCACACACCCCTGCAATCAATTAAACAATTGGTCGAAAAGTTATATTAGATCATTAAATGTTATATTGTCTATATGACAAAATTACTTACATTTTATATCTGCCTTCCTCTACCCCACCCCAACAATAACAAAAACAAATTACAACGAAACATTATGCTTAAATTTAGATATGAACTTTTCAGACTCTGAACAGTCGTTTATCTTATTAAATTACCAAACATTCATACGTTTCCGGCACTGCATATGACCCAATGTATACACAAACCAAGAGCCTAGACTTAGCTCCTACATGGACCTGAAATATAACTATGAATCTCTAAAAATCCTAATCTGAGTGCCCAATATTTCCAGTATTTAAACATTATATTTTATTATATTTCCCACTCATTCCACCCATCACCTTTTATTTTTCTTAATCTTTAACTCAGTGAATTTCTGGTCAGTGTCAATAAATGAAGCTAAAAATACATCATTTGTTTCACTAAGTATTTAAAACGAATTATGTATTTTTATGTACAGGAAAATACAACCACTGGGCTAGTGGTTAGAGCATATGCCTTGGATGCAGGGGGTCACAGGTTCAAATCCTGCCTGAGTCATCCCCAAAATTTATAAAAATGGTATTAACCGCTTTTTCACTAGGTGCTCAGCATTAAGAGGTTAGTGTTAGGACTGGTCGGCCGAGTATCAGGATAATGTGACTGGGTGGAACGTCATACTACTTGACTGCAGCATGATGCCCCAGTGCTATACATAACTATAAACTACCACACTGCATATATCATAGCGATATGACTGAAAAGTTGTTAAAGGTATCTTAAAAATCCAAATGACACATACACACACATGCACAGGAAAATACACAATGCTAACGTACAACAAAAGTTATTTCAGCAAAGTTTTTTTAGACCATGTAATTTTATGTATAAATAGCAAACCAAGGTAAAACGGAACATGGAATCAGAGAGTATTAACACAAAGATAAATTTTAGAAGGGAGACAGATTGAAAGACAAAATGACCTTAGTGAAGGACAAACTGGTGGAACAGCTAATCGCAGCATCAGATGAACCCCATGTTCCAAAAGACTCGGATACAAGTTCACATGTTAGCATGGGTAAGACTGATAAGCAAACAATATTTATTGCAGACAGTGATGACATATTTAAACTGCAGGAAAACAGTGAAAAGCTTGTATCACAAAATAAACAAATGCAGGATGAGATAAAGATTTCAAAGGAGAAATTTAATCACAAAGATGAGAAAATTGTAGAGTTGGAGAAGGCCAAGGCATTGCATACAATTACCACCTAACAAACTGAACAGGTTGAATGATAGAAGGCTCTCTGGCACAAAAACCTTCTTTAACACCGTGAAGGCATTTGTGAGCATACTGATTAATATTACCACCCTTGCACAACTGTCACAGTCCATTACAGCAGTGTTCAAACTCCTACACTAAGAAAGATGACTGTAATAAATGTAACAACATTGCCCAGGATTGTTCGATCACCAAAACCTGTAGGAGCTCAATTGATAATTCAATATCATAGTGAACTAACCTCCCCTAGTATTTATCACAGCAGCCAAACATCCAAAATTGTAGTAACCAGATGATCTGTAAATGAACCATCACCACAGGCCACAAGTGAAAGTTCTTCAACTGACTTACAAGTTTGCATGACACTGACAATTATATGAATTTCATATTTTTAAAAACTTAATGTTACAACAAAAACATTTTTTAAGAATACCTGCTGGAGCTGAAATGAATAATCAAACATTTAAATCTGAATACTTTTTCCTAAATAGTGAAAATAGCTGTTTAAATATTTTGTTTACCAAGACATCAGTGAAACCTGAAACCAAACATGACAATCATGGCAACCATAGATCACCCCAATGGTGTTTTAATGGTAGCATTTTGTGAAAGAAACATTTAGGCAAAATGTGTGCTATACTGCAACATTTAATTACTTTGCAAGGGACTTTTAAATAGCTAAATTACCTGAAATTCAAGAAACTACTCAAAAGAGTAATTATAATATTACAATTTTGAATAGCCATATGCTCACATTGGTATTAATCTATTTATTTATGTCAGTCAGGTGCTCTTGTAAAGGTAATGTGCAGTGTGGTAAATTTATTAAGAACACAAATCTATTTGCACTTGTGGGGCTACACTTTAATGTCGTCATAATGGAATCAAATTCTGACACATTAGCCAGTTAAGACATATTTTCAAGTTTTACTGACATACATTTTAGTCAGATGAAATTTGATGGTACTTTTTGACAACTGACACCTTATTATCTCTTGGGTTTTGTGATTAAGGTATTCTGTTTTTTAATTAAACTGAATACTAGTCTTTTTGTAAAAGCTTAATGTTAAATTAGTTTTAAACTGTAATGAATAACTTGAAATATAAAATTGTCTGGATTATTTGTTATCTTTGTTTCTTTTCTTTATTACAGGCTTTTAATACATCAGATCAAGAGCTGATTTCAGGATCAGGAGTCACAATTTCAAAACTAAAGTTGTTACCTGTGCTATCCAAGGTAAAAAATATGTCTCAGGTTACAGAACACCTGTTGGAGGTCTTTTCTAATGACAAAAGTCTTGCAATTAGCAACCATGATGGCAATGTTTCCAATGGCTATAAACTGGTACATAAGACCATCACATGTGAGATTAATCAATGTGCAGTTTTTCAACTGATATTAGTATCTGGTTTCCTCAGGTAGAGGTGGGTCTGGGTTGGGGGTATAATTTATTTGGCCTTGCCAATTCTGTGGAGAAAATAAACCCAGCCACATGCTTAATTCAACTAGTTTGTCACTTTCATGTCTCAGATTCAGGGTTTATATCAAACATGTTATACGATTGCACACATAATAGAACATTTGGTTCTGTAAATCTAAAAAATAATGAGGCAAATAAGTTCACATTTCAAAATTATTTATATTTAATGAGAAAATTCAAAGCACTACTCTGAATTTAAAGGGAATAATAATTCCGGCCAGTGGCAGAACAGTTTTAAAAGTAATTTTTTTTTAATATGATGCATGTGTGAGGTTTATATAAAAAATAATTTAGCCGTAAGTTTTAATGATTGTATATGTTTATCTTATTATTTAATTTCCTTTTAATTCATCCCATATAGCAATAACTATGCTAAGGTTCTCTCAAACATAAATACCATAGATGGATGGACATAGTGATAGCTCTATTCCCCCCACACTGCATGCAAGTGAAATAATAAAAAAATGGTATCATTTACTTTCTATAAAAATAACTTCCTTCAACTCTGGATATAAAACTGATTATGTTTGAGAACTACTGTAAAACTGACCACTCTAATGAGTTCATTTCCTTATTCATCAATTATTTGTCTAGATCAGTGGTTAATTAATGTGCTCAATCTGAGAAAGCACATATTAATTTTGTATAATCCTAGGAGGACATATAGTTATCATCAATGGTGTTGGCCTAATTATTCTTATCTGTATAACCATTTTGCTACAACGCAGATGAAATGATGAAACTTCAGTCACTGTTTCGTTGTTTACTTATGATGTAAAAAGTACATGCATGACTCCATTTTCTGACTGGAAATTATCTCTAATTCTAACAATATAATTATATAATAATTCTAAGAAACATTGGAAGTTTATTGTAACTATATGGTCACTGTCTACAAATGATTTAACTGATCAACTGATGTGATCTTCCTTTGAAAGTGTATTTAAGGTGGGAAGAAACGTAGACACCATTGTGTGAGATCAGGGTGTTTCATGTGCAAGTCACAGAATCATCTGCAAGATCACAGACTACAAGCAGAACATTTGTTTTACAAAACCATGATCTTTTCTTTAACTCATTCGGCCCCAGAGGTTTTTGTCGTTTTTTCCTGAAATGTGCGTAGGAAAGACATTTGGGGGAGGGGGCTATTTCTGAATACATCGTAATACATCGGCTTTCAACAGATTTTCCATGAGACTAATGCCTAGTTGTATTAGCAACATCATTTTCTATTGGTTAATTTGCTTGCGTATGAGCAGACAAGTAAAAGTTTGAATTTTTTTTGTTTGTTTTTTTTTTTTTTTTTTTTTTTGCTTAATGGACCCATCAGTTTCGTATGGAGACCACAATTTATTCCAAATGCCCACCTTATCCTAGTTTTTGCAACGGTTCACCTGTCTGAGTGCAGTTAAGACCGGTACGCCTTAGATCTGAGGCCAAAAAGTCTAAAACCCTGACCCACAATCGCATTCCGCTCTCGAGCGGATTTTGGGTGAAAAAAAGGGTCCCAAAAAATGAGGTTTTTCTCTCTATTTTGTTATGCAACACAACTTCAAGATTATTTGATATCATTTTAGAGCTATATCTGTCTGCTTCTTTTTAATACCATCAACTTTGGTGTATCTTAAATGACCTTGATGCTGCAGAGCTTGGAAGTAGCGTACAGCTTCATCACGCCTACAGACGGGATCGGGGCCGAATCGGTTAATCAAGTTTATGGAAATTTCTTAGAAATTTTCAAAGAATGGCTCTTTTTGTAACTTATGTGCAATACTGATTCACAAATGATGAAATAAATAAGCAATATTCCGATTTGGTGATGTCACGAAAATTCTCCCATTAACTCATTCAGCCCCAGAGGTTTTTGTCGTTCTTTCCTGAAATGGGCATAGGAAAGACATTATGGGTGGGGGCTATTTCTGAATACATTGTAATACATCGGCTTTCAACAGATTTTCTATGAAACTAATGCCTAGTTGTATTAGAAACATCATTTTCCATTGGTTAATTTGATTGCACATGAGCAGAAGGGTAAAAGATGGAGTTCTTTTTTTTTTTCTTTGCTTAATGTACCCATCATTTTTGTATGGAGACCACAATTTATTCAAAATGCCCACCTTATCCTAGTTTTGCAAAGGTTCACCTGTCTGTGTGCATTTAAGACAGTATGCCTTAGATCTGAGGCCAAAATGTCTAAAACCCTGACCCAAAATCGCATTCCGATCTCGAGTGAATTTTAGGTGAGAAAAAAACCAGGTCCAAAAAATGAGATTTTTCTCTCTGTATTTTGTAGTGGAACTTGAACTTCCAGATTATTTGATACCATTTTAGAGCTATCCCAATAAATATTTCTGATCTCATATTATTTAAAAAAAATTGAAGTTCCAGATTTCAAAAGCTAAATAATTTATGATATAGTTTATGTGACAAAATGTTGCTTTTATACAAGTAAAAACATACATTTATTTAAAAACTTTTAAGGTGTGAGAAAAATCTTAAATGAAACTTAAATACATATTTTATCTACAACAATGCTCAGAAATGGGCTATTATCAAACTGCATGGCTCATGAGAATGAAGGCCTCATATGTGCAGGTCATAATCCAAGAACCATTTGAAATGGAAAAATGATAAGTTTACCATCCTTTATCCCAGGTTTGATAGCTTCATGCTGGTTGCAATTTTCTTCCATCATGAGTTCATTTTTTGCTCGAAAAAAATATTGGTATAATGTTATTGAGAGACATGGAATATTTGAATATTTCAACATTAAATGGGGCAATATAAATATGCTGGTTCTCTGATTCCTTATGTTATTCTAGCAAAGAGCAGCAAAACAAAAGTATGAATGAGGTACAGTCTCTACAGCTTAACAGTAGCTATCAGAAGACAGTATACCTCACCTATATAAAAATCCGTTTCCAATACAGAAATTTATTATGAAATTTGCCTTGTTGTTTGTTTATAATTCTGATGTATAGTTACCGGTAATATATGACCAAAACCAAGTTCTTTGAATTTCGATGAAAATACTAGCTTGGTGTTTCTTCAAAATAAATGTTTGACATCATAGAACCCAACTGCTTTCAAAGGTCACCATAACATGACTCCTAAACAGTCACTGTCAGGGGTTCATGTATGACAGTGATGATCTGATTTGAATCAGACTGCCATGCACTACATCTGGCATCAAGAATAAAAAGATACCCTTTTGGGGTAAATATCTTGGTTTGCACTGCCTGTTGTTTTTGTTCTGTCTCTAGTTACCGTATTTACCGCATATGTTGTGACACGAAAACATAATTATTTTCTTTCGTGTCCCAGAACTTATGGTAATTTTTTTTAAACTTATATCATATGTTCCAAGACAGGAAATTAAATAAATTGTGTTCAGTTTGCGCCCCCCCCCTCCGCCTCAACAGGCCACACCACATTACAATAAAACAGATAAATAAAATACTTATTTGGTGATAAAATGAAAGAAATTAATCTTGTACAGTTATCATTTATTCACATTTTTTTGGTCGACATTAGCATTTTATTATATGATAAATATATCCACAAACTCCGCATAAGTAGCGCATCCATCCATAGTTTTATTGCTTTTGTCAGACAACACAACACATTGGTCATTGACGTGAATATTGTGAAATGAATCATGTTTGGTTGTCCTCAAAGGTTTGAATGTCATGAGAATGAAAACTGGATCCTGCAAAATCAATACGAATGAGAGAGAGAGAGAGTGAGAATTATCAACTCCTTTACTCAAAAGCACCTGCCATTCAAGCCTGACATAGTGCAAGGTACAAAATAACCAAGAGTGTATTATATCCAGGGTAACAATATGACAATCTCTCGCAAGCTAAAATCATTATTAGAAATACGTTCACTGTGAGGAGATATGATTGATTTTTTTTTAAAGCTTTGTTAAAAATCCTAATCACACACACACAAATGACAATCTTTTTGATTCCATGGGTTACAAAAAGTCCTATTAAAGCAAGTTAATGCTGTGTATATTATTTACACTTAAGAACTCAATTATAACTACAGATGGCATATAAATGAAAGCCCAGGTGTTGAATAAACACAACTTGTAACAGCCATAAACTCTTTGTTTGAACTTACCTGTAGGATATCAAATACAAAGGTTCATTTATTACAAAGCAAGCCGACCCCGGAAGCAGACTTTGGATTCCTTTTAGTGTGGAGACTATTTTTAAAACTATACATATGTATACAAAGTGGGCCGACATGGGGAAGCCAACTTTGATTTCTTTCTACCGGTTTTCACTGGGATTTTAAAAATAAATAGAAACAATGGAACACTTTGAAATAATAACTTCTCACACATTTACACAAAAAGGGATAAAGTGATCCCTCGCTGTCATTGTTATCGCTTATATAAAGGTGAATAAAAATAAAACAAAATAAACCACATTATAGATCACCACTATTATGAATAAGTTTGTTGTGCAATATGCAATTAGTGAAGAAACTTTGCCTCATGCATGGAAAGAAAATGCGTTGCTTTAAAGCTTCACCTAAGAGGCTCATAGGTCGACCAAAAAAGCATGTCAGAGAGGAGAAGTGTGACGTAAAATAAAATGAACCAGCTGCAAAAAGGCACGAAATTGGAGACCCCTGTTAGAAGAGAGATGATGCCTATGAAAATGACGATGTCAGGCGAGGGAATTACAAGGATTTTACATTCAAGGAAAAAGAGGAAGTTGTAAATTTCTCAGAATTGCATGGAATTCGAGTAACAGTAAGACATTTAAAAATTACCAAATCAACCATTGCAAATTGGTCAAAAATAGATTTTTCTCAGCAGCTGAATGAATGGGGACATTTAGCAGCGAGTGGGAGAGCAGTGTCATATGGCAATGAGTTGGAAAAATTGCAAAGTGGGTTTTGTCCGAAGAAATGCGCTTATGCCAAGGCATTTGTGTCAAGTGAACGTCCAGAAATTGAGTTTCAAGCCAGTAGGAACTGGGCAACAGGTTTTTTAAAGCTACACAATCTTGTGCTTTGTTCACGGACAACGATGGCCTATCATCTCCCAAAAGATTTGGAGAAGAAAATAAAATTATTCCATGAATTTGTGAAGGCAAGAAGAAAAGACGATTTCAAACCAAGATGATGATTAACATGGATAAAACTCATGTACTTTGATCGCATTCCCGGGCAAACTGTCAAAAAAGAAAGGTGTTAAAAGTGTGAGAATTCACAATACTGGTGTGGATAAAAAGCATCTTTGATGTTGTTGTTCTAGGGTTTAACGCTATTTTTCATCACACGATATGCTATATATGGCGGCCAGTATAACTGGTCGAGGAAGAACCCTTGAAAACTCAGGGAAGAACCATTGACCTACGAGAAGCTACTGGCAGGCTTACCCACGTACCCACGCTAGCTGAGGTTTGGACTCGAACCCACGCAGAGAGAGGTGAGCTGCCAGTGATCCGTAACGGAGAGCGCTTTAGACCACTCGGCCACTGATAAAAAGCTTCTAACGAGAGTACTTGCAGTTTTTGCAGCAGGAGATGTGTTGCCCCAATGATAATTTTTCATGGTGTGGAGGGATCTAAAAGATATTCAGGCACTAATATGATGAATCGTACGTGTGCAGAATGTTTGGATTGATGAGGAGGTGATGTTGCAGTGGATTAAAGAGATACATCTCAAATATACAGGAAAGGAACAATCTCTTTTAGTGATGGATTCATTCCAGGTGCATATTACAGATGCTTTAAAACAGGCTTTGACTCTTGAGAAGGGGTAACTTAAATATATTAGCGACATTCAAGTTTGTTCAACAGTATTTGGATTATGTGAGATATCACTGCTGCTGTGTAAATAAAAGATGTTCGGTTTCGGAATTATTATGTTAACAATCACTCTGTAACATCACTGTCTCTCTCTCTCTCTCTCTCTCTCTCTCTTACTTTCTCTTTCTCTCTCTCTCTCTTAATATATGTTTACATAATTACAGTGAATAGTTTATACTGTGTTCGGCAATAGTTATTTTGCCCACAAAAGTTGAGTAATGGGCACGAACGGCAAATAAACCTTGACATTTAATTTTAAAAAAAAAAATGTTTGAAGCATAAATTAGAAAAGAAAAGGTTGAACTCGTTCTCATATACACAAAATGATTCATTCTAACCTGAGCTCTTGTTCTTAGCAAATTTGCATCTGGGAAGAAAAGCGTAAACAAACAACACTTACAGAATTTTCTTTTGAAAGTTTTAATATAATTTACGTTTATGTGCATTTTTCGATGTAATTTTGGAATGATTTAAAAGGTGTCCCGCAACTTATAACTAAAAACAATCTATGTGTCCCAGAACATACAGTGCACAAAAAATAATTGTATGGCATCCCAACAAATATGGTGTCCCAACATATATGGTAAATAGGGTAATGGTCAAGGTTAAGCCTGTCATTGTTGGTTACATTCAGCAATGTAAAGATCATCATCTTTATATTTGGAAGGAGTTCAGACTGTTCAAAGTCTGTTCTGTTACTTGTAAGCCAATCTATGTCATTATTTCCTTGTATGTTATGAAAGCTTATTTTGATTGGATTTATATAATCCATTAGCATCAAAACAAAACCCAACCCAATGGTTTTGACAATGAACTTAAAGGCAAATGCATTAGGCATTATTGATCTAAGAAGAGGTTATGACTTTGTGATATGCTTTTAATCATCTGTGACCTTTCTGAGTAAATTATAATTTTCTCATGATTGTGTAATTTCTTACTCACATTTAAAACTAATCAACTAAGGGCTGTTCCAGTAAAACATATATCCCTCCTCCACGGGATGGCACTTCAAAAAAACTTCTGTAGGAGGTTGTGTTTCAAACAATTTTGATTCTGACAGTGGAAGGTTGGTTAGGAAAATCAGTTCTATTGTGGGTTGTGTTAACAAAATGAGAAATCACTGGTGGGGTTGTCAGAAAGAAAAAAAACCCCACGAATATATATTTAAAATCGCATCTAACCTCCTCCTAGCAGTCTAACGTGAATAAAACATTGGGTCAAAAAATGACAGTTTTTAAGGGACAGTAGCAAAGTGTAAGAAAGTGTGTGATGCCTAGCTAAGTGCTTTGAAAAAGACCTTATTTGGATCAAAAACATTCAGACTCACTCTGATGGACAAACAAGAGCTATGTCAGTGTTATACTAAATGTAGAAATTAAACTCTTGCAACCAGTAATTCTTATAATCTGCATAGTTCTCTGGGAGGGGACTACAACTTTTGCTGGTCTGACTCATATTTTTACCAAAATGTGAGCCATGGACTCTAAGTTTTAAAATTCTAACAAGGCCTTTGGTTCAAAAATTTTCTTTTTGGAACAGAGATATCCAAGAGAGAATACCCATGGGGCCATACCTCTGAGATGTTGACAATTGCACAACCATAAAGAACAGTAACTTGTTGAAGCTAGTTATGCATATGCATTTCAGACAGCAGGCAATGAAAGGAGTTCACAGCACAAACTAATATTCGTACAAAGAGGAGGAGGATCATATTAAATTTAGAAACAATTAACAGATTAATGCTCATAGGGAACATCAGAGAATCCACATACAACATAATTAAGTGTGTGTAGATCTCTAGTTAGCAGAACCACTGTGGCAACAAAAGAATAAAAAGACAAACTTTTATATCATGCAGATGTATGACCAAATGAAGTACATGCTGTCTATGTGCAAAAATTAAACGACATTAAACATAAGAGACTGACTGATCCGTGTAAACTCAAATCAAGATGGATAAAAATCTGTCCTGTTTGTGTTCGGTTCTTCCTATGTATATTTTGATCATGGTAGTATTTTCTGCAGACCTTTTGGCACTTGGTTCCAAGCCATCATTTGGTATTTATATTACAAATTGGATAACTAAAAAAGTCTATTATCTAGTACACAACATAATTAAGCATTGCCATTAACTAATGATGAAAAAATACTTGATGTCATTCTGATACATGCATTTTATACTACACTACTAATCTGTTCATCCTGAATATTTTTTCGTTACCATCTCCTGTTTTACTGGTACCAGTGCTTTTAATAAAATTGTAACTTCTGTTTTCTTGCAATCTAAATATTTGTGATGTGTTATTGTCAAAAGGTAAAATGTGTTTAGTATTGTAAAATCTAAAACTAGACTAAAGTAAAAAGTGGGCAAAAATTATTGTCATATTACAGTGTTGTTAGAAACAACAGAATAGTTGTACAAGATGTACTTTTGCAAAGTTAACACCACATATTCTACTTAAATAATAATATCATTATTTCTGTATATTCCTATCAGTAATTTCCCATTGGTAGTAATTTTCCGATCTGATGTTGTTCATTTCTTGTGTAATTTTTACACATTAAGAATTCTCACCGTATCATTAAAAAACAATGTAATCTGCACTAGATTGAGTTGTTTGAGAAGAAAGTATTTTTTTAAACCCAAAAATTACTGAAGCTACGAGTTCTTGCATTAAAGTCTCACATTAAATAACATTTGAAGTGCCCATGATAGTAGTTTAGGATGCAACTGTACCAATTTCACCTTTGGTATATCCAAATGTTGAATGTGATGGAGGAACATAGCTCCAAAATAAGATAAAAGATTGAACCACATCCTTGTCATCTTATGGTGTCTTATAGGTTCTTACATAACCTTATGATAATCTAAATTATTTATTCCAATCTTAGCATCAATCTTTAGATGCGTTCATTTATAATTTGAAGAGGAATTATTTATTATTATTTATTGGAATTATAAAGTACTCTTTGACATTCTGGGCTTCAATATTAGAGACGGAAGATTGAGAATTCATTCAAAGTTATCCCAGATTATATCATTGTGATAGAGAACATTTAAGACTGTTGCCACATAAGCACATTCAGGATTGGAATTCATTCGGAACATTACTGGAATTGATTCGCAACATTACTGGAATTGATTCGGAACGCATTCAACTTTAGAACTTCTGATAAGATTATTTTGCATTTAATTCATAATATATTCCTTAATTAAATTACGTTTTGAACTTGACTAATTTGTATTGACTTTGTTATCTGTTATATTAAGAATATAGAGTCGTAGAGCTAAAGACATGAAAACCGCTCCGATGGCCTAGTGGTTAGAGCGTTTGCCTGGGATGCGGGAGGTCGTGGGATCGATCCCCGGCCGAGTCATACAAAAGACTTACAAAAATGGTATTAACAGCTGTCTTGCTTGGCGCTCAGCATCAAGAAGTTAGTGTTAGGACTGGTCGGCATGGTGTCAGGATAATGTGACTGGGCGGGACATCATGCTACATGTCTGCGGCATGATGCCCCAGTGCTAGACATCACTATGAACTGCCACATTGCAGACATCTTAGCGATATGACTGAAAATATGTTAAAGCTACGTTAAAAATCTAAATCACATCATATCACATCCTCGTCATGGTATAGCCAACAATTCACTGAACGTGCCGTTAAAAACAAACACCCCTCACACCTTGACAACCGAAGAGTATATCAGGGTTTAATTAGGGTGCATAAACCCATGTTCCCCATTGGGGGTGGAAGGTGTTCTACGTTTCGAGAAAACTTGTAACAACAACGACACTTACAAGACAACGGTGACCACTTCTTCTACTACAAATACAAGAATCATAAAAATCATACTACTAAAAGTAAGAGTTTAAAACATGTATACAATCAGGGACGTCATGGGAGGGGCAGGGGGAGGCAATTGACACCACCACCCCGAATTTGCATGTGCTTTAAAATGTATAATTGTTGTTGCCTATATACGAAAATTAACAAGCCCGTCAAGTTTTGCCCCCTGCCCCCCCCCCCCCCCCCCCCGTTAAAAGTTGAAATGACATCCCTGTCTACAATTACTATTAACGATGAGTGATCTGAGGTTGTCCTTGTGTATGGAGACACAAAGCCTACGGTCAGTCGCATAGTCTCGTACAAATTATCTCCCATATTGACTTCTAATTAGGTTAGTGGTATTCAAGAGCTAATATTCTGGTGCCAGAGTACAAAATAATTGCGGCTATTTAATATAATGTAGATGCACGAATGTGATCGCAAATGCCTTTCTTCTTACGTTGAGAACACATTCTTATTTGTTTACCTCTGTAGAGCTAAACCAAAATAAATGACGCCCGTCATTCCCACGACACACATTTTGTTGGATCAAGTAAAGAATAATTATTTGCTAGGTCATGAAAAAGGAATGAATTATGTAAAACACTTCAAATTGGAACGACTCCACGATAAGCTTCAAACACAAAGCTACGACGGTACATCGTCCCCTCAATCCATTGTCAAACATACACACGAGGGAATAGCCAGTCGGGCTAAACCTTACCACATGTCTGATGTTCGTGTGCACGCTACGTACAACTCCTTCCTTGTTAGCCTTGTAACGACAAAATACAGGATGGACAGAGCTGGCTGCGTCATGCTTAATCTTAGCCAAAAAGTCTTTAAACAGCTCTGAATTATTTTAATTTTGTTCCTGAATAGTTCTATCCCGTTCGTACTAATATTTAATTGCCCGAATGTCTTCTCCGCCACAGCGCTGACATACTTGGAGCTGACCTCGTACTCCTTCCAGACATCCCAAGCATGGTTTCAGTCCTTGGCTTCCACGCTTAAACAGAGCATAGTGCTAAGCGCAGTACTCTGTCGTGCAGTACGTTTTACACTTTTAAGTGCTACTCTGAGGCAAACACGCACACGTTTATGTCCCACGTAGTCATGATGATATATAATAAACATAAAATTTTATGTCAAAATAAACAAGCAACTACAGAAATGACAATGAAAAAGCAATTTGAGAAATGGGATACAGGACTAAATTATATAGCATCTCTATCGTTGCAAAACCGCTCCGGTGGCCTAGTGGTTAGAGCGTCCGCCTCGGATGCGAGAGGTCGTGGGTTCGATCCCCGGCCGAGTCATACCAGAGACTTAAAAAATGGTACTAACAGCTGCCTCGCTTGGTGTTCAGCATTAAGAGGTTAGTGTTAGGACTGGTCGGCCTGGTGTCAGGATAATGTGACTGGGTGGGACATCATGCTACATGTCTGCGGCATGATGACCCAGTGCTAGACATCACTATGAACTGCCACATTGCAGACATCGTAGCGATATGACTGAAAAATTTTTAAAGCTACGTTAAAAATCAAAATCACATCGCATATCGTTGCAAAATCATGTCCTAAGTAAATATGAGACGCAGAATTCAACATTAGGTTGGTGCCGATTCTGGAAGAGATTTTATTTTATGATACCGCTCGTCGACTCAGAGCCATAGCTCAATCATTAAATGGTGCTACAGTGCCTTATCCAAGATCAAATGCAGCTCCTTATGAGCTCACTGAGCGAGTCCTAGTAGACCTTAAGGTTTTACCAAGGAGGGATAATGCACGTCGAAAGCTCATCAATGAGTACAAGGTAATTGCAGGACTAGAGATCATCACTACTCAGCAATACATGAAGCAACTGATAGACAAATGCAAAGCGCCCATGGGAAGAACAGCTAAGACTTCCAAGCTCCTTCAACTTAAACATGAAATCCTCAGTCGATCAAGTCGAGCTGATATCGAGGAGAAACTAAGTTCAACAACAACGTCATCTTCCGATCCCTAGGTGAGTTGAAATAGCATTCGGAGGCGCTGATGAAGGATTTATATACGATCATACCATATCCTTCAGCTCGGAATCGACAAAGAACTCCTGGAGCGCATTCTACGCCCCATTTAGCAAGAGGACCTGCGCACCCACACAGCCATCAAACTCGGAGTCGCCTTTGACATTCATCTGGTCAAGGAACACAAGAACATTGATGTGTGGATCAAATCCAAATCCTTGACTGTGTATCGCAGTGACAAATTTAGCCACATCGTCGACATCGCCTGTTCGTTTATCGAGCGCCACATCGGTGATTATCAGAAGTTAGAATCGGCTTGGATCTTAGCCGGAGTCTATTCTATCCAGTTTCAAACTTCCAAATTCACACCATTGCGTGGAAATAAGTACATACCACTACTAAAATCAGTCTTAGCTACTAAATCATGCATCAGTGGTAAAAAACGACGATGATTACTGCATATTATTATGAACTATACTTTCCACGCTACATCCTGCAGAGGACTACGCCGATCACATATCCAAGTATAAGCCATATTTTGAAACTATTATAACTAGAGGCATAACCTTTGCAGCAGCGGTCAAAGACGTTCCTAAACTTGAATAACTCAACGAAGGACTCTCCAATATATTCAGACTCGGTGACAAGAATATAGGTTATAATCAGTTTGTGTATATCTTATGAAGATCTCCTAAACAGCCTCACAGCTCAGCATCAAATTACTGCAGTACCAAAACCATTTCGTTTACATCAAAGAATTTTGCCAATTATGTCGATCTCAGCACACACAGCATTAAAATCAAGGATATTTCTGTTATCGCTGCTTGCACTGCTTTTTTTCAACCCTAACGAATGCACGAACATATCTCGTCTGGATACTGTCAGGAATTACAAACTGTGCAGATGCCGCGTGATGAGATGCTAAAGATCGAGCATCATCACAAAAATACGCTTGTGCGTTTTATACTATCTTCGACTGCTACGCTGAAGAAAGTAGAGGGACCCTCTCCAGATCCTAGTCATTATTTTAGTTCAAGTGAAACACAGACACATTCCATGTACGAATATATCTACGGTATGCTTTTCCATCGATGAATCCCTGTCGTCGGGGTATCGTAAGTATCGATGTGAAGATTGCATTCATTTGTTCTTTGAACAACTAGCAGCAGAGTTGACACGCATCTGGGAGATCCCCAAAATCGCAGCAACGATCATTGCCCTCACCCCACAACAGGTGCGAAAAAAAAAAAAAACAAGTCAGCTCAGCAGTACCACGTATGCTACGAGCTACTCACGATGACTGCACACTTACGCTTAAAGGATCCAGACTTCTTTCAGTCATTGCTCATCATCTGTGACGATACTATGTGCATTTCATCGTCGCAGCTCCTATCATCTGCACTCCAAGCAAATTTTGCTGCAGTTGGAACTGAAATCGAATGTATCCCCAACAGTTTCGAAAAGTACTGTAGTATAATTTTTTTCGTTAGGCTCAATATTCGTGATTTCTAAAAAGAAAAAAGGCATTTTTGGGGGTACTTACATTCGTGCTTTTGCCTGTCGCAGTTTGCGTATTAGTAGGTATTTAAATTTATGGTTTAACCTCTACAAATACCAAAAATAATGAATGCAAAAGAATGAAAATATGCCGAGGCAAACGCGGAAACTTTAATGTTTAAAGCAATACTACCACCTGTATGAGCACAAATTACAGACCTGGCAGGTTCAGTATCTACACCGTGTTTTCGGCCAAGTGAATAACATCAGTCGAAGACCCAATGCAGACAACAACCCTAACACAATAATTCCATCTACTTGAACACAAATAAAACAAGATTAATCACTTTCGCCATGTTTTTGTTTGATTGCTCAACATCAAAGCAAGCCGACGCAGTCAACAATATTAGGCCAATCGTTTATTAAAGAAGAATTAAAGTCACACTTCCACGAGTGGCATGTTAAACAGGTCATGGACGCAATTACGGAAAATATGTTTCTGGTGACGATCAGTGCACATTATTAGTAAACCTTGCTAGTTCATTAATCCAGATATTCACTCTGAATGGATAGTTTCAGCTCAAGCTACAATGAGTGCAAGATCGGACCTAATTATCATTGGTTTTGAGAAAGCTGGACTTGGTTAGCTCTGCAATTCGAGGATTACTGCTATGAGAAGCATTTGTGAGTACCATGAGAATTAATTGACATGATGTTGATACAGTGGCTTTTTCCAACAATCTGTGAAGTGTTAACTTTAATACTCTGCTGTAATTAGTGTATATACATAGTGTTTCATTAGTAATAGTGTTTCAAGAAATAGTTCTAATATTTTACAGGATAGTTGTTCTTTTTGGATTTCAAATGCATCCATAACATGAAATATGCTTTCAGAAGGATTTAATGTTTCAACAGCAGTTGTACTCGAATGAAACATCGATTTGAATAAGTATTGAATTCAATTTTCTTATACTGGTATTTTGTATTATTTGTTCTTTCATTTTTAGTATTATTATTGTTGGAATATCTTATGCATTTTCCCTATTTTCTCTCTATCCTCACTGACCTCACCTTTCCATTTATGGCAGTAAGTGTAAAAGTAAAGCATCGGATACATCATCGAACGTGTGCATTGAAACACTATAAAATAATTCATAATTCTTGTTTCAAAAGGTTAAAATAAAAAATAAAAGAAACACACGTACAAGCTAATATTTAATTACCAAATTACATTATTGACCTGTATTTGTTAAATTTGAGAAGCTATGTTAATCGCTAGGAATGAAACACCTTGAGAAAACGGGGTGGGGGGAGCATCATCCTGCGTGGCTCATGTTTCGTTGGGGATTTAAAATGTGATTCGACGCAACCACGAAAACCACTAAAATTGGTACCCCGCAAAAAATTATGATACTACAGAATATGTTGATCACCACTGGACCTTTTTGATTCATCGTCTCATTTCAGTTCATGTCCACATCAATGGAAGAAATCGCCAAAAACTGTCCCATGTTTATCCAACTCTAAAAGGAATTTAGTCACCAACACGATCTTCTCGAGCAAAGAGGAGTTTATACCTACAAATACATCGATTCCCTCTCACTTTTGTCTCATCTCAGTTTGACAGGAACCACTGATGAGGAATAGCAATACGCATGGAAGATATGGAACGATTTCGACTGTCACACTCTCGATTATCACGATGGTTATCTCAAAACGAACGTGCTCTTTTATTACCAAAAGATAACTTCGAAAAATCTCTACGACTGGGCCATGTCACAACCACTTTCTGAGGCAGATTTTCACTGGATCATCGAAGAGCAATTCCTACAAGAACGGCAGGCAAGATATCTCGATGGATATGGCTATTTCGTCGAAGCGGAGGTTAAGTATTCAGATCACCTCCACGAACTTCACAACAATTATCCCTTCTACGCTGAACATATTCACGTCGACAACTCCACGCTCTCGCCCGAGCAGTTGAAATAAAAGAATCAGTTCGGACTCGGAAACGCTAAGATTAAAAGCTCATATCCAATCTCAACCACAAAACCCATTACAGAATGCATTATCGACTGCTAGAACAAGCTCTTAAGCATGAACTAGTTCTTGAGAAGGTGGCATCGAGTCCTAAAGTTTGACAGTCTCCATGGATGAAACCCTACATCGATCTAGGCTCAACACAACTTTTAAAAAGATGTCTTCAAACGCATGAAAAAGAGCGTTTTCGGGAGAGAAAAATAATGGACAATATTAGGCATTACAAGAACGTTGAAATCGTTAATGACCAGCGACGACGAAACATGCTTGTAGCGAGCGATGACATCTAATCCAGAAAAACGCAACTCTTGCTGGACAAACCTATGTACGTCGGAGCAACAGTAGTCGATCTCTCCAAAATGTTAGTTCCGTAATTTCACTACGACTTCATCAAGCGTAAGTATGATGTCAACGCCACACTGCTCATGACAGATACTGACTCACTCGTATATGAAATGCATGACGACCACGTCTATGCAGACCTACATCAACACCGGGAACTATTTAACCTTAGCGATTATCCAGCGGACAACCCCATTCACTACAATGATAAAAAAGTGCTATCAAAGTTCAAAGATGAAACTTCTGGCATGCCCATCACAGAATTAATAGGACTTCGATCCAAAATGTACTGCAACACACGCGACAATGAAACCCTCATAAAAAAGCCAAAATGAGTCACTGCCTAAGTAGCCACTCACCAGCATTATACATAAACACTACAAGGACATCTCCAGTACTATTCAATGAGAACGTTCCGCTCATAACGACATCAGATGTCCACCACACTCATTAATAACAAAGGATTATGACACTTTGATGACAAACGATACTCCAACACAGACAGAATACAACACGAGTGAGCCAGAAGACAGTAATAGAGGGGCCACAGAAAGAGTGATCCAAAATCATCCAGTAGTATAGAATCATGGAAAATTGCTTGCTCACTCTCTTATCACAGCGTGATAGCAAAGTGAGCCAGAACATATTTCATATGACTCGATACAAAATGTACTGCGTCACACGCGACGATGAAATCCTCATGAAAAAGCCAAAGTAAAAAAAAAATGTCCCTGCCTAATTAGCCATTCATCAGCATTATACACAGTCACTACATGGACATCTCTAGCACACCCGATGAGAACTTTCCGCTCAGATCGACATCAGATCTCCATCACACTCATTAATTAAAAAGAATTATGACCCTTTGATGATAAACGATACTCAGCGATGGCAATCATACCCTCGCTCATGGACACACAGACAGAATACAACACGAGTGAGCCAGAAGGCAGTAATAGAGGAACCCCAGAAAGAGTGATCCAGAACCCTCCAGTAGCATAGACTCATGGAAAAATCGCTCGCTCACTCTCTTATCACAGCGTGAGAGCAAAATGAGCCATAACCCCCATTTGTTCATAAAGAAGTTTTTCTGCGATTAATCGAGACAAAAACACTCCTTAAGAACACGTGAGCCAGAACCCCAATTTTCTTATACTTCTAACGAAACTAGCCTATCAGCTTCACACTTGTTGATCAAAAGGCCTTCAAGACAAAATGCCTTGTAGCATAATCTGCCGAAGTCAAACTAGTCATTAATTATGTGGTCCTGACACACACCAATAACCTAAGGAGATAAGTGAAGAACGCGTACCATTTTTGTACGGAGCTAGGTACTCAGCATTATTACTTGGGCCTAAATAATAAGAGAAGAAATTCAAAGGTGACGGTGTGCGAAACTAATATTATCATTGATATGTCTTGTTTATGATCCTCATTAAAATGGAATATTGTGTAGTCTCATTTTTAATAGGATAATATATGTTTAAAGATTATTGTTTGTAACGTGCTCCGTTACATTTTTTTTCATGCCGAATAAAAATAATTTCTTTATTCTTTCAAAGCAACATTTAATAATTTATATTATTTCATTAGAAAATGTTTCTAGCTATATACGCATTGTTATAGACGGATACCAATTCGAGAAAAATTCTAGGTAAATCATTAGAGACACTGGTTTTTAGGAAAGCTAGCAAACCAATTTTCCTACATAATTTGGTGTAATGAATTTTTATTTACTGGTGCCGAGTTTAAATTTGTTTCTGAAACCCAAAACTGCTAAAGTAAAGGAAAGTCCGGCGAACAGCAAAATAACGATTTATTTTTTAATTATGAAAGATATTTTAAACTTGTGAAAATTCTACATACAGTCATCTGTTTCCTTTCTAAGGGTTAGTGACTGAATGTAATTATTTGTGTTATTGACTATCACGTCACCTTGCTTTACCTCGTCCATTTTGTTCGCATGTGTGGGTGCAGGATAGTCAAGGTGGATGATGTATAGTCATTAGGTGAGAGATCTCGTCACTCTAAAGATTGCATGAAAATAGCGTAGCATATGCTGGCACCTTTAAGGACTACCTAGATCTCTAGATACATATATAGTAATGAGTATTAGCACCTCATCCAAATTCTAAAAGCTTCATAATGTTCAAAATTTCTTTAAAAATTTATTTATGAAAATACTTATACATTTTAAAATTTAAAATATATATCTTTTAGAATTTGTATTGTAGATTATTTTCTTTCAAATAGTACTTTCCTAAAACAATTTGCAATTGTTAAATTTGTCCTGATTGCATTGAGTTCCCTAAATTCGGTATATTTTGATTAATTTTGCAAATAATTATATATTTTGAATTTTAACGTAATTTTAAAAAAAATGTCAGTCATATTGCTACGATGTCTATAATGTGGCAGTTTACATTATGTGAAGATAATTATTTCCAGATATTACAATTTATTTGCAATTTCGTTTTAATTTGTAATTGCTTTTAGTTGAAGCAATATTTAAAATTGTCAAGATTTATTTTACAGTCACTACTGAATTTTAGTACCGCTTTTTGTCCAAGCCGTAATTTTATACTATTTTCGACCTTTTCCGTCACCTCCAATGTCCATGACAGTTCCAAAAGTTTTGTGTAATTTTCGTTCTCATTAAAAAAAAAAAAAAAACCTGGATTATTTATACGCATCGATAAATTCCTCATTAGTTCGACTTTTAGTGCCACTTCGAGTTTATGCTTAACTTTTCTATTTTTCAGAATTTTTCATCCTCCACTTAAGTCAGTGATAGTTTCATAATATAAGTCTCCGCCAAATTGCAAAACTTTTCAGAGATACTATCTGAATTATAGAACTCAGTTTAGTCTAAGCTGTAGTTTGTCTACATCTGTTACCGATCTTTTTCGGTATCCGATAATGTCTGTGACAGCCTTGGAAGCTTAGTACAACTTTTGTTTGAACCGATTTAATCTATTTATTTTTTACTTTTCATTTTTACCGTAATTTTAGTATTGAGTTTAGTCACATCCATTCTAGTGCTATTATTTATTGACAGGATAAGAGGCACACTCCTTAACGTACTCCAGTACATAATTAAACATTGAGTAATTATAAATGGTATCTGCAAGAAATCTCTTCCCTCCCCAAAAATAAATAAAGACATACTACAAAAAACAAAACTGGAATGAGGTGGAAAGAGGTGGGTGTAGGAGCAGAATTATTTTAAAATTCCAAGGGGGTAGGTAGTGAGTTAAAAGAGAAATAGAAAATTTGCAGATCTGAACATACGCAAAATCGACAAAGGAATTGGTTGCATTAAATATGTTATAAACAGTAAATGTCACTCCAAGATATTAATACTGCGTAAAGAAAATCATCTTTAAATCTATCTATCTATCTATCTATCTATCTATATATCTATCACTCTCTCTATCTCTCTCTATATGTATGTATGTATGTATGTGTGTGTGTGTGTGTGTGTGTGTGGATGTGGGTGTGTGTGTGTGTGTGTGCCCACCACATACTAAATACACATCACCAAAAAATGATGATACATAGTCGATGGTGTATGAATTCGTACGTAGGAGGCATGGTCACACGGAAATCAAGTAAAATGGACATTCGAACCGTGGTCCGCGGGTAAACTGCACACATCGCCTTTCTTCGAGTGTGTCTGCAACGCACGAGTCAATTCATCACCGACTTGTGGTATAATGTTTTGGAAATGTGTGCCTACTCCGCAGGGTAGGAATTAAAATAATTATCTAACCCATATGATAGTAATAATTGTATTAATATTATAAAATATAGCGTTTGTATACGTAAACTTTATGTGCCTATGACATCTGATCCACATAATAATATTATATCCAGATTAAAGCAAAACAGGGGTTTATATTACGAACATATCTTAAAAAAGAATTTGGTCATAAGACATGTCTTGGAAAATTACCTTTCCGGATTGATTCACACCATCCAGAAGCTCACTGTCGATTAGGATTTTTGAGAGCAGAATGTTCCTTCAGATTATAGAGATCAAAGTGATTGGTTATAAGGCATATACATATATGTATTTTTGATAATAGATTTTTCTTTAGTAACAATTGTGTAGGGTATGATAAATTATACTTTATGGATTCTTTGTTCAGCTCACAAGATGTACAGTCACAGTACAAAATTCAAAACCTAGGACATTGGCTAAAACTGTGAATATATGACACCATAAAATCAGTAAATAAGTACAATTTAGAAAACGAATTAAACTTGTGATGGAGGTTGTTTATGTAACATGCTATTTGTAATTCGTTGTATCATATTTTATACGATTGTTATCCGTCTCAAACCCAATATTTGAAACGTTTGAATTTAAGTTTTTCTTTTGAAGAATATCATGTGATCTCCCATTGAAAACTAATAGGAATACTCATATTTCAAGATTAATCAATTCATATGTGTGTTTGAACTCATCTTATAATTTCTAGAGTAGGAGCCAATGATCATTCAATAATTGGAATTATGTAGGTACCATTGGTTTTAAGCACGTCGGTTTCAACATCATGACACATTTTAATCGGACGGGCTGTATTACATACTGGGGTTATATAATCGTGATCTCTTCCAAGTACTTCTGTTGTCCCATTCTCGCAAAGTTATTTTAAAAAAAACGGTCGGGATTATTTATTGGGGTTATATAGTTCTCATCAGTTACATGCACGTCGGCTGACTCAGCATGACACATTGCTATAGAAGGGACAGAATTGTAGTGTCCATGCTTAATACTGCTTTCTGCTGCATGGGTTTTTCCCTCCATCACAACGCATGTGGCATCATCGTAGAACGACGAAGCAGTCTGACAAAGAGAATAAATACCAATATATCTAAAGGATGTTATCAGTTTGAACTACAAACGAAAACAATAGGGACTAGAAACAATTGACCTTGTTTCTGAGTTTAGGTGTAAAATGAAATATATTTCACTGAATACGGTAGAGATTCTCAAAAGAATTTGTGTACTGAATGTTGAGTGGTACATTAACTAAAAACAATTTGATCTTTAAGTGACGGCGAGGCAGGAAATTAATAGACTAATATAAGATCAAGAATGTGCATATTACACTTCAATATTAAATTTCAAACATTGTAAACATAATGTACAATACATCATTCTTATTATTAGTCTGTCTCCTAAAGTATGAGTTAGGTTTGAGGCAGATTAAGTCATCGATTACCCGATGGTCTTTGGACAAATTTATTTACCACGTATTTTGACCACTTTTGAAAACTGTTCTTTACTTCTACGTGTTACGACTGCCAAGGAATGCATTTTTGTTTCTTAAAGGCGGTAATGGGCAATTGAATGAGCAAGCATCTTTTCTTTGACCTATATAATCACATTTCTAGATCTTACAAAAATACTTGAACGTATATAATTACAAGTCTAGATCATAGAAATAACTTTAAAGTATACAATCACATGTCTAGAGTATCTAGACCATACAGCTAACCTGGAAGTATATAATCACATGTCTAGACCATACAAATAACTTAGACGTATATAATCACATGACTAGACCATAAGAATAGCTTGCACGTATATACTGGCATGTCTTGACCATTCAAATAATTTGGACGTATATAATCACATGTCTAGAATATTCAAATAACCTGAAACAGCCAGTAGAAAACATATTAGAATGCCAGGAAAATTATACAGAATAGATTACAAAAGACTCTGCAAACTAGTTAAACAAAGTTAGGTAACGTAAACGTTATTGGTAGGTGTGACACCTTGTTGTGGTGAAACATGTAGCTTCCCGTGGGTCGGATTTATCTGAGCGGGGTTTTGTGGGGTTCTTCCTCAACCAGATATGCTGTCTGCTGTTTACTATCTATGATATGCTGACAAATGGTGCTAAACCCAAACCAGCTCATGACGCCAACAACAACAGTAATTGATTTTCATTCAAAGGCTCCAAACATGGATTTACAATAGTTAATAGTATATATAAAAAAATTGTACAAAAACAAATAACAATCATTGTCCATAGTTTGAACTTAGCCTGATATGATTCAGCACCTACAGGTCCTTAGGCCATAGGCGAAAGCAATAAAGATACAACAAACAAGCAAATAAATGAACAGATTATAAGCATAACAGTGACATATTATGACTGGCGATTTTAAATCTGTACCTTCATTTTTCCGTAGCATTCCGTCATAACTTCCTTTTATAACGTCAAGCAAAACTTGACCATTCGAGGTTGTAAATGGAAGTCCTAGTGCATACTAAATTTACGTAATTGTCGGTTGTAAACATATTTTGTCTTACTCTGCTACTGAGCAATAGTGTATACAACTACAATATCAGAATATGTATTTAGTTTATTTCTTTATTGTGGGCATGCATACTTTGTTGTTTAAAGTTATATAAAATAATTGTCATTTTGGATCCAGTAGGATGAAAACTTTGAAACGTATATAATAATTTCGGACATTATGTAAATCAGTTGTTGTTTGTTTGGTCAGAATAATACATTTCATGAGTGATTGTTCGTGGTTAAGAAAAGCATTTATTTGAAACGTTTTGCAGGGTAACATTTTCAGGTAATTTAGGATAATTCATTAGTTTTGCTATCTGGAAATAGTATTCTTATCCGAAAGTAAACTAAAAGAAGTGTAAGCATCAACATCTGACGAATAGCTGACAAGTCTAGAAAATTATGCTATTTTGTATAACACAGCAACATATAATACAAAACTCTTTTGCTAAACATTTACGCCAGTGCGTGACAAATATGATCCAACAATGAGGAGAAAGACGGAAGCAATGACTTTTCCTACCCAGTATTGTGTGAATAGGAGATCCGAAAGAGGAAACAAAAGGTGCTGTTTGTTGTTTAGGTACATAATCATCGAAAAGTTTAAAACAATGGTGCATTGTGAAACAAGACATGACTCATTATACAAAAACAAATATGGTAAACGTTAAACTAAAATATATAACAGCTACTTAGCATGTTGTTTTTTTCGCTCGATATTTTCTGTAGTCTGATAAAAAAATCATACTATCTCATCCACTAATAGTTCAGCATCGAAGATCAAATATAAAAAACTACATATGGTGTTTTGTATTAGTATTGATATATTATGTAAGGCATGCACACAATCAAAGCATGCTTGCTTTTTGGTTCTTGATGTTGTTATTTGTTATTAAATTGCTTCTATTTGTGTATTATGTCTCTATAGTTTCTAGTTTTCCAAGCACAAGAATCAGGATAATGTTAAACTTTCTAGTCGTAACTCTTCAGTTTCAATACGTTCAGTGCAATTAATGTAACGCTGCAAAACAGATGTTTCAAGTAAAACGTATCGTAAAAAATAGTTGAACACATTTATCTTTAATTTCTATATGGTGGAAAGAAACAGTTATGAGTATATAATTGTTCCTACCATGATTACCGCATATTACTTGATATATAAATTAGGCAGTTACACCTTTATTAATATGATTTAAAAGAGGGTAAAAAATCCATAAAGCTTTCTAATTAATTAATTGAAATATTCTACCTACGTTGTTTCCCGGACTGGATGCATCTGTGTAAGTATCTGAATGACATTGAAGCGGAATGGCAAGGTCAAGATTAAATCGAATTTTTCATTTTCCTATCAAGTCGTTTTGAAAGCACTTTCGAACAAGACAAAACACATATCTGCCATCCATTATTTGGAAACATATATTGCTGTGAAGTTATCTCTTGTATACATTTCACTGCTTAAAGGTCAATGATGAAGAAGCAGATTTACCGTCTTAAACTGAATAGATAAATTTCCAGGTTCTCCTATCTTGGTTTGTCATAGTTGTATAAGTTGAGGTCAGACATCTTATTCGTTTGACACAATCTAAAGATGAGACGTTAAGGAAGGCGTTTCATATAGAACCGACATCTTATGCGTATATATATATATATATATATATATATATATATATATATATATATATATATATATATATATAGCTGGTATTATTACCTTACACATAATGCAAAACAATGGGATCAGATTTCACCGTTACGCCCATTCTGTGATTCGTTGCAATGCAGCTGTAAACTCCAGCCGTTCTTGAATCGAAGCTTTTGATTATTCTTACTGATGATATAACCATCCCACGGAAAGTACAAAGCGGGTCGCATTTGACTGAGCAGATAACCTTACACGTTTCATATACCCTTAGGTAAATATAAGTGAGGTCGAGGTTCAAAGTCACGTTATCGGGTCCATCTAGATGTTAGAAGAGAATATAATCGTATCGTTTATAGTAGGAATTGGACTTCTTTACATGTCTAGCATAACGGAAAGACATTAGTACTTGATGAGCGTGGAAAGCTTATTGATTGCAATATATGAACGACTTGCAATATATGAACGACCCGTCCCAAGTGAGGTAGATGGATGAAGAAAGAAATAGACACAAGTGATTCAAAGTTCCAAAATGTACTAGATTTAAGTTAAGCTAGAAAACAACACACACACACACACACACACATAATATTTGGCTTTACTTTTTTATGTGTCACTGTCTGCACAAATCATCTATATCTAGATCTATATATCTATTTGTCTATTTTGTTGCATGGTTGATTACTTTGCCCTTCCGTTCATCTATGTTTTTAAAACAGCTGCGGTATATATGATGTGCATATGGATGGTGTAACAAATATAACTGAGAGCGTCTTATGTCACGTGTTTAGGCTCGAATAAACAGTAACATAAGAAAGTTTGAGAAAAAAAAAGAAAAACTTTGACAAAATATAATAATTTATTTCCCTGGAAAAATTCGGTATAAATGATAAATATGAACTTACGGTTTTAAGAATCAAATGCAAACATAATCCAAGAATAATCCACAAATTTTAGTAGTCCTAATAATAAAATGTTATAATGACTTCAAGTTCAAGCCCCAACGAAGAATCCAAGATGGAAGAAGATGACGTATGCTGTAATCTGTATTGTTGAAGTCTACAGTTCCTTGTAGAAACGAGAAATATAACTCCGGTTTTGGAAATCTGAATAAATTGTGTATAAGAATTGTCTTTGTTCAAGAATATTACATGACCAGAAAGAAAACATAATTAATCTTTTTGAATCCAAGTAATTAGAAATAACTCCAAACAGCAAAATATAACCTTCCAGTGTAAAGAAAAAGCCTAACTGAGAATATCTCTCCCTCAAAACAAAGGTTATATCGTATTCCACAACGCAAAAGGGGGTCACATTATCATGTTCCAGATTCTCGTCGAAATTATGTACTTATTAAAGATCACGTACACCCAGTGTGGCACTAACAAAAACCAAACCTTTTACTCTAAGAAATAAACAAAAATTGTTTACATCTTCAATCAGTAGTCACAACATGATCTCGATAACAACCAGTCAATTAAAAAAATGAATAGAACTTATTTGCGTAGTTACTAATTTCGAAGCAACGATAGGATCTTGGTCAACATCTGGTATGTACTAAAACGAACAGTTTGGGTCAAACTATTTTCTGGAAAAATATCATCTCTAGTAAATAAAGTTACATTACAGTAGCAAT
This sequence comes from Sinohyriopsis cumingii, assembly GCA_028554795.2. NCBI lineage: Eukaryota > Metazoa > Mollusca > Bivalvia > Unionida > Unionidae > Sinohyriopsis > Sinohyriopsis cumingii. Next base: position 50,471,617 of record CM068831.1, read on the forward strand.
AATGAAAATAAAAATAAAAAATGAAACTGGCAAACTATTAAATTGATATATATATATATATATATATATATATATATATATATATATATATATATATATATATATATATATATATATATATATATATATAATTAAATCAAATATTTATATCAAGAGTTTGGTCTTCTTACTATATGGATCTGGTACATATGTATCACTTTCTATACAACAGTTGATACCGGATGATAAAATGCACGAAAAAAATGGTATATGTGTCTACCAGTGTTACCCTTTATATGTCAAATGAAGTGATTCTGTCCAGATGCGTTCCGTAGAATTTAAATTTGTCATGTTTACATTCCAATAGTTCTCCAATTCACCGTCAACAATGCATTTTAATTTTAACGGTTCATGAAGGATGGACGTTCGTGCTTATTTAATTTGCGGTTTATCTGCAAGTTAATGTATAATTTAAAAATAATAACACATTCATCGACAAAGGGAATTCCTGTACATGGAGGGCACAAATAATTTCCATATTTGGATAATTTAAACTTATAATTAAACATTCTTGGCCATAAGTTCAAGACCAGATAATTCATTAAATTTTCTTTAAAAAGAAACAAAACCTTACATTTTTCGATTTTGTGTAAATCTTTCTGTCTCTATGAAAATTCATGGAGACAAAATTCTCAGATATAACACATGTTCTGTACGTATTGTAGACAGAAACAGTATGTAGCTAAATCTGGGTCTAAAATTTAAATATATAATATTTACAAAAATGTTTTCTAAGTCTATATACCAAAATGTTTATATACATGCAGCTATTGGCCATGTAAAATCGAAACTTCCGTGTCTTCATTTATAAGTAATTTCTTCTTATGAGGATTCTTTTGCAGACCTGAAATGTTTCTATCCTCTCGGTATGTAAGGAGAGGATAGAAACATTTTAGTTCTGCAATGACCGTACGCTACAATTTAAAGTAGGAAACTTAAGAAAATCCGATTTCACTGATTAAAGGTTATAACAGAGATAAATACTCACCCATGTTCCATGCATTGAGACATTTTTAAAATATCCAAAACTTCTTGGATTATACAATTTAGTATGCCACCTTGGAATATTAGCATCAAATTAATATAAAAAATTATATAAAAGTGATAAAAATAATTTACTTTTCTAAATTTCTATTTATGACATATATGTATCTTAACTATCTGGGGAAAAATGTCTGAACTATGACTTTTTCCGTGACTGGTGACATAATGGACAGAGAATTGTGTGGCATAGAAAGCATCTGCTATTGACATGTTTATCAAATTGACTCTAAGACTTGAGACTGTGCATTAAGTTCGATGGGTATATTAGTATGTGAATGTTACTAATAAAGAAAAAATACTTACACTTTGCAATAACTTACTTGTAACTGTTATCTCTGTGGTAATATTTAATTCATTTCTTGGCCCATAGGGTTTTAGTTGATCCGTGTATTTCGCACTGCTGCTTGAATTATGTTGATCAGAACCACATTGAACCATCCTTCCTTATTACTGGTATTCCGTACTTCACGATATATTGAAGAGACTATCCCATCTTTGCATTTCATAGCCTTCTTCTCCGCAGTTTTAAGTCCATTTGCGCTGATAATATTAATCGAATGAGTTAATGACTCCAATTATGTTGCTTCTATTTTCCATTCCAATTTTCCATTGCATTCAGAAATGGCTACAACTTCATTTTCTACAGAAAACATGATATGCAGTATACTATCACAAATACCTTGAAGAGGGATGTAAAGTTTCCACATATAAGATTTAAATTGTCTGAATCCGAATTTTGAACTAGTAAATAACAAGTTCTTGAGATCTTGGAGATCATATTTTCCCATACAAATGCAGTAAACTTTTTATGTCATGCTTATTTTCTTATTCTGCCTAAGGCTTAATCATATAGACAAAAATACAATATAAGAAACAATGTAACTGAATGTATGCCGTATTCCAAACTAAATATACAAGCGCAACATTATTAATGCGCACATAACTCCGCCTAGATAAATTTGGACTTAAGCGCGTGCTAGACATAACTTTCCAACAAAAATGGCTTTTGGTCTGCTTAAAATTGAAATTTTGAGTCATATTGTGAATATATCATGCGCATTGCAACAACGTTTCCATTTGATCTGGAATGAATGGATTTTGATAGTTTTGTCGATTCTACGAAATTTCGTGATGATGGACTGTATTCATATGTGCTATTTCTGCGTGACGTACACTGGATTTCAGCAGCGTGTTGACATATGCAAGCGTATTTCTGTTCTGTCATTGAATGATTGAAATCATAATGTGGGGAAAATATGAAATCTTTCAATTGCAATTATGCAAGAGACGCTATGGAACATAGTGTTTATTTTATTTTTGAGTGCAGTAAGGAGGATGTAATTGCACATGGAATATAGTCGAATTTACAGCACAATTTCGATATGTGTAATCAAGCTTGCGAACCCATGCCTTGGCTCATGAAATTCGGATTTGCATAACTAAGAATGTATATTTTGAGGTAATTCAAGATGTAAAACTGTAATTATACTTTTGCCATTCTTATTACCAGCTAAAGAAGACAGTTTAAGCCTTGTCACTTGCATGTTATTTGAAATGACCCTATCTGACGTTTATAGCTAGCCTAAATCCGAAACATTGTAACAACAAAGTCAACGCGGAATGTGTCAAAACAGCTGGTATGTGGCAGTCCACGAAACACATGCTTTAGTTCAATAAGAAACAAATTTAATAAACTACTGGGCACACATATCCTGTACGTGAGTGCAATATGAAGGTGTGCAATATCGTACAATATTGTACGATTCTGACAGTGTAAAGTTAACGGAGAAAAACAAAGAGCATAAAATAAATCTGAATTGTTCATAATACTTACGTCTACCTTTATCTTTCCTCATTATCAAGTATATGCTTAACCATATGATCACTACACACATGCAACCCATTTTATTAGATAAATTAAAGGAATCATATGTTGTCATTGATATCTTTTGTAGCGTGAAATGTCGGTGTTGGTGTGTGAATATTTGTCCATGATTTGATATGGCGAAAAAAAAGATTGCACTTCGGACCATTGTTATAACTAAATCAGAAGCAAGATTGTTTCTTTTCTCGATGTGTCATTATTATATTATATTTTACACAAGTTTCATTCAGTATACGATTAGTAAATAAAATATATAATAGTTATTGTATGAAAGCCGGCCTGGAAATATAAAATCCCACAACAGCAGTAGGTTTGACTCTGTTTACAGGGAGAATAATGTAAAGCGTACGATGCCAGTGCAGCTGACATTTTTTTTAACGTCACGCTGTTTACCATTACCCACACCAGTTTGCTACTACTCACTTCGATATATTCGCGCGTTTAGCTTGTACCAAAGATACAAAATGTACCTAACCAAATGTCAACTTTTCTTTCTCAACCACGTTCTGAATATAGTATATACATTTTCAATTATTCGATTTGTTTGAGACTGATTTCGTAATAAGTATTCATGAACACACGAACACTATTTTGGAGGTAGTGTAGTGTATTGGGTAAGATAATTGCAGGGATTGGTAAGGTACCTGAGAAGTGTGGCGAGGGCTCAAGATGGGCGGTCATAGAAGGACAAACATGCCTCAAGGTCAGTCTCTCCCATACGAGGGCAAGGGTGTCCATTTTTTTCCCATTGTTTGGCCAGGTGTCTGCGTCAGGGTGGCTAGGGTAGTTAATGCTTGGTTGCGGACCACCACACATGACACATTTGTGTTTGTGGGGATATCTTTGGGCTGAAGAATTTCCAGAACGGTTGAAACAATAGCACAAACCCTGCTGGAACATGTCTTCCCCGTTTTCTACATTTCCAGTTTGATCGTCCCGAGACCAAAAATCCACGAAAGGAGTGGCTCTGAGTAAAGTCAGCGCCCAATATTCATTGTGCAACTATTTCCAAAGAATGCACTTGGCTCCCCTGTCAAGTGGCTTCCCTGTTGGTCATATATGTACCAAATCATACCCGACCCCCAGTCCTGCACAAATTCTTCCAGTTTGATAACCTGGGGAACCAAGTAGGAGAAATTTTCGGCATAAATTGCCACAAAGCGTGTAAAGGCTGTGATCCATGTTTCTATGTTTAACATTTTGGGACCACCAATGCCCATAATCCCCAAGATTTTGGCAGCACGATTAATGTGAAATTTAAATTCATTATTGGAAATAGACTGGACCATAATAGGCAGCACAGTTGCTAAGTCGGTATGTTTGTCCTGTCAACATTTCTTTATTAACTTGCCAGGAACCTGTGATGAAATTGGGGCTGACGGCAATGGGGTTTTCCCCTGTTTAGCCCTGCCCACAAACTAACCGTTTCTTCCACATTGGCCGACGAAGAAATTAATTTGTCTATGTAAAAGTCTTTAGAAAGGTCTGTAAACTGTCTCTTTTGGTATAAACAGGTCATAAAGGCCTGATTCATCCAGGAGACCAGTCTGTTTTCATCCAATGCCTGGTGGACTCGTGTAAGACACTCTCCTCGGGAGAGGCCTGTCCTGGTTTCCCCGCGGACCCCGTAATTTAAGTCAGTTAGTGCTACCGTAGGCCTTCTACTTCAGTGTGGATGGGCCCTTGATTTCCCTAAATAACTGGAAGTGGCCTTTGGCATCTGCGATTTTAAAGTTTTAATAAGATAGCAGTATGATAGCTTCTTGAGTGATGCAGAATAATGTGAAGGATAATTTGGGGAAAATTTCGAAAATTAAATTCATTCGATGCATTGAAGTTTATTTATCTCATTTGAATGAATAAGATCCATGTCGGTAAAACAAGCTGAATACAAAAGCATTATTATTATTATTATTATTATTATTAATTATATACTCCAACTCATTGTCGTCTTAATTCGGGTGGGACAGGATATATATATATATATATATATATATATATATATATATATATATATATATATAGTGACTTCCTACTAACCGTGGTAAAACATTTCTTAAGCATCATAAGAAGAAGCCGCACATTATTAATGTATTTAACTTCTGTTTTAATGCAAGCCGTCTGTTTCTGAAAACACAGCATGACATGCTTGTGACGAACATCCTCTATGCTTGTAAATAAACTGCATCGTACTTATGCGGGCAATACTCATTAAGGAGACAATTTAGCCCATACATGCAGATGCTGAACCACTCCGTTGCGACATAATTTAATATATTGGTCGAGAAGCTGACGTCTGTGCAAATTTTATAGCACTGCATCCTAGCAACATTGAAACTGTAACGAAATCACAAGATTAACTCTATACTTTTCCGCTGCACATCCCGTAGTACGAGAAAAGTATCACACGGGTCATTTATACCAACCAGAACGACAAAAATTTCCGAGGAGAATTCGAGAATGTTCGAGGCATACATATTTTCTATGGCATCCACTCTAGTACCACCAAGCCCGGAGGACACATCCAGTGTGTAATAAACATTTTAACAGCTCGTTTCCTAGATTAATAGCAAAATACAAAAACATATTTATCAAGGCTTATTTTCTGACTGAAACATTACATTTATAAATGTATCTACTGACTGGTTACTAGAATACATCTTGTAGAGATATCTGCGTCTAAATTGGTACATAAAAAAACGATGCTTATTTTCTACCAACATAATATTTTCTTTAAGACATAATTTTTTCAAATCATTTAATATCTTTGAAATTTAGTGTGTCTTCCTCATTCGATCATTCAATTCTGTTTAGAATATCGAAAATAAACAAATAACATTCTGAAAGTGAGAGGTAGGTCTGACGTTAAATGTTTCTCAGTGTCCAATAACGATCTGTATTAAGTATAACAAATCTTAACTTAAATTTATAATCGTTTTGAAGTGTGTGTATTCAATAAATTATCGACAGAACTGTCTCTTATTTTACAAAAAGACACACAAATGTCATAAATAGCTGGATGCTCTCTTTCTGAAGTTTTTAATTCCATGTTAGGTTAATTATTTTAAATCGTGAGAATGTCATATTGATAATCGAGATGCCTGTCCCATACAGAGCTCGCCGTAGGTCGACGAATTGGACCTTGAGCCGTTCGTATATTTTGTCAATGACTTTTTGGTTGCCATTTTATCAGAACCTTTAACCAGTGTCCATGAATTAATGAACATCACAACACGGCAAAGTGGAAATTATACTGAGTGTATCAAAGAACTACATATACAAACCAACATAAATATAGAACAGGAATGTCGTGCTCATCAGCGTATGAGGGTTGTGTTGAAATTATCGCGCACTTGCAAATAACTACAGTAAACAAAGGTAGTTAAAAAGAAGTAAATCATCAGTGTCATGAATGTAGCCCGAGTCTATTTCTATATCATTTTCCTCTCTTACTGGTGGAGAGACAAGCCTTAAATTTAGAAATTCTTGGTATTGCTTTAAAGGTAAGTATTTATTCTTTATAATATGAAAATTATGGTGTGGATGTCGATGTGTTTTTCGGCGACAGTGTGCAGTGAGTAATGCAGCATTGTTGCTGAGTCTGAAGTGATATATGTGACCTGTTGTATAGTGATTCGATTGCAGTCCAAGGTCTTCAAAAATGCTGGATAACCCGTGATACAAATTCCATAGTGAGTTCATCTTTAAAGGTAGCTTAGACGTACATTTGAGTATTATGATTTGGACACAGTGGAAAGTTCACTACTAAGAAATAGCTGTAGAGAGTATAAAGAAACAATAATTGTGAATTTCGTCGATATATAAGTTACTTGAAAGAAGCACAATACATGTTATCCAGGATAACAATTATATTTTCTTTCCTTATTATCTATGATTTCAGTTGGTATGTCCGACTAAAAAATTTATTACCACATACATATATATTCGGGATGAAAATCTTTGCTCTTTATCAATAATTTTCGTTATCTATGTTAAAAAAGCTGTTATTATGACCACTTACAATTTATCAGTCGTGGTACACATCCGACGGAGAGGCTTGGTGTATACGCATTAATAAATTATCCTTGATCGATGAATACAGCAAATGACAAAGCGTTGTCTGTATAATGTAAACAGTCCATGTATACATAACCCGATGTAACCGGAAATTTGTTTTCATTGTCGATGTTGCAAGAATGACTATCTTTAGTATTGTTACAGTTTTCATTTACTTTAATTTCTTGACCTACTTAACTGTTTGCAGTGGTAAGTATACATCCATACAAGGATACTACATACATACATACATACATACATACATATATGCATACATACATACATACTCTATAGTATGGAAAGAATGAACACTTATGACCAGATGAATACATACACTATCACACTTCATGCACACCATGCATCCTAGCCATACAGTGCAAAACGTGATATCTTACAATATGAATTAAATGTTAAAATATCTATACTCTCACATTGTATCTCTGACATAATTTCGATGTGATCGTTTTCTTAAAATTACCTTAATTGCACACTAATTTATAATGCATTTTTTCTACAGGAGATGCACTCGTTGCATTTACTGGATGCAGTGCTACCTTGGAGTGGAACTTAGGCAATATCAGCTACAAACAAGAAAGAATTGACTTTCGTATCATCGATAACGCTGGATATGTTATTGCTTCAAAGGAAAATAACCAGTGTATAAGTCTAAACAATTTATCCGTGAGTTGTGTGATATCTCAAAAACATGAAGATTGGATCATTGTGTTAGCCTTAATGAACATCACTTCAAAGCATATTGGAAATTATACGGCATGGATCAAAGAAGAACTACATATTGAAAATAAGATCACCCCATTGATTGTAATAGGTAGGTTTAAAGATAACGAATGAATCCTGTCAGGAATTATGTGAAGGTCAGACTTTGCTGCAAATAATTAATTATATCGCAGAAATGCAATATATTATGCAAGACGAATACCTTGAATATTTATATTATGGAAATGTAGAATGTTTCCCATGAATAATTTGTATTTTAGTAACCTAATTACTAGAAAAACATGAAGCCAATGAACGAAAACCATATCAATGATAATATAGGTATGATTCTCATTTTCCGGTGTTTTTACCCGGCGCAAAAATGCCAATGGAATTGATAGGTAACGTGCATTAATAATGCCATTTCAATAAACTAAAGCTCGACCGTACTCATGAGAAAACTAATATATAAAAGAAATCACTATGCGTACCAACATAATTCTTTTAATGATACTAACACTATCCATAATGATCGTGTTAACGCGCATATACGTAGAAATATAATAGTGATCCGAATCATGCGGAAGAAAATATAATGGCTGCCGATATATATTTATACATGTGTCAGTTGATATTGTGTTAAAAGTGGAGACCATAGTCAACATAAAGGGTTCGTATAGAAACGCTGCATTGCTATGAAAATGTTATGTTAATATACATTATAGACAAGTACTGAAACAGAGGGAAACGAACAAATAGTTCAAAAATCAGAGTCGACATATTTCAGCACAATATGTTGTACTTTCCAGATAAACCACGAATAATGGAAGTTCGTAAGCCAGTTCTGCACGAATCCTTCTCAGTAATGTGTACCACCTCGCATACATCTGACTGTATCACCTACTATTGGAAAATCAACGGCTCAGATCTGCAATATGCTACAAATCTTTATGCAAATGTGTCGACACTTACATACAAAAATGTAACAATGATGGACAACTTAAGCAAGTTAACATGTCAAGCAGGAATAGAGAACTGTAGCAATATTCTGTGTTCTTCTGAAGACAGCGAACCTTATACGGTTGAACTATATTGTAAGTACATGGTAACAATTGAAAATATCGTCTTTTCTATATATACTTCAAACGTTTTCGTGCGTGATGACCTGATTTAAAAGACTGAGGTAAGAAACAAACAAGCAGCTAAATAGAGCCCCCATCAGATCTATCTATCTACCTATCCATCTATCTATCTATCTACCTATCTATCTATCTATCTATCTATCTATATATATATATATATAGAGAGAGAGAGAGAGAGAGAGAGAGATAGATAGATAGATAGATAGATAGATAGATAGATATATACAGTGAGAGAGACAGAGAGAGATAGAGAGAGACATAGAGAGAGACAGAGAGAGACAGAGACAGAGACAGAGATAGATAGATAGGCTACCAGATTGTCTTAATGAACATAATTATCAGCAACATGACCTTATTTAATCCTCCTTTAAGAGATCATAAATTATTCTTGAAAATGTAATTATTTTCCGAAATCTCTCACGTTTGACATTATATTACACAATTGATATTACTTTCAGTTCCATATATTATCAATGCATGGATCTTTAACGCATCATATGTAATTAAATCTTGTATAATATGTTATAAAAGTTAAAGAGCCCATGACAAACGAGTTGATTGTTCACACGTGTCGTGAAAGATGACACAGTTATATATGGCAAAGGCATCACATCTCATGCATGCTAATGTACAATTCATTCACTAAAAGACACACTAAATTATATCGATAACTTTCATTACGAGACCATTATAATCTTGTATGTGCACTTATCTGAAAGCATCGTAGTCGTTGGCAATTATATGCCTGGTTTTATTAGTGTGATTTCAAATGGAGATTCATCTAAGATGGTATATTTCTATAAGTTTTCTCTTTCTTAAACATTCCATTCAGATGGACCCATGCAGGTGTCTGTGTCTCTTAACAAAAGCGATATTTACCTTCAAGAGAATGCGACATTTAAAGTAAAGTGCTCGGCCATTTGCTATCCAGCTTGCACGTTTCGATGGGAGAGTTATTACATCAATGTTGATTATGAAGAACTCGTAATCAACAGCTTCAATGAAAGACTGTCTGGAACATACACTTGTACGGCAAGAAACCCAGAGACTGGTGTGACAGCAAAAGCTTACCCCATTTTTCTGTATCATGCCAAAGGTAAATATACTGGCTTTCTGAGTCTATGTAGTGATTATGTTTGCATAAATACTATAGGTGTGAAACTGCTTTAAGTCTTGTCAAATATTGATTTGATAATTATCCAGCGAAATATCACGTCAAGCAAAATAAGTTAGTCACAGGAAATCACAAAAGAAAAATTTACTGTTAATACTGTCGAAAGACAGGCATTTCTTGAAACTATATAATTTTGAAAATCTGTTGAAACAATGTTTGTGCTTTGTCATTTGACAGGACTTTTAGTTGATATTAAGTTCACAGGATATTCATAATTGCTTTAGAATTCCACGGAAAGTCTTGCATGGGATAGTCATTCTTCAACACTTGCCATGAAGGCATTTTCATAGTTTTATTTGGATCACTATATATTCTTTACTTGATCATTGAGAGTCAAGACTGAAGATCTTTTATCTTTGTATTATTAGAGATTGCAATATTAGCTGATTTTATTTAATTTTTTACTAGTGTCATTACCCCCTGGAGAAAGTCAAGGTAATTATGCTCAGCTATTACTTACGACCATTCTTTTACACAACAGCTCTATTTCTCATATACATATTATGTAGGATCTTAATCTTAATTCCATTTAATATATATATATATATATATATATATATATATATATATATATATATATATATATATATATATATCATGCAGATATATTGCTCGAAATTATAATCATTATCTTCGATATATTGCTTAGAAATAACTAAATAAATCGCACGGCAGAATAACAGTGTTTTTTCTTCTCCAAAAGCATTGGATAAAATAACGATCGTGTTAGTCAGCTAAATAATAGCTATCTTACCCCAGAAAAAATCAGAACATGGAGATTGCATAAACTACCCAAAATAGACAAACCAAGAAACCAAGGTACTACTATTATTTCTGGTAACGGTCACCCAACCAAAATAGTCTCAGAATATTTATACAATTTTATGAGGCCCGGTGTCCATACACTACTCTCTTACATTTAAGATGCAACGGACTATCTCGTGAAAAGTAAAGTCAGTGAACCATTACCACCTGACACAATTCTAGCCTATATACCAACAGTCCGCATAATGTAAATGAAGCCTGGGAAACAAGACATGTGAAGACTCCACCCAGCTAGTTCATAAACTCAACAACTCTGAGTTTAATGGCAAGAATTACATCCAGATAAGCGGAACAGTCATGGGAACTAAGATCCCCCCCCCCACACACACACCGTATGCAAATATTCATTATGGGCAGATTAGAAAGCCAGCTTCTTGACTATGTTAGCCATAACCATACCAGTGGGTCAGTTTCACTGATGCTGTGAAAAACTGCACTTATTAATTTATTTGAATAACTTTCGAACATAACATCATGCACACAACCAGCTTATCAGGATGTGATATACAAGATGGAATTTTTTTGACGGATCAAACATTTCATAGCTGAAATACTAAAGCAGACGATTGGGGTCAGTTGTTATCTATTCCTGCCTTTCTAGCACTAATACATAAAAACACTCAAATTGCGTATTTAATTGTACTATCTACCACGAGCACAGTGTAGACTTTGCATTGTAATATATTTTGTGTGTGTTTTGCTTTGTTATCGTTTGTCTAAATAATTTTTGTGACTTTGAGCCCATAAAAATGGAATCGGTATATTTCGAAAGCCCTTAGGATGATTTCACACCAGTTTTTGCACTGTTGTTTGACTGTTGCTCTGCTATATATATATATATATATATATATATATATATATATATATATGTGTGTGTGTGTGTGTGTGTGTGTGTGTGTGTGTTGCATTAGAGAATGTGAAATGCAACCTTAAACAGATTTTTGGTTCATTACATTACAAATAACAGGGAGCTGAAATAATATGCTATATCGCTATCTTGTTTTTGTTTTATCCGTTTGCTTTTAACTAACTCTTCCTTTGATTCCAATGCCACATATTTCGTTTGACTAATAATGCACTATTGTTTCAACTTTTTCATATAATTTCTTAACAAAACATTAAAAAGAACATTTTACTTCCTTTTAAGGTATCCGACCAGAACAATATTGGACAGGGCCAATCATTGTTTCCGTCCTCCTCCTTATTGTTGGATTTGTTGCCTTTATCACACATTGGCGTAAAAGTGCATCTAGAGAAATCGGTTTGATTTTTGCCATACTGATTGGGAAAAGTATTCTCTTGTTTTCATAAACCCAGAGAAATGCATGTATTCATCACAATTGTTTCTGCTTAAAATTAGATGTATCCACTTTCCATTAAGAATATCCGTTCAAAACCACATTATTAATTAATCCTCCATTATCCAAACGTCAGACATTTGAAAATTTTCAAAGGCATTTTTCTTCTCTGCTGTTTTTTTCTTCTTCTTCCTGTCCTTTCCTTCTTCTTGACTCTTCTTCTCGCTGTTGCTGTTGAAGGAGAATAGCTTGTTCTGCTTCTTTCTGCTGTTGTAAAGGTTTCTCCTGCTCTTTTTTCTGCCTCTGTTTAAAATCTTCGATGTGTGATAAAGATGGAGAAGGTGGTGAAGGTACTTGTACCGGAACAAACTCTTGCGAAGAAGAAAGAAAATCGACTAAATTCCAATTAAAATCGACCTCTTCTGGAAGTAGGACTGTGTTGATTTTGGAGTCAAATTCTCTTGTCGAAGCAAGAACTATTTCATACTAAATGGGTATATTCTGAGAAAATATATATTAGCTGATAGTAATAGTGACTTTGAACTATCTAAGTTAAATTAACATTTTTAATACTTCTGAATAAAAAATGGAACAGTATTTTCATGACTTCGAACAAACAAGCATTCTTTCCGAAAGAAGGAAATACATTGGGGTTTTTTTGGTTGCATTTTACACACTTTTACTTGGTATGTTTCACAATATTCTTGTACATTTTATAGCCTAATGCTTAGTATTTTCCTACATATTATTATAGGTTGTAGACAATATTGCTTAGTATTGTGCAAACTAATATTGCACGTTATATAGATCCTTAGTGTTACACAATATGAATGAGAATTAAATTAGGACAAACATATTTTGCTGTAAGCGTAAATATCGAACAGGAACAAACATATCCCTTCCATTCCTAACCTCCCATGATCAAGCACTGTTTGGATTGAATATAGAACGTCATTAGGGTATTTAATTACAAATTCGATATGCTTCTAAAAATGAAGCTTCTATTTAAAACGTAGAAAGTAACAATACATCAATGGTTTACTGATATACAACTTTTCTACACAGAAAACGTAACATGTTAATAGTGATACATGTCTTGAGTAAACTGACAAAAAAAGCAACATATATTGCGTAACATTAAACCTTCCAACGAAAAAAGGGTACTTTATCATAATTTACTCGACTTTTAAGTTTGTATCTATATAATGGTACAAAAAGTACCGTTACTAAGTAATTACACTGAACGTAAATTGATGACAAACACTCCCTTTGACTAGGATAATTGATATTACAGGTGGTAGTTATAGTTATATTTGGTCCTCGAATTTCAGAGAGAGAGAGGTACCTAGTGTTTGCGTTTTTACTTGCAAGGATTTTTTATTTGCTCTGATTTAAGCACCCGTATGACCTGAAAGCACATAGCATAATAAACGGAGTGTTTATGTCTTTTCAAGTTATAGTTTAAATCATGAAAATATTATTTTAAATGATCATGTGCATGTAGAATGAATTTATTTTGCCATAGGTGTTTAAATTAACTTCGCCATCTTGTACTTAATAATCACATCGCACTTTTAATACAGATAGTGATATATATGAATGTAAGAATAATTCCCGTTCTATACATTAAGGAAAAATAAATATCATTGTTGTCTTTTTACCTCTTGTGTCATATTTTGTTGCAGATTCAGAAAATTACGGAAGATCATGTAGTAAGCGTGGTAAGAAGGGAGCGTCCGCAAAAGAGATCCCTTTTGTAAGACAGTCTCCAAACGTAGACAGAAGCAAAACACGCGCTAGTGAAGATCATAACACTTGCACACGGTCACATGACCTATGCAACTCACATGAATATCATGGACCAAACCTTCAAGAAGACAAGTACAGCACAATTGACGAAGTAATTGTTGACGAAGATCTCTCTCTCTCTCTCCCTTTTTCCATCTCTCTCAAACGTTTGCTAGTCCGTTTATTCATTTTGTTATTCAATTTGTTTGGTGCCAGTTAGCAGACACGTCAGAGCTCTTCCTTCCTTCAATGGAATGAAAAAAGATACAAATCAGTATATATATATATATATATATATATATATATATATATATATATATATATATATATATATATGTGTGTGTGTGTGTGTGTGTGTGTGTGTGTGTGTTCCTTGAATGTGCAATAAATATATTATTTAGATAATGCAATAAAATATGAGACCAAAATTAGACAATAATGGATTTTACGTTGTATTCAATGCTTCCTTAGCCATAAATGAGTCAGTGAAGTTTTCTTATTATCAGCCGTCCATTGTAATTTACACTGTTACATTTCGTTTCATTTATTGCTATTGAATTTGATCATTAGACTTTAATCCTGGAAGCCTTGACAACCTTCTACTTCTAAGATCCCTTGTGGTGTCATTCAAAATAAATAAATATTAAGCTAAAGCAATTAAAAGCGTTTAATTTGAATATAGGCGACCATTTCCAATAAAAAAAACAATGTTTACTGTGACGGAACGTAGAAAAGAAAAGCTTCAAGTGAGCGCATCATTAATAGTGTTATCCATATTGCATGTACAATTTAACAAAAACAGATTATCACATCTACTCATAATGAAACGTTTATGTCACGTGTCGTTATCTACAATGTTTGTTCACCTATTAAATCATCTTTAGTCAATTTTCCTGGAATATTTGTTTTATTTTCATATCTTCGAAATCTATATATTTGCCGGGACCTGATATCACTTAGGTCAGAAAAAAGAAAGAGATCACTCGTCTCTCAGCCACCACCCGAGAGTTAAAAATGGAAATAAAGTATACTTGTCCTCTGGTTATCTTAATATATAGGAGGAAATAATCATTTTACAAATGTGTAAGAATAAGTAACACATTTTGCTGGCTCAAATGATAATAATGTCCCGGGGGACGAAACATTACCTTGTGCGACATTTATTTTACATTTCAGAATATTTGCTATTTTAGAAATGGTTGATGAAGTGTAATACGCACCTTATTCACTGTTAATCCCTTATTAAAAGTACTTGAATCGATATAGCTTTGTTGATTTATATTTTCAGATATGTCGAGCAGTCAATGAATCCTTAAATCCCTAATCGTACGTAATCCATAACCAAAGAAAAATATTCATTATATGTTCTTGCATTGTGTAGTCTGATGTGATAGCATAATTGAGATATACTTTTATACCTTTTCAGGCTGTTTTGTCCGTCTACGATTACGCGAGGGATAACGTAAGCAGTGGAAATTCACATGACATCGGAAGTATTACTGAACACAGTTTCTATGATTATGCCAGTCCTATAGAAACCTGTCGTGTTGCAACAGCCGATATACATATAACATTTGAGAACTATATAACGCCCGTACATGACCCTGTCAGTCCTATTGAAATGTGTGATAGTGGGGAAATGGATGTGCTGGGAACAAATCGAACTGATATAACCACAAGTAGTGAACTCGCTCATTCAATTAATGAAATTAACCTGGATGATCCAGATCATACATATATAACCCCAATTATTTAATGATCATAACAAAAAAAATTATATGATCTCAAAATCATTATCAGTTATTTTAGTCCCGAAGTATAAATGCTCCTGTTTGTTCGAACGTTGAGGACAAGTACTGTTTTGGAAACGTTAAAGTGAATTCAAAGCTTGAAACATCCAGAATCTGAAGCAAAGAAGTTGTATAAAATATAAACAATGAATTACCAATATCATGCACAATATATTCGACAACATGTTTTATTCAGTTTCAATATTGTTTATAGGCGGCTTTTATATTCATCTATCATCGTTTTATGACTGCCAAGCTAAGTGGTGACAACGCCTATTATGACTGGCATACATATTTCAGTACAGTGTGCTTTATCGTATTTAGGTATAGGATATCTTATAAAGCTAATATTAAACAGTAGGAACTTATATATCTGCTCCCAAGAACTATTTTGACTCATTCATAGTCGGCATGTGGCAAATTATCCACAATTAGTGAAAGTTCAGATCTCCAAGTCACTCAATCTATGAGATTGTAAATCATAAATCTTTGCCCATTTTTACGTAATTCTCCTAGTTCATATATATATATATATATATATATATATATATATATATATATATATATATATATATATATGCAGCCGTTTCGAGAAGCAGTCTCAGAGTTGCCTGTTCAATGATACATATTATGAATTTATCTAACAGTCATCAACACTAGTACTATTATGCGTAATCTACTGAAACGTTCTGGGGGCAAACATCTTCATATAAGCTTTGGACGTCGCACAATGAGATGAAAGGTATTCAAATTACTATTTCGTTCGTAAAGTTCCGTTTGATGGTTTAATTAGCAATGTACAAACAGTGTGTTTGCGAAAGAGCTTTTTACAAGACTACACGTCTGCAGTTTCTTTCATTCGGCCTCCTACTCAAGCTCAATTCCTATTATGAAAAACACATAGACGAATATGACAGACAACTCAAACCTGAACAAAATAATAAAACACAAGTTATTTACTTTACTGTGAATATAGGAAAGACATGTGGATCGTTTGAGCTATAAAACCTTTGGAGTAACACTCATATGAGTGACAGATTTCCTTATATATGTTTTATGAGCTCTTACCTACAACAGAGTCTAATGAAAGGCCTTTGTTTTATTTCATTTAGACATATTGTCTGGAATATTTTAATATTCAGAGACCATGTTATGTATTACGTCACTGTAAAATGGCAGCTAAACTGAAAGAAATAAGTGAAATATGAAAGTGCACAGTTATTCCAATTTAAAATATACAAGATCTCTTTATTTCTCTTAAGACTGAATTAATTTCGTTGTTTTAATTTTGATAATATATTTCTTAGTTTGTTCTTTAATAACAGTCTTATTTTTGTGCTAGTATGTTTACTACTTAGTATCCTGAATATTAAATACTTAACGTATTGGTATTGCTACCATTGTATCCATACATTTCGTTGTTTCTCCCGGGTCGATTACAATATAAAGAAGCCACTAAAGCCGTAACTTGTTTCTTTCCACTCGAGCTTATTTAGTGTAGATATTTTCACACTTCTGTAAATATTTTCTATTTATTATGGAAGGCATAATCTGAATGCCTGTCTGCCTATCCATATATCCTTATATTAGTCCTATCTTGACCTTTTCGTCAACACTCCTACATTCATTCTCTCACATGATCAATACAACTTTCTCCCTCCCGATCTTTCTCTATTTAACAATGAATATCAACGAAGCATGCGGAAAACTATTAAGCAGTTCCTGAAGAAAATCACTTTCAAAATCTAATGATATTCTCTCGGATAAGGAAGAGAATTGAATAATATGTGTTATTATGAGAAGCTACATATGTTTATTTTTTATATTAAATATAAACTTTTTCGAGTGTATCATTAATGTTTGCAATTGACACATTATGCATTTGTCGATTTAAACTTTAGCCAACAACAGTTTTGAAGCATGCCAGAGCATAGGTTCCAGAGTCTTGAAATTTCTTACAAAACCAGTAAAACTGTATGACCACATTTTCAATCCCTGCTTACGTATTAAACATAATGGATATGTATCAATATATACCACCCCAGTAATATATTATCCATGCACTGTACAACCCAAGGTAATGGTTCCAATCAATATACATTTTAATTGAAAATGTATTTAAATATATAGATTGCAGAGTAAATAATGGATAACATCTTGTGTATTGTGACTTATATAGACTACATTAACGAGGAGTTCCGCATGTTAGAAAGGCCAGATTGAAATCTTACTTTTTCAAGTAAAGCGGGGTAGGTAAAGTTCGCATACTGCCATGTGGAATAAACCGAAGGTTGGAAATCCGATTTTTATCCTGCCAAGATGAATTATGATAAGTCTTTGAAAATATAGTTTAAAAAATTAATTATTTAGTACAAATATTTAGTATGAAAAAAATTCTCTAACTTGTATGACATCATTATTTGCATAAAATATGAATTCTGACTACTATGAACAAACATTCTCCTATATAATCCAGGGATAGGACTTTACGTTTTGTCTGGTATATATTTATAAGTCTCTATAATTAATCCTATATACCTTGATTTATTTCATAAGAATCCAGAAGGACTGTGTAGATGATAACTAATTGTTAGGTCACCATGGGAGTGTGTCTGATACGCACACTTGCATATAACAACGACTGAGTAGCATCATTTTTTGGTGATGTATCTTAGTCATGATGGAGTATTGGCTAGTATGTGCAGGAAGGGCGATCGGTACCGTTTACCCGCGTACCGGGCATCGAATTTCAGTAGAGTACGAATTAAAATTTCTCTATCCTGTATGATAGTATTATTTGTATTATATATTATATATTATGTTATATTATATACATACATACATACATATATATATATATATATATATATATATATATATATATATATATATATATATATATATATAGTAAGTTAACATATATTTACCATATATAGCGGAAAGTGATATTCCTGGGTCCTACAGGATCATGAGTGCTATTGTAAGTGCTTTTTTAATATGAAGAAAGAATGTTACATACAGGTTGGATAACTTTTAATTCGCATATTTGTGATGTCTAAATAATACTGGCAATAGCCAGTTTCACAAACGTACCTAAAGCACAAACCGTTCTTAAGACATATCGAAGGAAAGGATTCCTTTCTAAGTGCTTCCAAGAATGTTCAAAGCTTATAACACTACAATGATCATTCATAACATTACACAAGGGAACGATGTTCCTTAAGACAAATTGTGTATGTGAGATGCTTACTCAAATTATTTTGTTGCTTTTTAGGTTAAATTACAACAGCGAAAATATGTCTAAAGTTGTAGATGTTGTGATGAAGATCATCGTATTGATTATTGGTTTCTATGAGAAGGGGTGGATGCTGATTATGATATTGTCTTTTAAGAAAATAGTCTTTTGAAGTGTTATTCTTCTCGTCTCCACGTTGGAAGGCTTTTATAGAAAGATAAAAAAATAGTTTACCACCTTTTTATGAGTATGGGACAATATTCCCAACGACCATGTCTCGCGCTGTCATCATACAAATGGATTATCATCATGAAAATCAAAACGGTTCTTATGTATGAACCCAGTCTCTTCTTGCTTTCGTCTTTCTATTTGTATTTTACATTCCTGGTGATGATGACAGTACTATAAATGATATGCATTTATTTCCCACATATAACGTCAAATGGCAGGTTAAATTGTTTCAAATAACACCCAGTTCTTTATCACCTATTATACCTTTGTTTCTAAATAATTACTCCAACATCTATTGTAACACATCAATGTCTTTGTCTGTGATATTGCTTACTGGTATGGCGTTTTCTACATTATACCTGTATCGCCCTGTGTGCTCTACTGAGTAATAGAAGTTTAGGGGGAAAAGCTGGTTTGGAACTGTCATATTAAAATTCGTAAATATTGGCGGAGTTTACTGTCGCTTCTACATCCTTTTAATTATTAGCTGTTTCTATCCGTTTCCAAGAGAAATCGTGACGTACATATATCAAGAGCGGATAAAAACACACTCTACCACGAATTGTTATTGTTATTATTCATGGAATTTGTACATTTAGGAAGTAAAATGTCAAGTAAATAATACCCCCGTTGATCCATCTTCATTTCCAGATCGTTTGAATATTCTATAAGTTGCAAACTTCAACCTTAAATTAATAAGTAGGTAAACCGAGAGATTTATAAATGTCTGAAAAGTCTTAAGACAGTTTGGGTAGCTGACTAAAAACATCGATTTGGCAAACATTTTAGGATTGAAAGCAACAATAGCCGTCTGGATATAAATATGAATGATTATGCTAGCCATGTGTTTAATAATTTGCTTTGTAAATGGAAGTATGAGCTTGATAGCACCGCCATACAAATTAACAAATGGCAAATTGTCTTTTAGTCCGTCTATGACCCCGTGCATCACTCTCTCCGGTTAGGAAAAGAAACAAATAGCGAAATATTAAAAAGAGTTCCATGACATAGAAAACTTGTACTATTTACAATTAAGCATTATACAAAACACAACTGAATATTAAGATAATAGGTGCAGATTCATGTTCAATTTGAAATTAATAATAAATACTTTCTGCCCTTTGCTTACCATCCGGCCTCAGTGGTTAGTCCCCGTGTGTGTTGTGTAGTTCCTCTGCGTACATACGCTCCACCTCGTAGATACAACCCTTGGGATCGTATGCTGGCACATATTTCTGCAAGTTGTGAACAGGGTAGACCTACGGGGAACCTCTAGTTGGCAGGTTCTGCAGCATCGTCCAAGTTGCTGGAGCCAAGTTCACTAAACCAGCTTGACGGCTTTATGGCGTGGTAATCGGTTATTACGTGTTGGTGGTCTTCATGTTCCGCTTTTTCACTATTTGCGAGACCCCTTGGATCCCTTACCACGATCAGGCATATGACCATGTCCGTCAGGAACTCTTGACGAGTCTCCGCGTTTCCGTGATAAGGCATTGATGTTCTCGGTCCTGCTTCTGAAAAGAAAAAGTTTCTGAGGTTGTCATTGTCTCCCAGTAATCGTCGGTGGCGGGGACGTCCTTTCCCTGCCAGAAGGCGACCTGGGCTGTACTACATAATTCGTCAATATTTTACACTCATCGTCGGATGTGTAAAACAGCTCGAACTCCTGGTCGTTTTACATATTTGGCAATGATATGTCTAATGTCCGCGAATGCTTACAGGCTACCCTCGGCAAGCTTCAAGCGCAGACATGATTATACCTTCGGCAGGATGGTCTGCGTATCAACTGATTTATTCTCTACCAACATAGCTGGTTTGGTATCTTCGACGCGTCAGGTTGTGATTTAGACGCCCTGGCCTTCTCGGCACTCATCCTGATAATCTCAAGAAATGGGCCAAATATTGGTCGGCGGGTCATGGCCTACACTTTACGGTTTAAGTCCTGATAAGCCCTCAAGAGCCGCACATGGTAGACCCCGTCGCAAGAAACTAACCTTCTGCACAATTCAATTTTTAGAGCAAAACGCTTTCTAGACATTCAGTGCTAGCACCCACGCCTTAACATTCTTGCCTGCGGGAAAACTATTTGCTACTCTATGTCAACATCAGTGTCTTTCGTTAGACAAGCAAACCCTTAACCATCTGAAAAGGTCTTTTGGTCGTGAGTTGCCTGCACCCTTGTCAAACGCCTCCATTTCTTTGCCACCAGCAACTCAACTTGCGGGTTCATAATCATTGCAAATGATCTCTGACATGGTGGTAAAACCATCAGAATAAGTTACTTCGGGGGTTCCACATGGCTAAAATTTTATATTGTATTTCTCACATATTGGTATCGATCAATCACTGATTTACCCGGAATGTCTGGTTCAATTCCAACTCCACTTTGGGAGACAAGATTACCTCTAAATTTTTTAACTTTTCTGCAAGAGATGATATTTTGATAGCTTAACGTTTTTAGACATGTTTCCCAGGATGAGAGAAGTTTGCATTTGCTTCTCAAAAATTCTAACGAAACTTCCTTAGTTTCATATCCTGCCATTTTGCAAGTGAAACTAAACCATTACCCTTCATCAACAGACTCGAAATTGTGCAAAGTTCAAGTTTGACTACTTCATTCTAATTTTGTCCTCATTTTGATACAAAAATATCATCATATTGTTGACCTAAACGTTTACCAGAGATATTCAATTGTTCTGTTTCATACGGGCACTTTGTTACTCTGTCTGCTTTCTGCATTCAGTAAAGAAAATAACCTTCGTCTCTTAACATTTAGACCTACTGGTTTTGTATTAATTTTCCATGTGGCCCAATTTCACATGCTGAATTAAAAAGACTCCATTTGCTTCTCATATGCATCTAATAGTTTTGGTTAATGCTTCGATAGTTTGACAACTTTTTAGTCAATATTACTCACACAATCTTGATGTGAACTGAAGATACTTGCATCCATAACCCATTGATTCTCCGTTATGGCTCACTGCCATCTCACCTCTGTCTTTGTGGGTTTGAGTCTAAGATTCGGCCAATCTGGGTATGTGAGAAAAGTTGCCAGTAGCTTCTCATGGGTCGGTGATTCTTCCAGGGTTTCTCCCTCCGCCATTAATACTGGCTGCCATGCATATCCTATCATGTGCTGAAAAATGACGTTTAACCCCACAACAACAACAACAATAACCCATTGATTTATGCTAACAAGAGATCACCTATATTTGTTTTGATACCTCATTGCTCTCAATCCATATGAGTACAGTCAAGTCATGTCTTCAGTCATGAAAGTGTCACCAGTATGCTACAATATCTTCTTATTTGCACCATAAATACTATCTGTGAAGCATTCTATTAGAACCAGGTCCATATTTAATTTACCCTCTCATGGATCATTCTAATAGATTTCTTTTCTTTTCAGGTGACCTAAGGATTCTGTTACATGAAAAACTGCTTTGAAAATATCCAAAATTTCAAAGGTGTGTTTTTCTCACGAGAAGATTTCAATATTTTCTCCTTTGCATGGCATCTCAAACGATTCAGTAAAAACTCAAAATAATCACCACTCCTTTAATTACATTTTGAGTTCAATGTCAGACTGGCTTGAGGATCTATTCCGATATTTCTACATCAAGTTCTTTCACCAGCCTACCAGATAGTTAAAAAATGTTCTTTCTCTTTTGTTTAGAGTAATAATTTGAAGATAATATTGTTTAGAATTTTCATAAGTGAACATCATATGCTTTAATTTTAGTGGAATCCTCTTACAGCCATCAAATTTTAGCCTCAAGTTTGTCTACTTTGTCATAACTCTCAAGCAAAAGAACTTGAAGGACCCCAATAAGGACAATCATCTGAGCGATCCTAGTAAGACAAGGAGGGTACCTACATGCATATTCTAAATAATTTATCTTCTGCCATTTTTATTAAAGTCAAATTGTTATTTTATCAACAATCCAAGATAATAATTACATCAATCATTTACCTGGATTTTTAATTTTCTTTGTAGCTGTTTGATTTATACGGATGTCAAATATGGTGGCACTCTATAGTTTAACATTTTGCACAGAATTACATTTTTAAAGAACATGAATTTCCCAGTTCTCCTAACTGGCTATACTGGCCATTTGAAAAAGACCATGTATATCTTATGTTAAAAGTGCTTTTAATTCCTTTTAGTTTGGTGTATAAAATGCACAATTTGGCCTTAGTTCTGATGTGCACTAATCAAAACACTGGTAGCTCAGCTTGGTCATTTTCACTTCCATGACTTCTTAAGTGAATTGTTAAAAAAAAAAAGTTTATAACTTTCTATGACTTTTTAAATATTTTGTAAGTCGTTCATTGACTTTTCAGAAGCTATCATTGTCTTATCTGACAAAATCTGTTTTTCCCCTATTTTAATAATGCGAAAGAAAGTGTACTTTTGACTAATTCAGGTTGATTTTTCAAGCATATGGGAGAAGTCATTACGGTTAGCTGTGTGTTTAGTTCATGTACATTTTGCGCAAGTACAATATCCAAAGAAATTTCAGCCACAGTACATGAAAGTAACACTGTCCATGTTGAAATGCCAACAACTGCACCTTATCATAGGTAGGTCAGACAATTTATGAGTACCATGTCTTCAATGTTTGGTGGACTTGAACCACGTAGCCATTGGTCTGAAGCCTAAAGCAGTTGATGTGTCCCGGAATCAAAGACCCAGCACTTATAACCATTCGGTTACTCAGGCACCCGGATGCATAAACAAACATATAAACGCATGAGTAATACATCACAATACAAGGATATAACATCTTGGCAAGTCTATTAATGAACAGACTGGCAACCTCAAAATCCACTGGATTAAAGGGTTAATTATACAGCTGCTAAAAGATCAAAGTATGGTTAAATCTAATTTATGCAATGCAAATGTTGCTGCTAACAGATGTTAATTGTTAGGTTGAGATTCTTTTAAAAGAAATTATTTCTATTTATAGCTTTGTGAATCTGATACAAGTAATGTTGCATAAATGAAACAAGAGTGTAAACAACCTATTTATTAAGTGGTGTCATTTTTTGTACAAAAGCTTAAAATTCTTTTATCATAATATTTTTCAAATTTTAAAAATCTTTTCATTTTTTTAAAAGTCCACCCTAGGATACATTTATTGGTACAAAACAAATGTTCTCCTGTGCTAAAGTGTCTGACAATAATCTGCCTTTATGGATTAGCAAAATTCAGACAAATTTAATCCAGGATACTTTGCATCATATTTGGTCAAATTCTGTTTAGTGGTTTCCAAACAAAGTTTGAAGACTGACCTATTTTGATTAATGGCAGCCATATTTTATTGTGGACTGGCATAATTTGTATAAATCTTACAGCTCTTTATGCCTGTATTGCTTCTGTCAAATTTATTTAAAGTTCTGCAAAACATATTGTCATCAGAAATTGCTGCAAAGTTTTTTTTCATCCTTTTTTATTAATGGTAATCAAATATATTTCATGGTGATCAGCATCATTTGTAAAAATCTAAAAGGCCATCATGGAAGATTATTCTCATGTTTGGTCACATTTTGTTTGGGAATTTTATTTTTTAGATTATACTTAAAAGTGTTTCTGTTGAGCACATTTGCATGGCGTTTATGCCTGCTCCCTGTACATAGTGGTGCAGGTATCTGCCTTTAGCCACGTGAGGTAAAACAAAAGAAAGCAATTTGCAATAATTTTAGTTCTAATTTCAGTGGTAATCTTGCTATGGTGCTCAATAAAAGTTTCCGCTTGTGCAGACAGAACGAGAGAGAGAGGACAAAAAACGGCTGATATAGTGAAATGAAAGCCTATCTTGCAAGGGCAAAGGAGGGATAAACAACATGAATCAATTTTGAACATAAAACCTTAATGAGCACATGAACGGTAGTCTGTCATACAAGTCACAAGAAACATTTCCAATGTCGATCCAGAACCATTTTTAAAGCTCATATGGCCTTCAGCTAGGAATTTAGTTTTCAAAAAGTAACACACGTAGGCTATTTAGTGCTGAGACAGCTGGAGTAAAGTGCCTTGCCCAAGGAAGGAGAAATATTCTCAAAACTTCTGAACTTTTAGTGAAAATAAAGCACGTGCATTATCATGATAATTTTATTGATAATCAACAATCACAATGTTTGTGAACAAGGCATAAACTATAAGAAAGCATATTCCTGTCAAAAAACACGAGAAGAAAACAATAATGAATTTTGTAAATTCCATTTCAAACTTTGGTAACTGTAGGCCATTGTAGTGGAACACTGCCAGAAATAAATAATAAATACTGATGAATTACCTTTCATTAAACAGTATCATTTTCAAGAAAGAAACTTCCGTATTTTCAAGTGTATTTTGCTTTGTTCGTTTTAAATAGTAAATGTTTCAATTTCATATGTCTGATGACTGCTTTAAGAATGTATATTTCCTGCTAAAATTGCATTTTTCAGGATCCCATTAACATTTCATCACATTTCATCATGATTTTGGTATGAAATCACCAAGGTACAAATTTGAAGTCCTATTGATACTGTAAGATGATATGACAGAGATAAGTCTATGTATTAAAATGTATTTTTTATCCGATTTTAGGGACATAAATCGAAGCTAGTCTTTTGACAGTACAGTGCTTTAGAAGTATCACAGGTATGCTTCTAACCTACCAAAGGCATACAAATTGTTATAAAGAAAAACAGCTTTTATCACAATTTCAGCCAATTTACAAGCACAGACGCTTGCAAAATCCTAATAAGATTTAAAGTTATTGATGAAAAAATCATGAATAAAAAAATGTATGAGGCATAAATAAATTAGACAATATATGTGTATCACGAAATTATATATGGTGCAGGTATCTGCCTTTAGCCACGTGAGGTAAAACAAAAGAAAGCAATGTGCAATAATTTTAGTTCTAATTTCAGTGGTAGTCTTGCTATGGTGCTCAATAAAAGTTTCCGCTTGTGCAGACAGAACGAGAGAGAGAGGACAAAAAGCGGCTGATATAGTGAAATGAAAGCCTATCTTGCAAGGGCAAAGGAGGGATAAACAACATGAATCAATTTTGAACATAAAACCTTAATGAGCACATGAACGGTAGTCTGTCATACAAGTCACAATGAAACATTTCCAATGTCGATCCAGGACCATTCTTAAAGCTCATATGGCCTTCAGCTAGGATTTTAGTTTTCAGCAAATAAACACACGTAGGCTATTTAGTGCTGAGACAGCTGGAGTAATGTGCCTTGCCCGAGGAAGGAGAAATATTCTCAAAACTTCTGAACTTTTAATGAAAATAAAGCACATGCATTATCATGATAATTTTATATTTGTGAACAAGGCATAAACTATAAAAACGCATATTCCTGTCAAAAAACACGAGGAGAAAACAATAATGAATTCTGTGAAATCCATTTCAAACTTTGGTAACTGTAGGCCATTGTAGTGGAACACTGCCAGAAATAAATAATAAATACTGATGAATTACCTTTCATTAAACAGTATCATTTTCAAAAACGAAACTTCCATATTTTCAAGTGTGTTTTGCTTAGTTTGTTTTAAATAGTAAATGTTTCAACTTCATACGTCTGATGACTTCTTTAAGCATGTACATTTCCTGCTAAAATTGCATTTTTCAGGATCCCATTAACATTTCGTCACATTTCATCATGATTTTGGCATGTGCCTATGAAATCACCAAGGTACAAATTTGAAGTCCTATTGATAATGTAAGATTATATGAAGAGATAAGTCTATCTACAAAAATGTATTTTTTATTGATTTGAAGGCCATAAATCGAAGCTGGTCTTTTCACAGTACAGTGCTTTAGAAGTATCACAGGTATGCTTCTAACGTGCTTATGAAATATTTCCAAAGGCATACAAATTATTATAAAGTAAAACCGTTTTTATCACAATTTCAGCCAATTTACAAGCACAAATGCTTGCAAAATCTTAATAAGATTAAAGTTATTGATGTAAAAACCATGAATAAAAAATGTATGAGGCATAAATAAATTAGACAATATATGTGTATCATGAAATTGATACATATCAATGTTATGAATCCAACAAAGTGTTCCAAACAATCAGTGTGGAAGATATATAATAATTTCTGGAGATTTCTGGTCTTGTTATGTACTTGTTGAACTTAATTTTATTTCTCAGTTATATTGTGTTGCATGTCCAACTAATGGAGGTTCCAAATCTTAGATGTAAGAGGGAGAAGAATATACCATATACAATTTTGTGAAAAGTACATTTTCTCCTTTCGAAGAATATGATCTGATTTCTCTGTAAATATTGTAAGAAGCACTACCATTAAGTCCATTTCCAATTCTTTCCATTTCAAGTTGCAGTCTTTCGAGTCTTACTAATGTAATGGCTGATCAATTATCATATCAGCAAACCCTAGGAGAGGGCGTGTATCAGGTAAATTCTTTATGTTTTCTGAACTACATTCTATTTAACAGACCTCAAAATACTTAGCACTGTAGATGCATATAAAGAGATATTATCAACATGTTTCATAAATCTATCAGAGTTAGCAAATGTCATCCAAGGTATTTATGATGCTCAACAAAGTGAAAATCTCATTCTGAAACTCTAGCTTGGGAAGAACTGGGTCTAATTTGTTGGAGAAGATCATAACTTCAGTCTTTGATGTGTTAAAAGTTACTAACCATTGCTTGGACCATTGGTCGATAGTTTTGAAAATGTGATGAACATTTCAAATGTATGATATTCCACATTAAGATTAAAACCACAACACACTGATATCTCTTTATAAACAAAAGAGAAAAAAGTGATCAAAATCAAAAGAGAGACATATAACCTTGAAAACTAATTGAAATATGAAAAATGCACTCTGCAATAATTAGTTACATCTGAAATTGGCATACTATAGACTTTATGATTGCTATAAACAATGAATTTGAAGACTCAACGAAAGTATGAGGTGTTAAAAAATATACAATATTAGACTGCATGTTTAAGCATATATACAGTGGAAAATGATCTCAACATTTAAAGTGTCAAACATGCAATATTAACAGAATAACCACAACAATTCTACCTTTCATACTGCACCCCCATCAACAACAAAAAAATAACCCCTGAAACAACAGGTGAACCAAATCTAAACAGTAACACAACAGTAAAAATAACTGAAAATATTATCAACACATTCAATGCATATTCACATTTTTTTGGTATAATAGATATGTTATAATTGCTGTACACCATGAATCTGAAGACCCGATAAATGACAGTGCTATACAGTAGTTCCCCCTCCTGAATGGCCCCACTGAGTAGCAGCCACCTGCTTTTTATGGCCAGAATCTCTTGGCACCGATGAGTTTGTATTAAAAAGTACCTCTCAAGAACAGCCACTTATTGTTCTTCAAATGTATCCAGAACCAATAATTAATTCATGACATAAGGCAAGTAATCAGATTATCTCTCGTCAATACATGTGTCCCAATGTCAAATTTACATTACTGAAAGAAGTGTTGACTAAAGTACATGTAACAGTAAGATTAATAGTACAGTCAAACCCGGTTATCTCGATTACGTCGGGGGTGTAAAAAAATCGTCGACATAACCGGGTCCCGAGATATCCGGGTTCATAAAAACCGTTAATTTTAAAAATGTCCTTGAGCATTACTCCTGTCTCTTGCTGGTGTTTACTGGAATCCCCTCCCACTGCATGTTACAATAAAATAAACAAAACGCTTAATTGATAATAAAATGAAATGAACTAACCTGGTGTTGTTATCATTTATTCCTTTTTTATCATCATAAGTAATTTATTAAAGAAAAAATATATCTATGAACTCCTTATATCACATGTAGCGTATGCATCCATTACTGTAGTGTGCATCACTTATGTCAGATAACACACGACGCATTTTTATAATTGATGTGAATATTGAAAAACAAATCATGTTTGGTTGTACTCAGAGGTTTGAATATGTTATGAGATTGAAAAATGGATCAAAGAAAATCACAAACGAGAGAGTGAGAGAGAAACATCCACCGATTGCTTTCAGGCACCCGCCATTCACGCATAACGCGGTGTTAGGTGCAAAATAACCAAGATTGTATTATATCCAGGTTAATATATGACAGTATCTCGCAGATAAAGATCAATAAATGTTTTTGAAAATACATGTACATGTACATGTACATTGACTGTGAGTGCAAATGACACTCCTTTCGCTAGCATGGGTTACAAAGAGTATTTATTAAAGCAAGTTAATGTTGAGTAGACTACTTACCCCGCAGGCATCAATGCGAGTTTGTATCAATTATGATTCCAGATGGCAAATAAATAGATGCGCGGGTGGTGAATAAACACATCCGGTAGCGAGCAGTAAACTAATTCTTTGAACTTACCGGCAGGATATCAAATACAAAGG
The DNA here is from genome assembly GCA_028554795.2 of Sinohyriopsis cumingii. Classification (NCBI taxonomy): domain Eukaryota; kingdom Metazoa; phylum Mollusca; class Bivalvia; order Unionida; family Unionidae; genus Sinohyriopsis; species Sinohyriopsis cumingii. The sequence goes on from CM068831.1 coordinate 50,501,256, forward strand.
TTATTTTATTGCAAAGCAAACCGACCCTGCCAAAAATCTTAGACAAGTTCAAGCCATGCGATATATACAATGCTGATGAAACGGGGCTATTTTGGCAATGTCTGCCTAACAAGACGATGGATTTCAAAGGAAACAAATGCCATGGAGGAAAAAAATCCAAAGAGAGAGTAACTTTGCTTTTGGCCGGAAATATGGATGGAAGTGACAAGATCAAGCCATTAATAATAGGAAAATCAGAAAATCCAAGATGCTTCAAAAACCTGAATAGGTCTTCTCTCCCCGTTGACTATAAAAGCCAGTCAAATAGCTGGATGACAGGTGATATCTTTACCAGCTGGTTACGCAAGTTAGATCGCCACTTACAGTTTGAAAAACGAAAGATCGCATTGATAATAGACAAATGCCGTGCTCACCCACGTGTAGAAGGGTTACAAGCAATCACAGTGTATTTTCTTCCTCCCAATGCTACCAGTAAGCTTCAGCCACTCGACCAAGGAATAATTCAGGCTTTTAAAATCCATTATCGGAAAGCTTCAGTTTGCAATTATTTGCTTGCAGTTGAGGAAAAGCGATCCTATAAACCAACTCTGCTAGACGCCATCATGTATGCCCGTGCAGCTTGGAACAGTGTATCGCCGAAAACCATTCAAAACTGCTGGTTCCATTGTATTTTTCCGGAAATTTCTGATGAAGAATTTCACCAGCAGTGTTTAATTGCACAAGAAATTAAAGAGCCTCAATCAGAAATAGGTCTTGAAGCGATGGCTGATGAGATTGCGGACTCCATAGGCATTGCTCGGGATGAATTTTCTAATTATGTTCACGTGGATGATGATGCCAATGCCTATGGTGAACTTACTGATGAGGAAATAATCCAATCGGTGACAACGAAGCAGATACAATCATGCAAGCAAGATGATGATGATGATGATCAGCCTATCACTATCCCAAGCTACAGTGAAATGGCTGAATGCATTAAAAAAATGAAATTGTTTGTGGCAAGTGTCGACGGTGCCGAGCATATGTATGAAAACGTAAGTGCTTTTGAATCGTTCGTTACAAATCAGCACCGGAGTAAACAAAAGCAGACTGATATTACTTCATATTTTCTACAAAAATAATGTAGTGCACATTATGATATGTTTATGTACTTGTGTGTTTTATAGATGTATAGATTCAAAATGAAAAAAGTATTCATTTTTTTATTCATATATAGTATGCGTTTATTGTACATGTACGTGTAGGTAATTTTACCGTATATTTTTGTGTTTTCATAAAATAAAGTTACATTGTAATTTGTACACACTCTTGTCTTTGTGAATCCTTGAATATTTTATGTAGTGAACATGATATATTCTTAATAAACTAATCGATTAAGCTACTCTTACGAACCAAAAATAGAAAGAATATGAAATAAACATGTGACTACTGCCGTAACGGACCAAAATTGTGCCTGAAAATCGATCGCTTTTGCTGACTATTTCTTGTACAATTTCTGTGAGATTGACGTTAAAAAGTTGCATTTCGTCGAATTAAGCGGGTCCACATGTTACTTCGGACCGAAACTTATGCCCGACATAACCGGGTTATCGACTTAACAGAGGTCGAGATAAGCGGGTAAAAAATAGCATAACAAAGAAGAATTTTTTCGGGACCGGACCAAAACGCTCGACATAAGCGGGTTGTCGAGATAACCGAGGTCGAGATAAGTGGGTTTGACTGTATATCATTGTTATTACAGCCAATGTTTACAGGAAATGAATTTAACAATTGTATGATGTAGTTTTGGGCTTCACACATCTATCTAGTCCGATTTTCCTCTAACCCTTGCCACCCCATTTTTGATATTTGAACATTTATGTTGGGTGTAGGGTGAGAGTCCATTACCTATCAAAAAGTTAGCCGACATCATTAGGTATCGGCATAGGGTAGCCGCTTTCTAACTGGCCTAGTAAACTTTAACGACCTTTCTTCAAAATATACTTGCATGAAATCGATAGGAATATGATTTATTTTCTCAAAAATCACGAGCACAGCATTCATTATATCTTTAATCTGCTGACAACCAAGATGCAAATTACACCATTGCTAGTGTTGTTTTAGGTAAACAAAACAAACATATGAAGTAAAGTCACGTAATCTTTACAGAGAAATGAAAGAACACAAACTTCTCAAAATATTTATTCTGAAAACATGACCAGTAATCTATAAATGTTTCAGCAACTTGAAGAAAACTAGATTCACGAAGCAGAGGGCACATCTCAATGCAGTTGTCATGTGTTACCTACAAACCATCGCTCACACATGCTTACTGGTTGAAAATGGTTTTCTCCACCCTGCTGCAGTACCAATAGAATCTGGTCATTGTTCTCCGAATACAAATATTGAGAATTAATTGTGCAATATATGTATTTACAAACATTATGTGACTTCTATGTAATATTTTCAAATTCTATGTACTAGTTAATATCACATGACAATTTGACCTCTGATGTCATTGACATTTAGGACGCAAGATTTGTATAGTCATGTGACTCGGAATGCAAATGGCGAGATCCAGGTCAAATTTCAGCAATGATGTACTTTAATCTCGAATGTCAGTGGATTAAAGACACAACAAATGTGATATGCTCATGATTTTTGAGAAAATAAATCATATTCCTATCGAATTCATACAGATATATCTCGATGAAAAGTCGTTCAAGTTTGCTAGGTCGGCTAGTAACCAGCTACCTATGCCAACAGCAAATAGTGTTGGCGAATTCCAACTTTTTGATAGACAATGGACTCTGACCCTACATTCCAACATAAATGTCCAAATATCAAAAATGGGGTGGCATGGGTCAGAGGAAACTTGGACTAACATCTATCAAGTTCTTATCTTTGATAATTACAACCAGACGTAATTGTCAAGATCAGTACAGGGTCAGCATAGGCTAAAAAAAAATTGTGTATTAACACATACACACAGAAATTAACCTTGGCCTTGAGCAAAACTGAGTACCAGACAACAACTGAAAAATCATGTGACAACACATTATCGCTTCATTTACAAAGAAAGCAATTTGTCCACTTGATGAAAGTTTTTGTATGCATAATTAAATCGCATACAGTTAGCAACATTCAAACAAATCATTACCAAACATTAACATGTCATCACGTAAACAGAGATGTATTATTTTAGACGAAAGTTGGTTACTTAACAACATCGGGTGAGGTGAGGAGGGGGACCTGCCAAACAATTTTATGTAAAAAAAGACTTGAATAAAACAATTTTAGGTTGAAGAGACTCAAAAATACACAATGTCATAACCGATAAGGAGGTTATTCAGCAGCAGTGGGAAAATGAAGCAAATAGAAAGAGCATTATGTTTGTACCAATATTTAAATGACATTATTGAATGGTTTTGCAATGTGCATGACAACAATACCTGCTTGCATATCACGCTTATGCCAAGGATAAGAACTATTAATTTACATTCAGCTGGGATAAGTCTATTCTTATAACAAGAAGAACCTTTTAGTAATTAATGCTACTTTTAAACTAATATATTAAATGAAGATATTAAATACTTTAGAGTATGTAGCTGTCTTACTATGCACATTACATATACTTCTCACAAAAAAGTGAATCAAATTGGAATCTTTGTTTAATTAAATACTTTTAAAAGATAGTAAAATCATACTCTCTTTATAGATGGATTATGATTACATGTCAGATCTATACAATGTGTTATTTTGTATCTCACTTGTAATGGGAATTCAATTATGGAAAATATTTCCATTTGCATATCTAAATTACTAAATGAGTTAATAATATTCAGCCAAAACATATAGTAATCTTCGTTTTAATTAATACTCTACAGACTGGACAATGCTGTAAAGCAATACTGCAGTTGGTACAAGTCACAATATGGCTACAAGGCATAAAAATCACACTCATTTTGTTGACAAAGCATATCTTACAAAGGGCAGCTTGATGCAATTCTTGCATCTCTTTCATAGTTTCTAAATATAGACTGGGTTGATGCTCAGACAGCGTCTCTGCTTTCTCAAGCACTGGGTCTGCAAAGAAAGCAGAGTGATCTGAACAATTATTATTGTCAGAAAAATTACCCCAAAATCATAATAGTGCAAGCCATTCTAAAAACATCCAAAGGAATAACTGTGTACCAATTTTTTCATGAAAGTCACACTTATGAGCTCATTAAATGCATCTAGAAAAATATCCAAAAATATCAATAAATTATTAAGCAAGTGAACTGTTAACATTTAATCCATGTAGCACAATAATGTCAAATATCTTACCAGTCTGATGTGAAACCAAATTGTTTCTCCATCACGACACATTAGAGAAAGAGGCAAGATATACATAATGGATTTCAGATTGTTCACTCTGTACTATGATCATGGACAAAGAACATGAAATTAAACATATTTGGAAGTTAACTCTATATGTTATACACATATATCAGAGCTTAAAATAATCACATGAAATATATAGTTATCTTCTCCTTAATTTATGCTCCACAGAGTGGACTCTGCTGTAAAGAATTCAAGTGGCACATGTCAGAATATATTTACGTGGCATAAAAGCCACACTCATTTTGTTGACAAAGAATATCTTACAAAGGGCAACATGTTGCAGTGTCTGGACCTCAATCTTAGTTTCTGAATCATTAAAACAAATTACCCCATGATCATAATAATGCTAGCCATTCTAAAAACATCCCAAGGAATAAAGGTGTATAAATTTTTTCACGAAAGTATTAATGTACCTTATGAGCTCATTAAATGCATCTAGAAAAAATACAAAAAAGTATCAATAGATTATTAAGCAACTGAATTATCAACATTTAATCCATGTGGCACAATGACGGCCGATAACTTACCAATCTTAAGATAAACTATTTTGTTTCTCCATCACAATGCAATGAAAGAAGTCGGGTACATATAATGGATTTCAGATTGTCTACTCTGTACTATTGTCATGGGCATGATAAAAGAAATTAAACATAGCTGGAAATTTACTACATCTGTTATACATGTTTTACATATACACAACATATCTATGAATAATAATGTACAGTGAATTCATTTACCTTTGCATGGTTAGATATTTTGGAGATTTCGCAAAAAGTGACAGTCTCACCATGGATTACATTGTTAAAAATGGAGATAGGTCAAATTATCTTTTTGAATAGATTCTGATTACTTATATGATCTACACATTTTGTTGCTACTGTTAGTCTCACTAATAATGGGAACTCACTTTACTAAAATTATATACATTTTTGAATAATCCATATATTTATCAGATCTTATAATAAGCACATAAAATATAACACAGAGTTACTATAATCAGAAAGTGGCCAGAGATTAATTATTGTTGGGGTGGGGTAGGCTGGTGATTTTTGGGAAACAAAATGCATGCCCTCCAACAGCTTGAAATAAACGACCTTGCTCTGACTTGTAATTTGTAGAAAGAACTATTTTTATTATGTTTCTGATAATTAAGAAAGCATTATTTTATCAGGGAATTATTATTACTAAAACCACCCACCCCTGCAACCAATTAAACAGTTGGTGCAGAAGTTATATTAGATCATTAAATGTAATGTTGTCTATATGTCAAAATTACTTACATTTTACATCTGCCCTCCTCTCCCCCACCCCAACAATATCAAAAACAAATTACAATGAAAACCTTATACTTAAATTTATATGTGAATTTTTTAGACACTGAACAGTCATTTATATTATTAAATTACCAAACATTCATACATTTACAGCACTGCACATGACCCAATTTATACACAAACTAAAAGCTTACTTAGGTCCTACATCAACCAGAAATATAACTATGAATCTCTAAAAATCCTAATCTGAGTGCCCATTATCTCCAATATTTAAACATAATATTTTACCATATTTTCCACTCATTCCACCTAGCACCTTTCATTTTTCCAAATCTTTAACTCAGTAAATTTGTGGTCAGTGTCAAAAAAAGAAGCTAAAAATACATCATTTGTTTCACTAAGTATTTAAAATGAATTATGTACTTTTATGTACAGGAAAATTCAACCGCTCCAGTGGCCTAGTGGTAAGAGCATATGCCTTGGATGCATGGGGTCACAGGTTCAAACCCTGCCCGAGTCATACCAAAGATTTATAAAAATGGTATTAACTGCTTCTTCACTAGTTGCTCAACATTAGGAGGTTAGTGTTAGGACTGGTCGGCCGAGTATCAGGATAATGTGACTGGGTGGGACATCATGCTACTTGACTGCAGCATGATGCCCCACTGCTAGACATCAATATAATATAAACTGCCACACTGCAGACATTGTAGCGATATGACTGAAAAGTTGTTAAAGCTATCTTGAAAATACAAATGACACACACACACACACACAGAAAGAGGAAAATTCACAATGCTAATGTACAACAAACAATTATTTCAGCAAAGTTTTTTTAGGCCATGTAATTTTATGTATAAATAGCAAACACTTATTTTCTTTAATGTAAAATGAATGAAGAAACAAATACTTTGAAATATAACTAAGATCAACTGTAACAATTACAAAACACAATTTCATCGATAGCATCTTGATCATCAAATTGATGTTGAGCATTCTCATGACAAGCTCCACAATCATGAAGATGCTCCTACAAATTCGAAAGTTTCAAGCACTTCATTTCCAGATTCTTCAGCCCTATTATCAAGGGCTGGTTCTATGTCAGTCTGATTAAATTTCAGTGACTGGGGCAATGGATTAAAAGAATTTTTGGTTCTAAGATACTTGTTGTAACATGAGCTTGCTCTCTTTCTCTCAGCCATCTTGCAAAGTCACGCAAGCTTGTTTGTGAAAACCGCATCAATGCGTGTGAAGATACCGAGTCTGATTCTTCAGTAGGTTTTAACAGTTATGTACAACTATGCAGTCAGTCCCAGAATCTGGGGCTAGAAAATGTGCCAGTTTCCAACTTTTCTTAGCCCCTTTAATAATGAATAGGGGCCCCGAGTTGCCGAGTGGTCTAAAGTGCTTACCGTCACGGATCACTGTCATCTCACCTCTATCTGCATAGGTTCGACTGCATAGGTTCAAGTCTCGGGCTCGGCCAATGTGGATATATGAGAAAGCTTGCCAGTAGCTTCTCGTAGGTCGGTGGTTCTTTCTGGGGTTTTCCCGGGTTCTTCCTCCACCATTAATACCAGCTGCCATTTATAGCCTATTGTGTGCTGAAAAATGGCATTAAACCCTATAAAAACATATAACAACATTAATATTGTAGTGTCAGAGCGATCCTTTGTCTTTGAGAAAGCAAACTTTTCAACAAAATATTCTACTTCATTCATTATCTCAACAGCAACAACACCCTCAAAGCAAGTGAAAAGAATGAAACTTTTCCACAAAGAAGAGATGGGAGATGAATCATAGACTGTGTTTGAAAGTAAAAGTAAATATAACTGATGTGAGGAATAGCAGGTATTATTTCAGGCCTCTACAGAGTTAAGTGAACAGCTTTTTCTCTGACAAATCCTCTCCACGTTCAAAAATTTGTCCAAGAGTATTCTACACATTTGTGTGCGTTAATTAAGTTACATGATTTAATTTGTTTAGACTAAATTACAGATTAATTAATTTTAGCAGAATTTAAGTTTCTTATTTAAAAATTCTGGGCTTGAGGCTGGTAAATCCAATTGTAACATTTTCAGTTTTATAGCAGTTTAAAACAATGGAGGACAATAAAAACTTTAAAGAATGAGGTATCATAAAAATTTCTCTGCATTCAGTTAAGGAAGTTGAAACAAAATAATTCAGTGTATTAGCAGCCTGGGTTTAACAGAAAATTGAGTCAGCTCATATAACTGCATGAGTTTTAAGTTTACTGGTAAAAGAAAAGAAGACAAATGTCACAAGAAAAGCACTGCACCTCACCTGATGAAAATACAAAGTTGGTTTGTACCAGAACATTATAAGCTGTGACCTTAAGTGAAATATAATAAATGTTAAGACTGAAAATTATAAAAAAGATTGCTTAAGCAGCTTTCAGCTGATCTTTTCCTGCTGAGACTGAATTTATTAAATAAATGCACAACTATTTTGGGATGAAATATTTCAAATGGTGACAGCTGTCAAGTCAGAGTGGCCCTGGATCAGGATACAAAAAGTTTTGACAGTGCAATTGCTTAGCAACAATTTTTATCTTTAAAAAGATATTATTGTACAAAATTGAATAAAATAATTTGTTCCATTTAATTGCAGTTCCCCATGCACTTATAAAATTCACCGATGACAACAAGGATATGATTGTTGAGAACCCCAATGACTTGCTGATATTATCAGATATTAAGCAGTATGAATCTTTTGAAGAAATTGAAAGTGCTTTGAAGAAGATCAAACAAAAAAAAACTCTACATTAGAAGTGGCAGCTTTGTGGAAGTCACAGGACTGCCAAAAACAGTCAGTTGTGCTGAGTATAACAACTGCAGACTCAACAGGTACAACTTTGTACATTTGATTTGTAATGCAACTGAAACAGATGACGTGACCAAAAGTTGGTTGATTTTGTTTGTTTTTATTTGATCCCATTTCATTTGCAACTTGAGCTGTGATTTTTGTATATCCTATCTATTAAGTCAAAATTGTTTCATCTAATTATGTTGAATAAAAAATTTAACTCCAGTATATATCCACATTATTCGAGTCTGTGTGATTATGTAATGGGAAATTATCAATATACTCTGAACCTGACAGAATCCTTTTAGTTTCAGAAAAAGATTTCCTTTTTTATACAATTTAGAGGTACACTAGGTCAGCTGACATGTGCAATGCTAAGATAGCTGGATTTATAGTACCTTTTTTGGGGAAAAAAATAACTTTCACTGGACAAAACATTTCCTCAATTACAAAAAATAAAGATACCAGTACACAACACTTGAAAATCATGTGCATACTACTTGGTATCAGCCAGTACACTACCTTACACAATTAATGTTTGTTACATGTATGTGGTGGTAGTGGCTGTAGCAGCAGTTAAGAAAATTAACCAAAAATGTCTGTTTACACTGTCTGCTTCTACTTTTTCTCCAGCTGAAAATCCTCACCCACAAGTAGCTGCAAAAATAAAAGCAAAACACCTGAAGTCAACCAAGGTAAAACAGAATGTGGAATCAGAGAGTATCAACAAAAAGACAAATTTTAGAAGGGAGACAGGCTGAAAGACAAAATGACCTTGGTGAAGGAAAAACTGGTGGAACAGCTAATCGCAGCAGCAGATGAACCCCATGTTCCAAAAGACTCAGATGCAAGTTCACATGCTAGCATGGATAAGACTGATGAGCAAACAATATTTACTCACAATTTCAAAACTAAAGTTGTTACTTGTGCTATCCAAGGGAAAAATATGTCTCAGCTTACAGAACACCTGTTGGAGGTCTTTTCTAATGACAAAACTCTTGCAACTAGCAACCATGATGGCAATGTTCCCAATGGCTATAAACTCTTACACAAGACCATCACAGGTGAAATTAATCAATGTGCAGTTTTTCAACTGATATTAGTATTTGGTTTCCTCGGGTTGAGGTTGGGTTGGGTTGGGGGGGGGGTATAATTTATTTGGTCTTGCCAATTCTGTGGAAAAGAAAACTAGCCACTTGCTTAATTCAACTAGTTTGTCACTTTCATGTCTCAGCTTCAGGGTGTAATATCAAACATTTTATACAATTCTACATATCACAGAACATTTGGTTCTGTAAATCTAGAAAATAATAAGGCAAATCAGTTCACATTTCAAAATTATTTATATTTAATGAGAAAATTCAGAACACTGCTCTGAATTTGAAGGGAGAAATAATTCCGGCCAGTGGCAGAACAGTTTTCCAAGTAAATTTCTTTTAATATGATGCAGGTGTGAGGTTTATATAAAAAATAATTTGGCCGTATGTTTTAAGGATTTTATATTTTTTACCTTATTATTTCATTTCATTTTAATTCATCCCATATAGCAATAACTATGCTGACGTTCTATCAAACATAAATATCATAGATGGATGGACATAGTGATAGCTGTATTCCCCCCACACAACATGCCAGTGAAATAAAAAAATTGGTATCATTTACTTTCTATAAAAATAAATTCCTTCAGATCTGGATATAAAACTGATTATGTCTGAGAACTACTGTAAAACTGACCATTCTAATGAGTACATTCCCTTATTCATCAATTATTTGTCTAGATCAGTGGTACATTAAAATGCTCAGTCTGAGAAAGCACATAATTTTGTAATATTTCTAGGAGGTTTTAGAGATGGAGGACATATAGTTATCATCAATGGTGTTGGCCTAATTATTCTTATCTGTATAACCATTTTGCTACAACACAGATGAAATGATGAAACTTCAGTCACTGTTTCATTGTTTACTTATGATGTAAAGAGTACATGCATGACTCCATTTCCTGACTGGAAATTATCTCTAATTCTAACAATAACGAAATTATATAATAATTCTAATAAACACTGGAAGCTTATTGTAAATATATGGTCACTGTCTACAAATGATTTAACTGATCAACTGTTGTGATCTTCCTTTGAAAGTTTTTTTAAGGTGGGAATAAAAGTAGACACCACTGTGTGAGATCAGGGGTGTTTCATGTGCAAGTCCCAAAATCATCTGCAAGATCACAGACTACATGCAAAACATTTACTTTACAAAACCATGATCATTTCTTTAAAAGCAGAATTGATGATAAAATAAAGCGGTTTAAAAACAATACATAAAATCATATAGTTGTTAGTCTTCAAGCTGAAATAGGCTATTCTTGCATGTCCAAGTAAACAGTGACCCAACTAAATTTTACCCACTCCTCTGATCACAAAAGCCCCACAATGTATCCCAATAAATATTTCTGAGCTCATATTATTTTAAAAAGCTGAAGTTCCAGATTTCAAAAACTAAAAAACTTATAATATAGTTTATGTGACAAAATGTTACTTCTGTCCAAGCAAAATATACATTTTGAGGAAACGTACTTTTATTTAAAAACTTTTAAGGTGTGAAAAGATAGTTAAAGGTATTTAAAAAATCTTAAATGAAACTTAAATACATGTTTTATCTACAACAATGCTCATAAATGGGCTATTATCAAACTGCATGGCTCATGAGAATGAAGGCTTCATATGTGGATGTTATAATCGAAGAACCAATTAAAATGGAAAAATGATAAGATTACCATCCTCTATCCCAGGTTTAACAGCTTCATGCTGCTTGGATTTTATTTCCATCATGGGTACACTTTCCTCTGGAAAAAAATATTGGTATAATGTTATTGAGAGACATGGAATATCTGAATATTTCAACATTAAATGGGGCAATATAAATATGCTGGTTCTCTGATTCCTTATTTTATTCTAGCAAAGAGCAGCAAAACAAAAGTATGAATGAGGTACAGTCTCTACAGCTTAACAATAGCTATCAGAAGACAGTAAACCTCACCTATATACAAATCCCTTTCCAATACAGAAATTTATTATGAAATTTGCCTTGTTGTTTGTTTATAATTCTGATGTATAGTTACCGGTAATATATGACCAAAACCAAATTCTTTGAATTTCGATGAAAATACTAGCTTGATGTTTCTTCAAAATAAATGTTTGACATCATAGAGCCCAGCTGCTTTCAAAGGTCACCAGAACATGACTCCTAAGCAGTCACTGTAAGGTGTTCACGTATGACAGTGAAGATCTGATTTGAATCAGATTGCCATGAACTACATCTTGCTTCAAGAACAAAAAGATACCCTTCTGGGGTAAATATCTTGGTTTGCACTGCCTGTTGTTTTAGTTCTGTCTCTAGTTACCGTATTAATGCATATGTTGTGACACGAAAAAATAATTATTTTCTTTCGTGTCCCAGAACTTATGGTAATTTTTTTTAAAACTTACATCATATGTTCCAAGTGTGTGTGTGATTTGGATTTTTAACGTAGCTTTAACAATTTTTCAGTCATATCGCTACGATGTCTGCAATGTGGCAGTTCATAGTGATGTCTAGCACTGGGGCATCATGCCGCAGACATGTAGCATGATGTCCCACCCAGTCACATTATCCTGACACCAGGCCGACCAGTCCTAACACTAACCTCTTAATGCTGAGCGACAAGCGAGGCAGCTGTTAGTACCATTTTTGTAAGTCGTTGGTATGACTTGGCCGGGAATCGAACCCACGACCTCCCGCATCCAAGGCGGACGCTCTAACCACTAGGCCACCGGAGCAGTATATGTTCCAAGACTTAGGAAAATAAAATAAATTGTGTTCAATGTGCCCCCCCCCCTCAACCGGCCACACCCCATGTTACAATAAAACAGATAAATAAAATGCTTATTTGATAATAAAATGAAAGAAATTAACCTTGTACTGTTATCATTTATTCACATTTTTTTGGTCGACATTAGCATTTTATTAAAGGAAAAATGTATCCACGAATTCCGTACAAGAGCGCATGCATCCATAGTTTTATTGCTTTTGTCAGACAACACAACACATTGGTTATTGATGTTTATGTTGAAAAATGAATCATGTTTGGTTGTCCTCAAAGGTTTGAATGTCATGAGAATGAAAACTGGATCCTGCAAAATCCCATACGAATGAGAGAGAGTGAGAATTATCAACCCCTTTGCTCAAATGCACCTGCCATTCAAGCCTGACATAGTGTAAGGTACAAAATAACCAAGAGTGTATTATATCCAGGGCAACAATATGACAATCTCTTGCAAGCTAAAATCATTATTAGAAATACATTCACTGTGAGTAGATACGACTGATTTTTTTTTTAAAGCTTCATTAAAAATCCTAATCACACACACACAAATGACAATCTTTTTGATTCCATGTGTCACAAAAAGTCCTATTAAAGCAAGTTAATGCTGTGTATACTATTTACACTTAAGAACTCAATTATAACTACAGATGGCATATAAATGAAAGCCCAGGTGTTGAATAAACACAACTTGTAACAGCCATAAACTCATTGTTTGAACTTACCTGTAGGATATCAAATACAAAGGTTCATTTATTACAAAGCAAGCCGACCCCGGAAGCAGACTTTGGATGCCTTTTAGTGTGGAGACTATTTTTAAAACTATACATATGTATACAAAGTGGGCCGACATGGGGAAGCCAACTTTGATTTCTTTCTACTGGTTTTCACTGGGATTTTAAAAATAAATAGAAACAATGGAACACTTTGAAACAATAACTTCTCACACATTTACACAAAAAGGGATAAAGTGATCCCTCACTGTCATTGTTATCACTTATATAGCATATATAAAGGTGAATAAAAATAAAACAAACCACATTATAGATCTCCGCTATTATGGATAAGTTTGTTGTGCGATACTCAAGTAGTGAAGAGGCTTTGCCTCATGCATGGAAAGAAAATGCGTTGCTTTAAAGCTTAACTTAAGAGGCTCATAGGTCGACCAAAAAAGCATACCAGAGAGGAGGAGTGTGATGTAAAAGAAAATGAACCAGCTGCAAAAAGACACAAAATTGGAGACCCCTGTTAGAAGAGAGATGATGCCTATGCAAATGACGATGTCAGGCAAGGGCATTACAAGGATTTTACATTAAAGCAAAAAGAGGAAGTTGTAAATTTCTCAAAATTGCATTGAATTCGAGTAACAGTAAGACATTTCAAAATTCCCAAATCAACCATTGCAAATTGGTCAAAAATAGATTTTTCTCAGCAGCTGAATGAATGGGGACATTTAGCAGTGAGTGGGAGACCAGTGACATATGGCAATGAGTTAGTTGGAAAAATTGCAAAGTGGGTTCTTGTCCAAAGAAATCTGTGGATCCCTGTTAGTGTGGATTCTAAATGAGCTTATGCCAAGGAATTTGTGTCAAGTGAACGTCCAGAAATTGAGTTTCAAGCCAGTAGGAACTGTGCAACAGGTTTTTTAAAGCTACACAACCTTGTGCTTTGTTCACGGACAACGATGGCCCATCATCTCCCAGAAGATTTGGAGAAGAAAATAAAATTATTCCATGAACTCGTGAAGGCAAGAAGAAAAGACGATTTCAAACCAAGATGATAATTAACATGGATGAAACTCATATGTACTTTGATCTCATTCCCGGACAAACTGTCAAAAAAGAAAGGTGTTAAAAGTGTGAGAATTCACAATACTGGTGCGAATAAAAAGCATCTTTGTTGTTGTTGTTCTAGGGTTTAATGCCATTTTTGAGCACAAGATAGGCTATATATGGCGGCCAATATAACTGGTGGAGGAAGAACCCTTGAAAACTCAGGGAAGAACCACCAACCCATGAGAAGCTACTGGCAGGATTTCCCACGTACCCACGCTAGCCGAGTTTTGGACTCGAAGCCACGCAGGCAGAGGTGAGCTGGCAGTGATCCGTAATGGAGAGCGCTTCAGACCACTCGGCCACTCGGGGCCACTGATAAAAAGCATCTAATGTTAGTACTTGCAGTTTCTGCAGCAGGAGATGTGTTGCCGCCAATGATAATTTTTCATGGTGTGAGGGAGCTGAAGGATATTCAGGCACTAAAATGATGTATCGTACATGTGCAGAATGGTTGGATTGATGAGGAGGTAATGTTGCAGTGGATTAAAGAGATACATCTCAAATATACAGGAAAGGATTGATCTCTTTTAGTGATGGATTCATTCCAGGTGCATATTACAGATGCTTTAAAACAGGCTTTGACTCTTGAGAAGGGGTAACTTAAATATATTAGCGGCATTCAAGTTTGTTCAACAGTACTTGGATTATGTGAGATATCACTGCTGCTGTGTAAATAAAAGATGTTCGGTTTCGGAATTAGTATGTTATCAATCACTCTGTAACATCACTATCTACCGGTATCTCTCTCTCTTACTTTCTCTCTCTCTCTCTCTGAATATATGTTTACATAATTACAGTGAATAGTTTATACTGTGCTCGGCAATAGTTATTTTGCCAAAATAAGTTGTGTTATGAGCACGAACGGCAAATAAACCTTGACATTTAATTTTAAAAAACTTTGTTGAAGCATAAATTAGAAAAGAAAAGGTTGAACACGTTCTCATATACACAAAATGATTCATTCTTACCTGAGCTCTTGTTCTTAGCAAATTTGCATCTAGGAAGAAAAGTGTAAACAAACAACACTTACAGAATTTTCTTTTGAAAGTTTTAATATAATTTATGTCTGAATGCATTTTTCGATGTAATTTTTGAATGATTTAAAAGGTGTCCCGCAACTTATAACTCAAAAAACGATGTGTCCCAGAACATAACAGTGCACAAAAAATAGTTTTATGGCATCTCAACAAATATGGTGTCCCAACATATATGGTAAATAGGGTAATGGTCAAGGTTAAGCCTGTTATTGTTGGTTACATTCAGCAATGTAAAGATCATCATCTTTATATTTGGAAGGAGTTCAGAATGTTCAAAGTCTGTTATGTTACTTGTAAGCCAATCTGTGTCATTATTTCCTTGTATGTTATGAAAGCTTATTTTGATTGGATTTATATAATCCATTAGCATCAAAACAAAACCCAACCTGAGAATGTTTTCAATGGTTTTAACAATGAACTTAAAGGCAAATGCATTAGGCATTATTGATCTCAGAAGAGATTATGAATTTGTGATATGTTTTTAATCATCTGTGACCTTTCTGAGTAAATTATAATTTTCTCATGATTGTGTAACTTCTTACTCACATTTAAAACTAAACAACTAAGGGCTGTTCCAGTAAAACATATATCCCCCCTGGGGACGGCACTTCAAAAAATCTTCTGTAGGAGGTTGTGTTTCAAACAATTTTGATTCTGACAGTGGAAGGTTCGTTAGGAAAATCACTTCTATTGTGGGTTGTGTTAACAAAATGAGAAATCGCTGGTGGGGTTGTCAGAAAAAAAAAAAACCGAATATATATTTAAAATCGCATCTAACCCCCTCCTAGCAGTCTAACGTGAGTAAAACATTGGGTCAGAAAATGATAGTTTGGAAGGGACAGTAGCAAAGTGTAAGAAAGTGTGTGATGCCTAGCTTAGTGCTTTGAATAAGACCTTCCTTGGATCAAAAACATTCAGACTCACTCTGATGGACAAACAAGAGCTATGTCAGTGTTATACTGAATGTAGACAGTAAACTCTGGCAACCAGTAGTTCTTATAATTTGCAGTTTTCTGGGAGGGGACTGCAACTTTTGCTGGTGGGACTCATATTTTTACCAAAATGGGAGCCATGGACTCTAAGTTTTAAAATCCTAACGAGACTTTGGTTCAAAACTTTTCTTTTTGGTACAGAGAGATCCAAGAGAGAATACCCATGGGGCCATACCTGTGAGATGTTGACAATTGCACAACCATAAAGAACAATAACTTGTTCAAGCTAGTTAAGCATATGCATTTCAGACAGCAGGCAATGAAAGGAGTTCACAGCACAGAATAATATTCGTACAAAGAGAAGGAGGATCATATTAAATTTAGAAGCAATTAGCAGATTAATGCTCATAGGGAACATCAAAGAATCCCCATACAACATAATTACGTGTGTGTAGATCTCAAGATGACAGAACCACTATGGCAACAAAAGAATAAAAAGACAAACTTTTGTATCATGCAGATGTATGACCAAATGAAGTACATGCTCTCTATGTGCAAAAATTAAACGACATTAAACAAAAGAGACTGACTGATCTGTGTAAACTCAAAGCAAGATGGATAAAATCTGTCCTGTTTGTGTTCGGTTCTTCCTATGTATATTTTGATCATGGTGGTATTTTCTGCAGACCTTTTGGCACTTGGTTGCAAGCCATCATTTGGTATTTGTATTACAAATTGGATAACTAAAAAAGTCTATTATCTAGTACACAACATTTTTAAGCAGTGTTATAAACTAATGATGAAAAATACTTGATGTCATTCTGATATATGGATTTTATACTACACTACTAATCTGTTCATCCTGAATATTTTTTTTCCTCTCCTTTAGTCTTACTGGTACCAGTGCTTTTAATAAAACTGTAACTTCTGTTTTCTTCCAATCTAAATATTTGTAATGATGTGTTATTGTCAAAAGCTAAAATGTGCTTAGTGTTGTAAAATCTAAAACTATTAATTAGCAAGGGACTAAAGTAAAAAGTGGACAGAAATTATTGCCATATTACAGCGTTGTTAGAAACAACAGAGTAGTTGTACAAGATGTATTTTAGCAAAGTTGTCACCACATATTCCACTTAAATAATAATATCATTATTTCTGTATATTCCTATCAGTATTTTCCCAGTGGTAGTAATTTTCCGATCTGATGTTCATTTCTTGTGCAATTTTTACACATCAAGAATTCTCACAGTATCATTAAAAAACAATGTAATCTGCACCAAATTGAGTTGTTTGAGAAGGAATTATTTTTTTTAACCCAAAAATCACTGAAGCTATGAGTTCTTGCATTAAAGTCTCACATTAAATAACATTTGAAGTAGCCATGATAGTAGTTTAGGATGCAACTGTACTAATTTCACCTTTGGTATATCCAAATCTTGAATGTAATGGAGGAACATAGCTCCAAAATAAACACATCAGTTTTAGAGCTTGTTCATTGACTATGAATCAAGTATCCGAGAAAAAATGAATTTTTAAAAATTTTTTAATTCTTTTGACAAAATCATAATTAGCTGTCGAATATGGAGTAAGCCTATGGTCTTTCTGCCATCCAAACCAAGACCCCACCACAACCACATGACCATGCCCAATGACATCACATTAATAATCGCTATACAACTAGAGATGATATCTCTTCGAGAATTTTGATTTCAGTAGAGCCTTATCAGAGTGGAACAGTAAGAAAAAGTGACAGATATTTAAGTGTTAGGGTAATATTTAACATTATCTATTCCTCCCGCCACCACTTCCTCATTGGATATCACACACACACAAAACTTAGAGTAAATCCTGAAATCCTGGCAGCATCCCTGCAGGGGAGATAACTTGACTATTCGATTTTATTGGTCTCTGGTTATCCCATGGTATTTCTGTTCCTTGAACATTATTTTACAGCGTGCCCAGTCAGCATGGTCAAAAAGGCTTACAACCATTACAACCATTGAGAGTTGTTAAAGGACTCACATTACTACAGATGTGAAAGAACGAGAACCACACTATAAATCAGTGAAGATAAAATAGAGTATATATGGGTTTGACTGTCCCTAATTGGTTAATAATGACATTAAGATTTTAGTAAAAACAATCTTTTGAGAGCTTGTCCTACTTGTAACTGAAAAAAGCGAGGGACATTGTTTTATTAACATAATTTCTGTCCCTTTACAGACCCGAGTTTGCATGACTCATTACTGAAATCAGCAGCTGACTCTTTGGTGCAGTATTGAAAGCACACATTTCAGATTTGTATGGATCCAGAAAATGGTGCGGATTCATATGGTTTTCTTTTCACAAAACCTGTCATCATAGATGTGTCTATACTGATACAAATTTGATCATGAGCACTCAAAATGTTAAGTTACTGAATTTTAATATCATGGTGTTTGCACAGGTTTACGGTGGGAACTGAATTAGTACAGAGTCCTGAACTCTCAAGTTTTGTGCAGAAATACAGAATCCAAGCAGAATACATCCAGAAATGAAGAAGTTCTCAATCTTGGATTTAGTCTCCCCACTGCATTTCACACTGATATGCATATTCACAAAACAGTTGTATAGTAGTAGGAAAAGTAAGTGAGAAATTTAGATACATATCATAAACAAGACACAGTATGTGGGGGGGACAAGATCATAAGAACAGGCTGGAATGGAGAAGTATAATAAAAACAATAATGAGTAGAAGTGTGCCTCTTTTTTATGTGTGCAACATTATTTTCTCAGCTTCAGTAAGAAATTCCTTGGGAGAAATGGATATAACTTTTCAATGAAAACAAAAAATTACTAGACTAAGAATGAAATTTGTCTGTTTCATCAAAAGACTGATATTGAAAACACAGTATAAAAATTGTCATGTAAAGAAAACAAATTCATCTCATATATAAATCAAATAATATGTAAATTATGCTACTAAACCAATACCAGATTAAGAAATAAAGGGAAAAAGCATTAATGCTACAGATGGTGTGTGTGAGTATGGTGGGTTTTCTGATTCCTTGTTTCAGAAGTTGCATTCATGATAAAGAAGTCTGAAACAAGGAACCAGTCTAGAAATCGATTTGTGTCATTTTAAAACAAAATAGTGGTAGGGGAGTTCCATGAACAATATTATCGGAAGATATAGTTGGAGATATGGTGAGTAGTTAGAAATGATAAGCAATTTTTATCATTATGTAATACAGTATTATCCTCAGTATTTCAGATAATAAAATTGTATATCATAACACAAAAAAAACCTACATAACAGTGCTGTTGAGTCATGGAATATCTTGACAGCTATGTGATACTGTACCGTCATTTATTTTCCAGGGGCTCAAATTTCATGGTTTTGTAGAAAAAATAATTTTCTAGAGTATTTAAATTTGTGGTTTTGTCTGTCAAAATGTGCATAGTAATAAGTATTAAATGTTGTGTTTTAACCACAGGAAATACACAAAATATAGAATACAGAATAAAACTAAGGCGACACAAACAGCGAACATGTAAGAACACAAATCAAAGACCCGACAAGTTCAATACTTACACCATGTATTTGTCAGAGTGAATAAAATCAGTGGAAGTCAACCACTTAGGCGAACTAAGTGATTAGAGCATCCACCTTGGATGTAGAGCTTCCACCTTATATGTAGAGCATCCACCTCAGATGTAAATCATCCACCTTGGATGTAAATCATCCACCTGGGATGTTGAGCATCCACGTCATATGTAGAGCATCCACCTTGGATGTAGAGCATCCACCTCAGATGTAAAGCATTCGCCTTGGATGTAGAGCATCCACCTCAGATGTAGAGCATCCACCTTTATGTATAGCATCCACCTGGGATGTAGGGGGCAGTGTGTTTCGATTAAAACACATCTGACGGTGGATCATATTTTTTTAAAATTACTTCTGTTGTGGGTTGGTTGAATTTGAAAATGCCTTCTCCCTGTAGGGTATATGTTTTACTGGAACAGCTCTAAAGATCAAGTGTATTTCCTAATTATTTCCAAGCACTCAGAATTATTAAACGAACCTCAAAAAACAACAACAAAAAAAACACACACACCAACTCTCACACTTAAAAATCTTAGACCATCAATCCCAAATAAATATAGCCCCAACGGACCATTAAACATTACAATTCTAAATGAACCTAAACCACCAACCTTGAATTCTTTATTTGCCTTCAAAATATACTATGTCCCCAACACTTCCCCCAAAAATAACCATCTCTATTGTCCAACATCTGAATTATTCTGTAGAAATGAATACATTCCCAGTCTATCTGAATTTATTTTTTGTATCCTTGTGTCAGATAAATAACTCTTTATCCTCAAGTAAGTTTTGACCACAAAAAGTCAGATAAACTCTGCCTCATTATAATGCGGTAGCCAAGATACATAACTGCCAATCGCATTAAGTACCAAACACTGGTATAGTGAAAATGATTACAATTATAGGAATAATTGTACTTGTGTGTTTGTAAGCGTGGGTGGGTAACAATGTCAGACAATTATGGTATATACAGTATAAAAATGCCAGGTGTTCACTAGTGTAAGTTTCTAAGGTGGGAATGGTGCTATATAGCATATGGAGTTACAGCATTTGTAGTGATCATTCTTAGGATGAAATTAATTGTCAACGATTTTACTGTTGTGGTTTATTGTTTGTTCTGTTTTCTTTTTTTTACTGTTCTAGAGGTTAAAAAAAAATCATTAATTGATGTGAATGTTTAAACTTAACATTCTATTTAGTGAAGAAGCGAATTCTTTCTAGTAATTATTTTGTCACAACAATAATTCACAGGTGATACCATAGAACATGTACGACTTTTTTCCTTTTTAGGAGAAATGAAAATCGAAGACATAATGTAATAATCGGAGTTCTCTGCAAAAATCATAAGATATTATGAAATCAGGAGGTAGGCATGGAGCAACCCCAAAAATCGTTTGGTTTTTTTTTCCCCTCCCAACAAGAACGTTGACAGGTATGGTGTAAGGTCACTTACATCAAAGCAAAACTAAAACTCAGCTTTTATGGTATTAGCGTAATTTTTTAAGCATTATTTCTGAAACTTCATTATTGTATTTTGGAGATACCATTAAAGTTTAGCGCAGTGGTGCCCATGATTCAATTCTATGGGATGTACTTCATTCAGTGCGTGTTCAAACCTACAATGTACATGTGGAGGCCATAATGTTCAGTTGCCTAATCGTCAGCATTGAATTGAACTGTATTGTCGTTCGTTGTGTTGTCATACTGGGATTACATTTTAATGAGTCAGATATTTACAGTTTCTAAACAAAGTAAAAACATAATTACTGGTGCACTGGTATCAAATGTCCAATGCAATAATGCATAAACAAACAATAATCGAGTCAAAAGTGAGAGGTAGTGTTACAGAAACTCACAATGCAAAATTCTTGTCATCATTCGATCAAATTATACACAAATCTAGATTAGGCAGAAACAGAAAATTAAATATATTACTTTTCAAACAAGTTTATACCATTTCTTTTTAATAATCATGCACACCAACCTCGAGATAAGTATACATGTCATTTTTGTTAATATAAGTTTGCCGAAATAAATGCATTTAGAACTTACCTCGTGCATTTTGTGATGTCTCGGAGTTGAGGGTCAACTTATACGTGGGTCATGCACTTTTCAGTGCTTATACCTGTTGAGTTGGAAAAGGGGGGGGGGGGTCGGCTTATACGCAAATATATCCAGTATTTTAAAATTGTTGATAAAGGCATACAAGTATTACAAACAAAACAAATACTCAATACTGTATTAAGATTTTTTCTATAGAATTGTTTACAATTCATATATATGAATTTTATCTAACCAACACTTACTTAATGTAATCACTATTGGAATTATACAAATCTAAGCATTTCTTGCCATTTGATGTCATGTAATAATCTTTCAGTTTGTTCTCTATGGATTTCGTACGTACAATCCTGATGAAAAGTGCACAAAAGTCATGAGAACTTGATCCAATTCCAACATCACTGCTTCTTGAGTGCTTAGATCCAGTACTGCCTTCACTAACTGATGTTATTAATACCTCTCTCTCATCCAGGGAATTCCCATCATTTTTCAAAACTGCCATTGTAAAGCCTCTGCTGAGGAAACCAACACTAGACCATAATGATTTAAAGAACTACCGCCCAGTTTCTAATCTCCCATCCATATAAAAAATCTTAGAAAAGGTTGTTCTATCCCAGCTTGTATCTCATCTAAATTCAAACAGTCTTTTTAGCAATGTACAATCTGCATATCGCCCTTGCCACAGTACTGAAACTACTCTTCTAAAAGTAGTTAATGACATTCTTTCTGTGTTGGATAGCGGAAAGATTACAGTCCTCACCCTCCTTGATTTGTCTGCAGCATTTGACACAATAGACCATGATATATTACTTCACAGTCTCCAGCATGTGTTTGGCATTCATGATACAGCCTTAATGTGGTTCAAGTTCTACTTGGTCAACACGACACAAATCGTATCTGTAAATGGAATACACTCTAGCCCAGTTGATATATGTTGTGGCATTCCACAGGGGTCTGTTCTTGGACCTGTTCTCTTCATTCAGTTCACTCAGTCACTCTCAAGTGTCATAGAGCATCATCCAGTGTCTCAGCAATTGTATGCTGATGACACCCAGATATACAAATCTAGCCACCCAACTGAAGTTGATGCTACCATCCAAGGTGTAGAGAGGTGCATTTCTGATGTGAAATTATGGATGACATGTAACAAGCTGCAGATGAATGATGATAAAACTGAGGCCATTCTGATCATAACACAAAGACTTTCTCATTCACATCTTTTATCTCAAACAATAAATATCAGCAATGCCAACATTATATTCACACAATCAGTATGAAACCTAGGTGTTACTCTGGACAGTACTCTCACACTGCACCAAAATGTCATGAACATATGCAAGGCTGCATATTTTAAGCTGAGATGCATCAGCTCAATTCGAAAATATTTCAGTTGATGCCACTAAAACACTTGTGTGTTCATTAGTACTTTCAAGAATGGACTATTGTAACTCAATTCTGTCTGGTTCATCTCAATATCTACTCCAGAAACTTCAAAAAACAGCTGCTCGGATCATACTTAGAATACCACGATCAGAGCACACCTCCCCACTGATCTGTACCCTACACTGGCTATCCATTCGATCCAGAATCAAACACAAAATTTGTTCTCTGTGCTACGTTTCACTGTCGGACTCTAGTCCTACATACCTATCCGATCTCACCCATGTGTACACACCAGCAAGAAACTTATGCTCCTCTTCTGACAATCATACACTCACTATTCCCACTATGAAAACAAAGTCATATGGACAGTGTTCTTTTGCATGCCAGGGCCCAGCAATGTGGAATGAATTGCCCACTGAACTCTGACACAAAGACACAGTGATCACAATCAAGAGGGCTCTCAAAACTCACTTATTTCGACTGCAAGAACAAACTTAAAGACCTAATAATGTTTCCTACCTGAAATATTCTCAGCATGTTTTTTATTTTTTAATGTTTTTCTAATTTCATGGTGTTTGTTTTTGTAATAATATTATCATGTTTTTTATCTTATAAGAGTTGTCTAATGTTGTAAAGTGCTTAGAGCTTCTAAAGATTAGACGCTACACAAAGTCCTCATTATTATTATTATTATTCTGCAAAATGTCTACATTAAATTTTGTCAAGTGGAATAATATTTACAGCATGAATGTAAATTACAACATACGACAATGATATGGAGGTTTCACATTATGAATCTGCTGTTCTAGCAGCTTTAGAACTCACAAATATTTCATATATTTTCTTAATCTGCTTTCAACCAGACTTCCTAATATTTTTCACTTATTTTTTTTGTACCATTTATCTTGTGGTACATTCAATTTGTAATAGATATTGTTTTTCCTTCTTCTTTTCTATAACATGCCTGTTCTTTTCAAAGCTGGGCTTTGTCCTTTCATCAATGATAAAAAAAATCATACAGTTTGTAATATCTATGACCGATTCCTGTCTGTACTGTTCACATACATGCCAATCCCTGGTGAGGGAAAAGTGTAATCCAACAGGACAAAAAGAGTAATCTGAGCAGAAAAAGAGTAATCCACATATAGCATAATAAATTTCAATAAGCATAGGTACCAAGTGATGTATTTACCCCTTCTTGGCTTTGAACATCAATTACTGCTTCAAATGTGTATATAACGCACTTCAAGCTTTAAAAAGCAAACGTCTCTCATACTGCATTTCAAAACACTTTGTACCAGCTGAGGTTATGAATGTTTTACACACCAGTAGCGAACCAAATGCTGGGTTACAAAGCCTGGATCTGAATTCAGATTTATTTTTGTTAACAATACTGAACAATCTCACACAGTCAGCATTAGGATGGTGAAGAACCAATATTCCTTTCATAACCTGACAAAGAAGAGGAAATATATATCTTCCAGTTAATGGATCTTTTAGCTGGGAAATAAGGTGCCATTGCACATCAACTCTGTCCACATGAAGTACATTGTTAGGTAGAATGCCAAGTTGATACTTCAGGAATTCTCCTAATTTATCAGCAGCCTTTCCTGTAGCAAGGTGCATCATTTGACAGGGACAATCTGATATGTACAATGATGGAGACATTTAACAAAATATGGAATGCAACTCCTTTATGAATTCCAGTCATCACTGATGCATTATCAGCTGAAAATCCCATACAGTTCTGCCAACTTATGTTTATTCAAAGCATTATTAAGCAAATAAAAAAGGTTTTCTCCAGTGGAATCTATACTGTTAATTCTGATAATCAAAGAAGAGCACTCTGACTTTGCCCTTTTTCATTGTCAAAGTCTTTAACACAGACTGGGTACAACATTTTGTCATCATAATCACTGCTCCTGTCAGTTGCAATACTAAATGGCCCAATTTTCATGGCTGCTGCAATTTTAAATGAATCATCTTCTGCTAAACACCTAACAATATTAGATGATTTTGTTCTTGCAGATGCATATTTTCTGCAATTTTGGAATCAGGAAACATCCATTTGAGCAAAGGATCAATGTAGTCTTCTGCTGCTCTAGTCCATGTTCTATTAAGAACTTGGTAAATAATGCCTCTGCATTTATTAGTTCTGCTTTGAAAAAGAAGTTACAAGTTACCTTAATATTGGAGTTTGTAAAATGAGCTAATTCAAGGTTTCTTTGTTTTATCATCATGACCAATAATGAAATCCTTTACACACAGCCTGCAGTAGGTATGAAGCTGCCCTAGAATGGAATGCTGTATTGTGTAATTTATGTATTCATCTTTGAATCAGTTTTTCGTCTTTTTCTAATCCATCTGTGAAATTATTTGAAAAATATTTTTGATCTAACACACGCATCTACTAGAATAAATCTGACCTGACTTTTAGCACCAAATACCTACTGTAATTTCTGTATCTGCAAGCAAAGATTAAAAATTAGAAAACCAGTCTGTTCTCTCCTAATTAAGCCATACAGCTGCTATAAATAGAAACCGAGGTCAAACATTTGAAAGTAAAACCAGCATGTTTCTTGGAAATTGGGCAGATGCTATAAATAAAACATAATACTGTTAGGAAAGTTCATGCAAGGTTATGGACAAGCATACTCTTATGCTGTAGTTATGTAGCAGCCGTCTTTTCTAGAATATGGTCTGAAAGATTAATGGGATGTTAATAAAAATAAGAAAACAAATTAATAATTTTTTGGGGAGGGGGACATACCGAAAATGCATAATCCAAATATGTTTCAACGTAAGGCGTAATTTAGTGAAAAAAGTGTAATGATTACACCAAAAGCATATTGGTTGGCATG
The DNA here is from genome assembly GCA_028554795.2 of Sinohyriopsis cumingii. Taxonomy (NCBI): domain Eukaryota; kingdom Metazoa; phylum Mollusca; class Bivalvia; order Unionida; family Unionidae; genus Sinohyriopsis; species Sinohyriopsis cumingii. Next base: position 50,527,275 of record CM068831.1, read on the forward strand.
TATGTGTATTCAGTCTATATTTTTCTCTTTGATAAATCCCATTCTTCGCCCAGGAGGGCTTTGTCCTATTATCAGTTATAAACCATCATGGATTGCAGAATAATGTATCAAAGTCAATATAATGTTATTCTTGTATCATGAAGATGTGCTAAGCACTACGTTCTCCTACACAATCTTTGTTATATAAATAACTGAAGAAGTGGCCGAGAATACATAAGGATTGACAAGGCAAGCTTAATACTAAAAATGGGGCCCCTAGTGGGTCTGTGAGAAAGCTTGCCAGTAGTTTCTTGTGGGTTGGTGGTTCTTCCTGGAGTTTTCCCAGGTTATTCCTCCACCAGTTGTACTGGCTACCATGTATAGCCTATCTTGTGCTGAAAAATGGTGTTAAACCTTGAAAAAAAACCCAACAATAACACTAAACACTGTTATGTAAAACCTTAATGTATAACAGTCAAAGTTTTGAGGAAATCAGCATCAAATCAATGCAGAAACCCAAACCAGTGCTAGTGGTCAGACTGTAAAGATGTTTTAGTCAAATTAAGTTGGATAACAAATAAAGTGATAAATGGGTGTTATAGGATCTAAATAAATGTTAGAATCTAAATAATACTGTTCAAAGACAAAGAAATAAAAGTATCCAAGAAAATATATATGAGAACATTGGACAGCAATTTGTAATTTGAATAATTATTTCGGCCAGTCTGAATTTATTAGTTCTCTCTGGACTAAATTCATTCAATACATCACTGCTTTATGCCAGTAGAAATGAGTTTGGTGTGCAAATTTCATTCCAAAGTAAATAACCTATTTCTATTTAATTTACGGGTATGCTGTGTAACTGACCTTTGTTCATGACTTAAGTTCGAGTTGTGTTCTAGCTGACTTTAATAATTGTTTTTAAAAAGATGTTTACTTTGATTTCAGTTTAAGGCCTAACCTTATTTACAAAGTTTGAATGTTCTGGAAGCAAATTTGTGACTCACATTATGGTCATTTTATTGCATCTCAGTGAAATTAGTATATAAGGATCTGTTAAATAAATATATTCATTTCTGTTCCATGTTCAGTCTGTAAAATTTAATGTTGTATTTAAATATATTGTGAAATAAATTATTTAAATTATTCACTGGAATTACAATGTTCTCACTGATGTTTTGGACCCAAGCACCATTTTGGGATTATTGCAAACTCATTCAAAAACATTCTGGACATCATTGTGATACAGCAAGACAATTAGTACAACAGCCAATTCAAGACTATTGGTACAAAAGCACATTCAAGACTATTGGTACAAAAGCATATTCAAGACTATTGGTACAAAAGCACATTCAATATTTGAATTCACTCAGATTACTATAAGTTTGGACTTGTGATAAAACATATAGGATTATATGGGATTTAATTCACAGAGGTTAAAATTCCTCTCAAGTTTTCACTTTTGAACTTAAGAGAAATACATTATCAGGTACATTAACTAAACTTGCAAGTTCTGCTTTATTATGTTACCTTGCTTAAGACCATAGAGTCATAATACACTGTCAGTATACAAACGTTTTTATCTATTTCTTGATAGTGTTATACAGTAAAACTGATGCTAACTTGTGAGAGTAAATAATGGCAAATGAATAAGTTAGATTTTACTTTCAAAAATATTAGTCAATAAATTGTCATTTCCAAACATTTTTTCCAAGAACTGCATGTTGTTTTTTTATTTTACTGTAAAGTACTGGTTCAGACTTGTCATGACTTTTTATGATGCTGTGTTTTGTAAAGGAAATTCTTAAAACTTTTTTAAATAATTTATCCTTCGATTGACAAAATTCATTTATATTATCATCTTTGATAACTAATTATTTGGACTGTTCATGTCTAACAGCATATGCAATTAAAAAAAAGGAAATGTTAGTAAGTTGTCAAAAATGAATTAGATATAATTCAACTTTCTTGAAATCCATTTCTGTTGCACAAATTAACAGCTATTTCCCTTTCTACAATGTAGTTGTTGTTGTTGTTCTAGGGTTTAACACCATTTTTTAGCACAAGATAGGCTATACATGGCGGCCAGTATTAATGGTGGAGGACGAACCCTGGAAAACCCAGGTAAGAACCACCGACCCATGAGAAGCTACTGGCAGGCTTTCCCATGTACCCACGCTAGCCGAGCTTTGGACTCGAACTCACACAGTTACTACAATGTATAATAAATGGCAATGGTTTGTGTTTTAATGTGGGTCTTATGATTATGTTTGCAAAGCTAAAATATAATAGCTTTAAAATTGATTGGTGTGGAAAGAAACTTTGTGTTTCCTCTCTTTAGGAATAAATTAGTTTAAATATAACAGACACTGTCACTGATTGTTGTTGTTGTCGTTGTGGGGTTTAACGCCATTTTTCAGCACGATAGGCTATACATGGCGGCCAGTATTAATGGTGGAGGAAGAACCCGGAAAACCCCGGAAAGAACCACCGACCCACGAGAAGCTACTGGCAAGCTTTCTCACATGCCCACATTGGCTGAATCTTAGACTCGAACCACCGCAGACAGAGGTGAGATGGCAGTGATCCGTAACGAAGAGCGCTTTAGACCACTCGGCCACTCGGGGCCCCCACTGATTGTTGTATGTAAAGTTATCAGTTATACTGCAAAAAGTGTCAATAATAAACTTAATTTCTTTTCTAAAACATAATATATGGATTTTTCTGAACTAAGCTGCTTTGTAACAAAATCAAAGAGAAGATACAAAAAACTACATGCAAATAAAAGATAATGATCAATCAACAACATTTAAAAAGGAGACAGAACTGGTTTTATTTGAACAAATGAAAATAAAAGCTTTATTTCATCTATTCAGTGGAAGATATTAAGCCTAACATTATCTGAAAAAGTAAGCTCATGTAACCTTAACACAGGCATGTCCTTTACAAGTAGAAAATTAGTGCATCAACTTTAATGCAATGTCTTTTCAAATACTTTCCAGATGACTGTCAATTTCTGCAGTTTTAAAGTAATATGAACTTAACAACAGCAATTTAATTAGGGCTGTTCCAGTAAAACATATACCCCCCGGGGAGAAGGCACTTTCAAATTCAACCAACCCACAACAGAAGCAATTAAAAAAAATTATGATCCACTGTCAGATGTGTTTTAATCGAGGAACACTGCCCCCTACAGAAGTATATTTTTTTAACATAATTTCTGGCTATGGGTTAGTGGGCAGTAGAAGCGATTTTACTATTGGGTTGGGGACAGAAGCGATTTAAATGACAGCTGGCTGGAGGTAATCTACTGAATTCATATACATCATATAATCTACTGCATATTTTTATTTGTATTCATTCATTATAATCAGTCTTTTGTCCTTTTGTTTGTTTGTCTGTCAGCCAAGTATGTCTCTGATACTGTGAAATCACAGATTTTCATGGTGGCTTATTATTTGTAGATGTCATTGATCAGTCCCTTAATACCTACTAATTTAACATCCATGAATACAGATTTTATAATAGATATTTCTATTCTAATACAGAAATCATGAATTTGTGTCCTTACTAAACTCTGTTTCCTAAAGTGATCACTATGTCTTGCTATTTTTCTTTGTTCTCAGGCATGCTGCTTTTGATTAGAATAATAGTTAAATCTTGTATTGTTTTAAATGTGTGGTCAGATTCTATGATTCTTTGTTATTCTCTTTTCCAATAAATGTTTTGGTAAACTTATATGATTTCTCCGAAGAAAAACCCAATGATGCCTGTGGAAGTGAGGGGCTTTCATGGCAGAGTGGTATAAGATGCTTGTCTTGTGATACAGATCTAAGGGGCTTCCATGGCAGTGGTACAAGATGCTTGTCATGTAATTACTTGCCTCCAATGTGCTAATGAGAATGTTGCCAGTTACTTGTGCAAGGTGAGTGGTTCTACATAAGTGGTGTTTGGTGTCTCAAAAGGACTTGAATTTTCTTAGCAGTAAAACTGGCTGCCATATATAGATTCTCTTCATCTGAAAATGGTGTAAAGGCCATAATGATCTACTGAAACCCCGAGATCTCATGTCTAAATGACTTCAGCTGTTGGAGATAAACGTCAAATCAACAGAGGCTCCATGTGCCCAAGTGTACTAAGGTGCTTGCTTTTACATCACTTAAACATCTCACAGAGTGAGTTTGTGTCACAGATCAACCAATTTAGGTTGGTGGTCTTTCAGGGTTCTTCCTCCACCTAATATATTGTAAAAAAAATCACCAAAAAACCCCAAAATCAAACCACACTGAATCAACCAACTAATCAACTGTGGCAACAGCAGCAAAGGCACTAGTCAATCATTTCTGCCACAGCAATATCAGTTTATAACTTTTGACTCAAGTAATTTTTGTAGACCTTAGAATATTGTCAATTATGCCTTTATGACAGTTAACTGAAAGTCATCATCAGTTGGTGCAAATGGATTTTTCATGGTGAGTATATGAGATGGAAAGGTCTTAAGCAATCCTGCATCACACACTGCCGAAAAGTTTACATTTTAGCTCACTTAAATTTTCTCTTAACAATGTTCATTGTTCCAACTAGAACTGTTATAACTTATTTAAGCTATATTCACCAATAACTGGAGATATGCATCTGTAATAAATATTTGTAACAAAGTATGAGAATGCATCAATGTTTTTCAATGATGCATTTGAATTGAGCAACAACCACAATCAACAAACCAAGAAATAAAATTATTCACATCTCTCAGGCAGATTTTTAAATTTTTAAATTTGCCAAACATTTTTTCCAACCATGCTGATTCAGTGGACTTATCAACAGAATGGACAGAAACAGACCAGAAGGTTAAAATCAATTTGGTACAGCTTTTAAGTAGCTAAATTCATATTGGTTTAGTTAACTGTACACCCTTTATTGTCTTCCTTTTGATAAAATTTCTTACTGAAGCTAATAAAATAATGTTGCACACATGAAAAAAGAGGCACACTACTACTCATTATTGTTTTTATTATACTTCTCCAATCCAGCCTGTTCTTACGATTTTCTCCCCCCACATACTATTTGTCTTGTTTATGATATGTATCTAATTTCTCACTTACTTTTCCTACTACTATACAAATGTTCTGTGAATATGCATATCAGTGTGAAACACAATGGGGAGACTAACTCCAAGATTGAAAACCTCTAAATTTCTGGATGTATTCTGCTTGGATTCCATATTTCTGCACAAAACTCAAGAGTTCAGGACTGTACTAATTCAGTTCCCACTGTAAATTTGTGCAAACACCACAATATTAAAATTCAGTAACTTAAAATTTTGAGTGCGCATGATCAAATCTATATCAGTATAGACACATCTGTGACAACAGCTTTTGTGAAAAGATAACCGTAACAGCCGCACCATTTTCTGGATCTATACAAATTTGAAATGTGTGCTTTCAATACTGCACCAAAGAGTCAGCTGCTGATTTCAGTAATGAGTTGTCCAAACTCGGGTCTGTAAAGGGATGGAAATTATGTTAATAAAACAATGTCCCTCACTTTTTTCAGTTACAAGCAGGACAAGCTCTCAATAGATTGTTTTTACTAAAATCTTACTTTCATTATCAACCAATCAGGGACAGTCAAACACATATATACTCTATTTTATCTTCACTAATTTATAGTATGGTTCTCGTTCTTTCACATCTGTAGTAATGTGAGTCCTTGAACAACTCTCAATGGTTGTAAGCCTTTTTCGACCATGCTGAATGGACACACTGTAAGATAATGTTCAAGTAACAGAAATACCATGGGGTAGAGACCAATAAAATTGAATAGTCAAGTTATCTCCTCTGCAGGGATGCTGCCAGGATTTCAGGATGTACTCTAAGTTTTGTGTGTGTGTGATCTCCAATGAGGAAGTGGTGGTGGTGGGAATAGCCATTATTAAATATCTCCCTAACACTTAAATATCTGTCACTCTTTCTTACTGTTCCACTCTGTTACAGCTCTACTGAAATCAAAATTCTCGAAGAGATGTCATCTCTAGTTGTATAGCGATTATTAATGTGATGTCATTGGGCATGGTCACATGGTTGTGGTGGGGTCTTGGTTGGAATGGCATAAAGACCATAGGCTTACTCCATATTTGACAGCTAATTATGATTTTGTCAAAAGAATTCAAAAATTTCTATCAGTTCAGTTGGACTTGGATACTTGATTCATAGTCAATGAACAGGTTCTAAAATTGATGTGTTTATTTTGGAACTATGTTCATCCATCAATTCAAGATCTGGATATACCAAAGGTGAAATTGGTACAGTTGCATCCTAAACTACTATCATGGCTACTTCAAATATTATTTAATGTGAGACTTCTAATATGCAAGAACTCGTAGCTTCAGTGATTTTTGGGTTAAAAAAATAATTTCTTCTCAAACAACTCAATTTGGTTCAGATTACATTGATTTTTAATGATACGGTAAGAATTCTTGATGTGTAAAAATTGCACAAGAAATGAACAACATCAGATCAGAAAATTACTACCACTGGGAAAATACTGATAGGAATATACAGAAATAATGATATAATTATTTAAGTAGAATATGTGGTGACAATACGAGCGCTAGTTCTACAACTTTGTGCAAAATACATCTTGTACAACTATTGTTGTTTCTAACAGCACTGTAATATGGCAATAATTTCTGTCCACTTTTTACTTTAGTCCCTTGCTAATTAATAGTTTTAGATTTTACAACACTAAGCACATTTTACCTTTTGACAATAACACATAATTACAAATATTTAGATTGAAAGAAAATAGAAGTTACAATTTTATTAAAAGCACTGGTACCAGTAAGACTAAAGGAGATGGTAAAAAAAAAGAAGAATCAGGATAATTAGTAGTATAGTAAAGAATCCATATATCAGAATGACATCAAGTATTTTTTCATCAATTTCATCATCAGTTAATGATACTGCTTAAAAATGTATTGTACTAGATAATATACTTTTTTAGTTATCCATTTTGCAATACAAATACCAAATGATGGCTTGGAACTAAGTGCCAAAAGGTCTGCAGAAAATACCACCATGATCAAAATATACATAGGAAGAACCGAACACAAACAGGACAAATTTTATCCCTCTTGCTTTGAGGTCTTGAGTTTACACAGATCAGTCAGTCTCTTATGCTTAATGTCATTTAATTTTTGCACATAGAGAGCATGTACTTCATTTGGTCATACATCTGCATGAACAAAAGTTTGTCTTTTTATTCTTTTGTTGCTCAGTGGTTCTGCCAACGTGAGATCTACACACACTTAATTATGATGTATGGGGATTCTTTGATGTTCCCTATGAGTTTTAATCTGTTAATTATTTCTGAATTTAATATGATCCTCCGCCTCTGTGCATGAATATCATTCTGTGCTGTGAACTCCTTTCATTGCCTGCTGTATGAAATGCATATGCATAACTAGCTTGAACAAGTTACTGTTCTTTATGGTTGCGCAATTTTCAACATCTCACATGTATGGCCCCATGGGTATTCTCTCTTGGATATCTCTGTTCCAAAAAGAAAATTTTGAACCAGAGGTCTCGTTAGGATTTTAAAACTAAGAGTCCACGGCTCCCATTTTGGTAAAAACAGGAGTCCCACCAGGAAAAGTTGCAGTCCCCTCTCAGAAAACTATGCCAATTATAAGAACTATTGGTTGCCATAGAGTTTAATTTCTGCATTCTTTATAACACCGACATAGCTCTTGCTTGTCCATCAGAGTGAGTCTGAATTTTTTCGATCCAAGGAAGGTCTTATTCAAAGCACTAAGCTAGGCATCACACACTTTCTTACACTTGGCTAATGTCCCTTCCAAACTATCAGTTCCAGCAACTTTAACCCTCTCCTGAATCTCACAATCTTCGTCAGTTTGCTGTTGAACCCCAAAATACTCATTCAAGTCTATGTCTCAACATGTCACGATTCCGAGGGCATGTGCACTGCTTATTCCGTTACACTCAGAAATGAACACAATAATGAAAGCTAAAGTGGTTTATTTGATGTACTGTTATAAATGACCACATGTACATCTCTGGGTATTTCTGCCTCTGAATTCAAGCACTGTAAATATCAGTAGATTTTCCAACCCAGCTGCCAGTCAAAGCCTTTGATCTCGCCACTTAGCTATTGCAGCATGTTCTTTTTGATGTACTCTTATAATGGTGACGACGTGGGGGGGGCCCTTTCAACCACTAAATTCTGTCATTGTAAATATCATCACAGCTAACTGGTCAACACATTTTCCCACTATGCAGGTGACTGAAGCAGGAATGGCAATTCTTTGAATTTTACTGCCCACCTAAATAAAAACAACTGGCATCCAAATACGCGTGATTATAAGCGTTTCTGAGACCTCTGTCAGTTTTCACTAACATGAACCCTGCCAAAGATTCACTTCCTTGAATCAGTGTTTTGCTGCCTCTTATGCCAGATTTTTCTCTTCCATAATGCTGTATTAGGGTTTTAAGTCCAACATTCCCATAGTCTGCTTGTTTAGACATGGGTATATTTATAATAAATATAACCAGCATATTGTCCATCCAACACATACATCGGACTCACACTCAACATCAATTTTGGGCTCAAAATCACACACTGGTATTTCCAGGGACATTTTTCCAATGTCCAACAGACCGATATACATGAAATTCATTGTCATCATAGCTATCACCAGCCAGTATTTGCAGACTGAAAACGTCGTCTGAAGACAAACCGTGTTGTGATTCAACCATTTTGGTTTCCTTTGTGGCCCTTATTGGAAACACGCATTTGCAAAACTTCCACGATGAAACTAAGGCTAAAACTCCATAAAATGCCTGTTCCAGGGCCAATGAACGAATCAAATTTAGTTTAACAGCTATTCATGTTGAACCGAAGTATCCAGATATCTGGATATTGCATCAAGTGCTGTGAGACAGCTGCGGCAGCGCGAATTACGTCGCAAAATGCAGTTTTAAAGTTAAAGTTAAAAGTTTAATAAAAATTGCATACTGCGCAAAGCACAATTTTTATATCTGTGGCGTTGACGTAATTTGCTGAACGAGTATCACTACTTTAAAAATACGCGAATTTGTACAAATTACGTGCACTCGCACGTACTGGCATCATTTTCTGACCCAATATTTTATTCACGTTAGACCGCTAGGAGGGGGTTAGATGCGATTTTAAATATATATTCGGGGTTTTTTTTCTTCTTTCTGACAAACCCACCAGCGATTTCTCATTTTGTTAACACAACCCACAACAGAAGTGATTTTCCTAACCAACTTTCCACTGTCAGAATTAAAATAGTTTGAAACACAACCTCCTACTGAAGTTTTTTTGAAGTGCCATCCCCAGGTGGGGATATATGTTATACTGGAACAGCCCTAAGAAATTAAGGAACTGCCCCACCTACTAAATCTCAACCAATGTATAGGATTGTTGTAACCATAAATTCATTTTAATTGACTTAAGAAATCAGAATCTGATTCTCTTATAATGTAATCATGAAAGCTGTTTCTAGCCTTATATTAAAAAGGATTTACAGATATTGCAAGATAATGTTGAATCTTGTAAATTATAAAATTGCAATTTGTGGCTGATACTGTGATTAAGTCAAATGTTTTCTAGCATACATCTTTTATTTCTTAAAGAAACAAGAAAATATGTCTTTCCTAAAATAAATATACTGTACCAACAACAGTTAATGTCTAATGTGGAGTCTATTTTAATGGCCAGAATTTCACTAAATTCTTTCACCACTACTGTAAAGGAAAGACTACCATTCAACACAGTACTAAGAAACTTTCAAGATGTTTAATAAGTATTGGCAATACATTTTCAATGATTTTTTAAATTTTCATTTCCGGTGATAAGAATACATATCTGGTACCATTATAAAAAAGACAATTTCAAGTCTGAAAATATGAATAGAATTAAATTCAGTCTCCCACAGGTAAATACATGTAAATTAAAAGGTCTGTTCAAAGTAATGTGTGTGTGTGTTATTTTGGATTTGAATGTAGCTTTAACAATTTTTCAGTCATATTACTACAATGTCTGCAGTGTGGTAGTTTATAGCAATGTACAGCACTGGGGCATCATGCCACAGATATATAGCATGATGTCCCACCCAGTCACATTATCCTGACACCAGGCCGGCCAGTCCTAACACTAACCTCTCAATGCTGAGCACCAAGCGAGGCAGCTGCTAGTACCATTTTTATAAGTCTTTGGTATGACTCAACTGGGGTTCGAACCTGCGACCTCCCACATCTGAGGCAGATGCTCTAACCACTAGGCTACCGGAGCCATCAGCTCAAGGTAAATTTCACTATATTGTCAATAAAGTATTAATAAATGTTTAAGGAGTAAAGCAGCAGAGAAACTGAGCCCACCAACTATTTCGTCAAACAGAATCTTCTATCGAAAACACTCTAGATAGAAGATCTTATCTTCACAAAATAAACCCTTCTAGTCAGAAAACAATGATAAATAAGCTTTCTCCGCTGACTAGAAGGGTTATCTCATGAAAAATATCTGCCTACATAACTACTTCTTGATACAAGGGTCTACTAGACGAAACATTCGGTGTTGTTTCAGTCTCTCTGCTGCTCCTGGAAAAATCCTAAAGGATTTCTGAAAGTGCAAGCACTTTTAACGCTAGCGTTTCTAACTAAAAATTGTATCTAATCCTATTCGATACCGTGTCCGAGGATCATGTAAATTTATCGTTACAAATCCGTGTGGTTTTGCCTGAGCACGACTAAAGAAATTTCTGGATTTATTTATGTCCATGTCGCCGCTGCACCAAGTCTCATGTATTTTTCGTAACGTGTGCGCGTCAACACCGTTAAATACCGCGAGAACGTTACAGTTATCTCTGATCACTTTTGGTATTTGTGTATATCGTTGAGTTACATAAATCACATCAGTGTTTTTGTGTCGTCCACGTGAAAATATCCTGGCAGGGTTTGATTGTTTGTCCAACATCACATCATTGTACACAACTAAATTATTAATACTCCCATCAATATCATCGATACTCGGTGCTTCATCAATATCAGTTATAAAATCAACAACATCTTCTTCACTTATCGATTTTGCACTTTCGTTAAAATCTTTTAACACGCTGTAGCATCGCTGATCGTCCACTGATGGTGCTATCAAATATAATTTATCCCACTTCATCCACTTCATTATTAAATTAAGTAACAACTGCGTTTTACCCGACCCAGATGGACCTATAATAATCATTTGAACAGAATTTGGTAGCACTGAGTTATGTTTAATTGGCTCTCATCTCTTTGACGCAGAAAAGTCAGTGATTTCCATTAGATATATCATAAAAATAATATGGATTTATATTGTGTGAAATGCCGAGCACGTACCCCAACTGCGGATATGACAACAATTACAACAAAAAATAATCGACAAGCGCTTACAGGCAAGTGTGAACGATGTGGCACAAAAAAGTTTAAATTTATTATAAAAAAAGGGAGGTGATATCGCATGCAAGTTAGCCAAGTTACCAGGAACACCATGGGCTAAATACCCAGGAGAAAAACATCTTCCAGGATATAATTACTGTGGTCCTGGAACCCGACTTGATATCAGACTTCATGCTCAGGATCAGCCCAATCCAGGTGAGTATCCGATAAACGCTATTGATAAGGCATGTCATGCTCATGATGTAGCTTACCAAAGTAAGGATTTGCAACAGCGTCATCTCGCAGATGTGAAATTAATTCATGCGTTAAATGCCATCACTGATAAATCTTTCAAAGAAAAGTTAGCATCCTGGTTAATAAAATCCGCAATGAAAGGTAAATTAGCGCTAGGTGCTGGTATATAATGGAGTCGATTTATTAATCCCCAAGCGGATATTGGAGAGGTAGCGCAGCAGTTAGTAAACTTGCTGAAGCAGCAAAAGTTACAAAAGTTACTGCTAAAAATTGGTTATCCTGACAGGCAATATGGCAAATTTATCTACTGCGCCCTAAACAAATTCACTTTGCACATTTCGATGTTAGTGTGCCAAATGAGGTTCATCAGGCTGATATATTATTTCTGCCATACGATACTATCCAAAGACGTACATACAAGTATGCGTTAACTGTAGTTGGTGTTGCAAGTAGATACAAAGATGCTGAACCGTTAACGACTAAAACAGCATCTGAGGTTGCTTCTGCGTTTGAACAAATTTATCAACGAGGTGGTCTGCGATGGCCAAATCTATTACAAGTTGATCCTGGCAAAGAATTTCAGGATGCAGTATCATCACCGATGAAACAACATAACGTCACCATTAGATGAGGACATACTGAAGTTCATCGCGATCAGGCAATTGTTGAGCGATTCAATCGAACACTTGCTGAGCGGTTATTTGGATATCAGTACGCGAAGGAATTTATTCAAGATACAAGATCGCGCGAATGGGTTGCAAGATTACCAAGCGTGATAGCTGCGCTAAATAATGAGATTACAAGAACAACCAACATGAAACCTGCCATCGCGATCACAAAAAAAAAATATACCACTACAACGAAAGAAAGAAAAACAAAAAATACTGGGTGATGTTACAGTTAGATATTTATATGAACCGGGTGAACTTGAAGGTGGTAAATGAAGAGTGACTGATCCTATTTGGAGCATCACGACACACAAGATATCTAACATAAATAGATCCACTGGTAGACCAGCAATCTACAGGTTGGATTCAACTGCTCCTCAACGCGGATTCACATGTGAGCAATTACAAGTAATTCCCGAGGACACACAATTACCACCCCGATCACTTAACTAGCACCCCGACGTCGATTACACTCAAGACAGGTCAACATGATATTATCGCATGTATGACCGTGATTGTTATCTTTTCTGTCTATGGTAAATTGTCTTGAATTTTTATTCGAATACTGCCATAGCATTATACAATTACAGCTCGCGCAGTGATTATTCTGCTGTTGTTTTAACTCAATAATAAATTCAACATCAAGATCAAAGTCGCGATTATTTTTTTTGTCACTCTGTAACCAGAGAGTTTTTTTCTTATTACATCACCATCGGTGTTGTTTTTATCAGTTATTGACTCTTCCAAGACAATCCTTCGCAGCTGAGATATTCTTCTGACTCTGGACACAGCTAAGTAGACTAGGTTTGACCATTTGATTCGATCATCAACAATCCAGACAGTTGTATCACTGATAGTTAGTCCTTGAGATGAATGAATTGTCATTGCGTATCCTAGCGTCCACGGAGATTTATTCATTTTTAGTGCGTCTTTGACAGCATTAATATCAACTAACACAATATCATTCAATACTAAATTCTGCTTCTCTGTCCCTGACGCAGTCAGGTGCCCTGGTACATCAACATCTATATTCTGTAACCGCGTATCAGCTGGTCTATAACATAACGGCACTGGCAACATTGGAAACTTTTCTTGTTGTAATTGAAATAGCTGTTGTTGAAGTGTGTCTCTATCTTTCTACTTGCCACTATCAAATCGTCTGGTTTCCACACGCTCCAAAAGTTGCTCATCGAAGTTTCAGGAATCATCTCGCGCATAATTTCACATTGAATTTTATTCGGTTGTAATCTGATTAATGTTTTAAATTCTTTCAACGTTGCATCAAGTGCTCTATGATCATCAGACACTTCTTCGTAATAATCAACAAACTCTTTTAACCAATCATGTGGAGATGCGCCGACAGACGGAGGTGGTTGACCGTGATCGCCGCACATAATCACTGCAGTATTTTTCGTTAGCAGCCAATCAAGAAATGTTTTTAATGTTTCCAAGGGCACCGTACATATCTCATCCCAAATTAATTTCTCGGGAATATATTTTGTTCCCATTCGATCTGGAGTCCACACACCGCCGCTGTATTTGAAAAAGCTGTGATAAGTACAAGAATTGACTCCTCGTTGTTTCATCTCCCTGGCAAGCCTGTGTGTAGGTGTTAGCACAATCATATCTGATTTTCAAATAACTCAATCGCTCGAGTTGTTTTACCAGACCCACCCGGCCCGTTTAAATAAACAGTTTTGTGTCTAGTGATTGGATCATACACAGATGGCAACAACGAAGTTGTCAAAGACATTTCTGATAATTCTGATTTCCAATAATTATCCTTAATTGTAACATCAGCGGATTCACAATATTCATGTAACATCTCCGCTTTTATTCTCCATGAACTCCATTCATCGTTGCTTGTAAAAGCCAGTGATTCTGAATATCTTTTACTTAGATAAAATGAATCCGTTGCAACTCTAACTGCGGTGTCAGGAAATCGATTTATCATTGATAGCAAATTTATAGAAACATAAGCCAGCATTGAAGATCTTAGATGTGTGTACACTTTTTCCCGTCGGACAAGAACGCATCCTCCCCATTACAAAATATATTTCTCGCAACAGCGTCAGCAATTATAAAATCCAATTCAGCATCATCGATAATCAGTCGCGAGTGATGTAGTTTGTGATCATATGCAGCACCTTGAGCAAATTTACCGATTATTCTTTGTCCGAGATCTTTTGCTGTTTTATCACTATTACTAAGTTTGATCTTAAGAACTTTAGGAGCCTCACCAACAATGACATCCATCGGGGTATTTGGACTCTCTTGTGCATACTCGCTAATAACTTCATCGAAACTAATACGCTCCGGTGTTGGCAACCAAACTGAGGTCTGTGGTTGATATGATATGATTGCTTCACTGACAGTCAATGATACCAGTATTCGGCTGTCAAGTATATATCGCAATAACACTATTGGTACCCAGCGTTTCTCTGAGAAGTGTCTGCCAAACCAAACATAACAGCACGGATGAAGTCTCGCGGCGAATTCAAACGAAGTCACACGAGCAAATCCTGTCAGGTCAAAATCGGGTAAAGGACCGTTTATAGCAACTCATGTCATCGAGTTCGTGGGATGTCCAAATCGCTTAAAGTATTCGCGACACTCGCCCATCCCGAGAAAGCTTCCTGGGTAGCAAGCAATCATATCCACAGAAATCATATCCCGGTAATCATACCGGGTATTCCACAACCCGCCATGTCCATACTCGACACAACTTAATTGTATATCCGAGAGAAACTGACTTCGGGTTGGTCTCCATAAATTCCTTTCTCTTCCGGCATGAGCGGCAACACTTGGAACTGTAAAACAATTAACCAATAACTGCTCAATGTTTCTAAAATCTTCGATTTTCACATATTTCTCTGCGAGTTTTTTCATTTCTTGTTGCAAAGACTCCGTCCAGTATAATTCACCGTTGGGTTTTACAGATTGATCATATTCGCCATCTTCGGAACTCTTAAATAACCACACTGACACAGGGTCGGTTTTACTCAGTGTGTAAATAACATCAAATATGTTTTCTGAGTAAAGTTTTACAACACGATCTCGTGGAAATATTGTAACTGCATCAGTCCAGGCATGAGAGTTATGATCAATAATTTCAATCGGTGATCCTGACTTTTTATAATGCTTCGAATTATATAATATTTCCCCGGTTAGTGTTTTTACTGTTATTGAAAATTTTAATTTACTTGATAATACAGCAACATCATTTATTGATGCCCCAGTATCCTTGACTTGCTCAGCCCATGCTGCTATTTTTTCACGTCGCAGATCGGTTAAACCGTTTCCTCAATTTGCGTTTTTAAAATGTTCCATTACTCGTTCGGCTACACAATTTAACATAGTCATTGATGACGTCTTCATCAGGGTGAGTTTATCAATTTTTTTTTTTTTTTTTTTTACCGGATAGATTCCATAAATGACTGCGGTTACAGGATACGCTCGAGCGTAATATGGTTTATCAATCCCGGTCACCATTCCCTGGTTTGGAATCTCTACTTAACAGAATGGTCTTTCCGTTAGAAGAACAGGGTCGAGTTTGTCACGGATAATCCACGTATCGGAATTTGTTTGTACAATAAATTTTATTCTGAAAAAAAATTTCTTATCGAGTTGATGTTTATCAAGGGGAAGATAATCAATAACTGTTTTCGCTTGCGCATCATTCATTGTAGAGTCAACAACATTAACTTTGTCATCCTTGATTTTATCAACGACACTGACTTCGTCATCCTTGATTTTATCAAGGTTACGGATAATTTTAAATGACGACCATACATGAGATGCGCCGTCGTCGTGGACTTCTTTTTTGGCATTCCTGATAATATTAAATAGATCAGTTAGATTCCGTCATCGTGAGTCTCTGTTTAGTCTGTCAAGATCGAATCTCCCGGTGCCAAATAACTCCTTCATATTATACTTAAGACAAATATTTAAATAAGAAATATTATATATACAAATGAATAACTGCAAGTGGTTAAAAGTTGGATCTGTAACAGTCTGTAATAAGCCCTGCTGGAAGGAATTCTGCAGTGAACACATACAAAGCATCAAACGAGGAAGCACAGGACCTATACCATGCCTGCGATGTGGCATTGGGGTCAGGGGTAAAACACAGTTATGTGCAATGTGCGGAGGAAAGCGATACCGTGAACTCAAGCGATATTACAATAAAAAAAATAATGGAGATGCGCTGAAATCCGAGAGCAATTATATAACTAAGTTCTCAGACAAATTATAAATTAGACAAATACATTATAGTATAAATGAATCAAGAATTTGTCCCACATCCAACCATTAAGAATTATGAAGCATCTCGCGAGGGAATAGTGAGACATTGTAGGTTGAAAAAACCAGTTGGTGTTGGTAATAATTCTGGTTATCTCCGATTTAGGGTTTCTGGAGGTAAAAGCTATTATAATCACAGGTTCTTGTTCGAGTGTTTCTTTGGAGAGATCACAGATGGTTTTGTGATCGATCACAAAGATAATAATAAACTTAATAACTCTCTTCAAAATTTACAATCCATTACTCCGAGCGAGAATTCTGCACGAGGTGACACTGGTAAATTTAAGAGCATTGCAAGAAGAGCTGTCAGATCTCTCAACAAAAATACTAATGAAGAAAATATACTTCTCTCAATGAACTCAGCTGCGAAGTATTTTGGTATTAACTTGCGTTCAGTCCAAAGTGTTGCAGAAAATATTATCAGATCAACTTTTTCAAGTGAGTTTGATAGCTGGATTATATTTTCTTATGTAGATAACTCTACAGCGACTGCGTGAAAGTCAATGATACAATTATTTCCCCCTTGTCACCTTGATAAAATCAAGGATGACAGCGCTATGACACTTCACAGGTACGAGCAGATGGTTTTCTGCACAAGGAAGTAAATAACTTCCCTTTATTTACCCTTGATTTTATCCCTGACAAAGTCAGGGACAAACGTGTAATTGTCTATTTATCTTTTTTTTTACAGACATTATCACTATTTTATTACACTTGTTCGGTTTTATGGTTCATCTGTATTTTTCACACGATCATATTTAAGAAAAAACATTTTAAACAAATCACGCTGAGCTATTTTTTAACTCCCAAGTATCAGTCAGTTTATATACAATATCGTCCGAATAATATACGGGGTTTCGAAACCCAACGAAGTTGCACAACTTTCCCCATTATCATCCCGTTAGGGGTGGTCTTTTACCACTCAATGGGATTGATTTTGGGGGAGGGAATGCAACTTTGTTGGACGTAGAATATAACCCCGCCTACCGTAAATACTATATGTTGTACCGTCCTAGGATAAGTTATATATGCAATTGTAAATACAATGCTGTAAATATGCTTCTACTGTTGTAAATACTACCGTCTTAAGATAAGTTAGAATTAAGTACCTAGGATAAGTTATATGTTATGTGTTGAACCTGCTAGCATATCAAATGGTAAGCTAGGGGTTCACAAATGGGGAATGTCTCATCTCTCGCAAACACGCCCTCTGGGCTCTCTAAACTGTTATTTGACAGGTTAGGGGCTCATTGGGGGTCGTGCTTGCGCACCTGAGTTTGGTAGGATGTCATAAGACACCCTAGAGGCTCAAAGGAGATGTGATGTTTTCTTTCTTTTAAAGATAATATTTATATAAATATGAATCACGAAAATATCAATAATGTGATTGATGCTATTAAAAAATTAGAAAAACAAGGATTTAATATATCACTAAATCCTGAAACAATTCTGTCCGATTTTGAATCATTATATGAAGCTAAATGCGCAGGGCGTTATATTCTTCCTGCTCAATATCGATTCATAAAGATGATCCAAAATAAGTTACATAAATCACTGGCCAGCGTAGAAGAAGCACAAATAAATGAATTTGTTCCATTGTCTCGTGCAATTGAAAAGATCAGGCTGGCATTGGCAGCCGAGTATGAGATGAAAAAGATAATAAATAATCGCGTTGGAAAATTAAGAAATTATATGTCCCTTGATGAAGTCAAGGATGACAAAGTCAACGCTGATTTCATCAACGATGAAATCAAGGAAGTAAATATCTCACCTTGATGAAATCAAGGATTTTACTTGGAAGTGAAATCGAAAGTAAAAAAATATTACTTTTTTTACCGTCCGATTTACTAGTAAATACCCTACAGTGTTGCAGAATAAAGTATTTTTACTGCAATATCTTATCAAGATGATCCCGTGAAATACACGAGTGAGCATAATTCATGATTTGGTCTGGAAAACACATGATCATTGTGATATGATTCTCTTGTAGTTGTTTCAATTGTGATTCTGTCAGTAAAATATCATCATTGCCGTATTTATCAATAACTATTTTAACTTCACCTATCAATGACATTCCGCTGAATACTTTCTTGATATATTCTTCAAGTACTTATTTGTCGTGTATGGAACATTTCACGTGTGTGTACATAATATATATTTTTTTATCATTTAATATAATTTATTGTAATGGTGATGGCACTGTTATTGTACGTCTTCGTCATCACTGACGTCACTGTCGGTGACAACAAAATCACTGTCGGTGTCACTGTCGTCGTCATCGGTGACGTCACTGTCACTAACAATAAAATCACTGTCATCAGTGAAATCATCATCACATTTTTTTGGGAAGTCTTTGACTTTTGGGACATTATTATAATATGATATTATTAATTGAAAGTCTCGAAGATTTTTAGGACTGAAAATCCTTTAGGATTTTACCAGCAAATTAATACTAACAGTTTCATTTCTCAGGTCCAAAAGTCTACCCCGTTGGTCGGTGACTTTAAAATTCATCTAAACACTGTAGAAATACTGGATTGATTGGCTCTTGTACAACCAAAAACCCAGGTGGTTCTTCAGGAGTAAATGAATATAATATAAACCCTTGCTGGGCTTGATTTGATACTGCTGTGTCTATGTTGTAACTGCCATCGATTATGTCACATATAAGACTGACCGCGACCACTTCAGTGATATTTAAGATTCCAGGAGAAATATGTCTGCCATCGCTGGCTGTGGAATTATCATGTCTGAGGATAGTTTGCGGTGGCAGTATTTTTTTGTGCTGGTCAAGTATGTCATCAAAGTACTCATCGACGATATCAGTGACAAATTTTCTCAAGATGACCGGGGAAACGTATCCTGGTAATTTATAATTCGGTAGCTCAGCTTCTTTCAGCGAGTACTTATTCAGAAATAACTGTTTAAAATGGGGTTTACTGTCAATTGTTGCCTGAATTGCTCGCTAGTTAATATATTCCATATCTGCGGCAAGTTGATTTAATATCTCAATTTGCTTAATAATTTCGCTGCGTGAACTTACATCAAAAAGATGTTCTTGGAAGCGTTGCCGTAGATGCGCTAGTTGCGCTCTATGCGACACATTAATAATTTTAAGATATTCAGTAATTTCACTTAGGTCAACACGAAATGCATCATATCCCCCATCTTGATATAGGGCATTAGCGAACCACAACCAAATTTCACTGCCATCTTTAGAAAAGCTAATCCAGCTACCCGCCGTTGTATTTTTTATACTATCAAGACGTTCTTTGTATAACGGTGTAATTCCGTGATATGACTGCGCGTCAGTGATATAATCAGACTTTTTGGGTTCTGGTGGTATCGGTGGTGGATTTTCAGGCCATCCTAATACTGTTCTGATTGAACTGTTATAAATGTCTACGGCGTAACCCGGTGAAGCGACTTCGATGATCGTTGACAACGTTGGCTCGTGAGCACTTATTGATATTTTTGCTTCTTTTCCGGTGATACGCTTCATTTGACGCTGTATTTCTTTGTTGATTTCTTCTATCTGATAAGACCCTGTTTGTAAATGAATGACGTCCCAATCTGGAGTACCGTCGGGGTTATTCTTATACCAAAATACAAATGAATTATCTGGCAACTGTCCATGAAATGATGTCGACCTGATGTTGGGCCAACTGTGATATACTCGTAATTGTACCAGTGCGATTTCTTTTACTGGAATTGCAGTTGGAAAATTAATATTAAACTCTGGTTGCGTCGAAGATATTGTTATCATTGATGTTTTTACCGGAGCTGTGTTTGCGGGTATCTCTTGAAGTATTTCCGTCATTATTTATCTTCATCGTTTTCAAATCAAAGTACTTTGTACTTTGAATGTAATCGTTGTATGCGCTGGACATCAACGTGAATTCGGAATTGGATATAACTGTATCGTCAAGGCTGGATGATATCAACGACGACAATTTCGAGTAGGTGCTCATGGCCGCGCTGTTTAACTTTTCATATTCGTGTAATTTTGTTAGCGCACACGAGGATATTTTTTTCGCAATTATATTAGCAACTCCTGCAATTGTTGTTGATGTTGAAATTGTGATTGTAATCACAACTGCAGTTGTAATTGCAGTTGTCACCGGAGTTAACGCTGATAATAGGACACCAGTGGATGCAACTACTGCGGATACCGAATATACTATTGTGTCTAATACAGTTACATGCCGTTTGTATTTTTTTATCTTTGTTGCGCATTTGTCAATAGTATCTTTTAACTCTGACTGCCATTCGCGTACTTGATCATATCTATATTGCTGCACACTTAATGAGTCTGTCATTAGAGTTGTCGTTGATGCCATTTTATTATTTTACACGGTAACCAATTGAGGCGTTTCAGCTACAAATTCCAAACACCACCAGTAGGATGTTGCGGTTAATTTCTTGTCTGCGGCTTCCAGTATAAATGTTTCTTCGGTTTCCTTGTTTAATATGATAGTCACAACTCCGGAATACTTATCGGTGGAATGTCTCCAGGGATATGTTGTGAAGATTTCAAATTTAGCGGCACTGAACCCAGACAGTCTATACACTCCAGTGGCTGTTGCTGTATATTTGATAGTATTATTTTTTGAGACCATGTTGCAAATCCAGATGATACTGTATACACGATGTTGGTGATATGCCCAGGAGTAACTCCAGTGGGGACTTTAATCTAATCAAACTTGTTTTGCGAACGATCTCAGGAATCCCCACTACGATGTTTTGCTGTGTTTGTTTGATCATGTCAATGTTATTTTGTATCAACGCGATTTGATCTGAAATACTTCTATCTGTTCTGACTACACCTAACCGGGCATTAATCGCGTTGACTTCGCTGGCGTTACCAGTAAGTTTTTGTTTGATATCAGAAAGTTTCATGTCGATGACGGAAGGAGTTCCAAAGAACTTATCCGTGGCATCATCGGTTTTTTGAAAAGTTTCTTCGAAGTCTTGAGAACGCGTTTACATGAGCATCATACTCTGCCCGCAACGTGGTTAGTTTACTGTCAATGGCACTAGTGCTTGTGTGGACACTCGTATCTACATATTGTTTGTTTGTGGCATCTTCTGGGGATGTTGGATCTCTTAAAACCACTATTTTGTTACCGTTCATGCTGAGTTCACCTGTCATTGTATCACCGGTCTTCGCTACACGTTCCCCTGTGGCTTTTCGTGCATCATCTCGCAGCATCGCAATTGATATCAACGAATCTCTGATTCTGCCGTTGTCAGTAAATACAACAATGTTGTCCATGGTAGCTCCAAGGACCCTGCGAATTATGTCATTCCACTTAATGTTACTGGTTTTTAGCTTGCCATGTCGATCTTGAAAAATTACAACCTCATCTGGGTCTATTCCGGTTAGACTTAAAAGATTATCAATTTCATCTTTGGTTGCATACTTTGATAAATCGATATCTTTTTTTTTTTCCTTTGTTCTGCTTGCTCTTCCGTAAATATCAACCATTATTAGATATGGGATTGTTTAAATTTGCAGTATATTCATGCACGACTTTGTGAGGAGAAATCTTTGATTTCGAGATTGCATCAAGAACATTTAATACTTCACGGCCACATATCGGAGGATCGGTCAGTGTTTGTGTTGGTAATGTTGAGTACCAAACCTTTGTCATCGACAAAGACCCTAACTTTGGGGGGATGTTTTTTATATACCGAAGAAATTCAACTGGCGGTGCTAGCCCATACGAATCAAAATAGATGATTCCACGTGGATCGATCGCGTAAGCTACCCAGTGAGTTCCTGGACCGTTGCTGTTATCGAGATTAATAATTCCGGTTTCTGGATTATTCGGTCGTGCTGGTAATTGATCTCGCATAAAGACGCCTCGGAAATTTTTTATATTTAATTGTTTAACAGCATCAAGCAAATCAAAATTAGAAGCTGGAAGCTTCAACATCGGTGTGAAAACACTAGCATTTTTCAAAACCGCTTTGGGTACCATGATGGCGGAGTTCCTGGAAGTCTTAGCCCGGATCCGCGGGCGGATCGTCCCTTTTTTTTGTATCCATTCCCTGTGGCTTTCTTTATTGCCATTCCAGCAGCAGTTCCAACAGCTCCTAACGCGGCAGCTTTGGCGACTGCGGGGGCAGCAGCAGCTATCAATGATGGTATTGCCACAAGAAGAGGAAATATACCACCGGTTTTAACCATATCTTTGACAGCTGCAGGAGAGAAATCAAGTTGAGTTCCAGTCGTTGCTTGCTTTGCTTTATTGAAATGTTTTAGTTGGGTTTTAGTTAATGACAGTTTGTTTGGACCGCCCATTAGCTGATCGTGTTTTAGTGTTATTTTTGTCCCACATGTGCTCGCATTCTTCGATTGTAATTTCTTCACCTGACCAGGAGTCAGAGTGACATTAACATGACTGTATGACATTTTATTTAATACGATATTGATTTAATTGTTTACATATTTTTGGAAAATATTACATATTTTCCACTGGTGCATCAGCGAATATCATTCGGCCGCCAGCACCTTCAAGCAACATTGCTTTATCGGAAAGTATGACCGTGATTGCTCTGTAATTAGCTATAGCTCCTACGTCTCTATTCACGGTAGCCCGAAAGTGAATATCAACAACAGACTGTCTGGTTAAATCAAGATGCTCTAATGAGAAGTAATAGATTGGATAATGAGATATAAAATTCAATTGTGACATTTGCAAACCAGTATCGATATTTAGATCGCGCGCTAGATATTTCGTCAATCGTTGATATGCACGTGCAACATGATTATTACCAAATTTAACAGTATGTTCTCAGATGGTTCCTGATGTCCGTTTATTCTCAGAGAAACGTCAGTGATACCAAGTTGATCAAATATCATATGCGAACGTGTTTCATTACCCACCCGTGCAACATCCTGAAGAGCAATGAAAATATGTCGCGGCGCGGAAACTCCCTGCTGTGATGTTATATGCCATGTGAATAAACCGTTATTGGTATTTTGAATACTATCTGTGGTTGTTGTAAGCCACGATAACAACACTTTACCGCCTTGATCCATAAAAGAAAGCAGTTGCTGTTCTTCAGTAATTGCAGGAGTCATTACCGGCATCCACAGTGATAGTTTTGTTATGTTTACCTTACCAGCGTCACCTAGAGATCGCCATATAGCATCATTGTTGTTGGCTTTTCTAACAAGCACGACCGTATGTTTTGCTCCAAAAATCACCTTTCTGACATCTCTACAAAATCCAAAGATGTGCGACAGCGGAATGGCACATGAAAAATTTCTACGATTACCTTTTAGCATTTGTCTACGTGCAGCGAAACCTAAATTAAATTCTGTATTAGCACCATGAACCACTGAATTCACATCAGCATCAGCGTTGTTGGCAAAGTTTCTTGGTCGTCTAATATTGTACTGATCACTGTTAGGAAAATTAGAAGTGTCCTTGGCAAACATCATTGATGGACCGGCTGATCTTGTATAATCATCAGAATATCTTGCTAGACCAATTATTGTTGTAGCAACATCGACATCCTTTTGAATTGATTCAATATTTTTTCCATCAATCATGTAGATAGCACTAAAAAACAAGGCCATAATTCCGTTATTGACAAATCCGATTTTAACCTCAGGTCCATATTCTGTATCATCTACTGCTTTTATAATTTCTCCTTCTACCTCAATAAATGCTTCAGCGGGCAGGAAATATCTACTTGTATCCTGAACTTGCAATTCAATTCGTCCTCGTTTATTTGGTTCTCGTGCGTCATAAGAATAATACTGATAATCACGCACTGATTCATTTTTAAGAACCGGTTCGTCTATGTCGAATGCTGGGTCAGATTCCCGTTTAAACATTTTATCATAAAAGTTATCGTCTAAATCGAAGACCACTTCCCGCAATCAAACTTGTGTTTATTTGTTCAGGATTTATCAGCGCCGCTAGTTTTTGATTTGCGGCTTCATTTATTACTTTACTAACATTTGCTGGCATGTCTGCGGTGGCTGGTAATTTTACTGGCGGAAGTGGACCTTTTTGGGTTCTGCGTATTAATCGTGCTAGTCTGTCCTTGACTGATTTAAATGCTTTTCCAGCAAGGTCACCAACGGTTCCAACAGCTTTATCTTTAATAACATCAATGGCTTTCATCGATAATTGTTTTGTGATCGGTATTGCTTTAGGTGCCATTCTCGTGAGTAAACCCCGAACAACATCACCTAATCCGTTTCCATAAGTCATCCTGTATACGGGTACTCGTGAATTTACCACCCTGACCATGACTGGTCTACAATGAGAATTGTGTACGATCATTTTATTTAATTAGTTATTTATTTAACTAGTCGTTGTCCGCGAGTTCATCAATAAGTTCTCGATAGATGTGAGTATCCATGATGCCGCCGCGAAATAATTGCTGACAGATATCAGCTGCTTCATTAATTATTTCTGGTGAGTTATTTCCAGCTCGCTTTCCTCCTATGAGAACTTCTAACCGTGATACATCATTGATGATATTATCAGGACAAGTAATTCCCAAACCACTGCCAGTTGCTCCTTCTTCTGTTGTCTTCTTAAATAGTCTTAAGGGCGATCTTTCTCCTCTTGCTTTTGTAAGTAGCTCCTCAGACTTTTTAAGTTCCGACATCAACTTTTGCTGCGGTGAAGAAGACTGTTGTTGTTCTATCTGTTGCAGAGGTGGAGGAAGCTGATATGAAGGCTCTTGCTGGGTTTCTAGTTGTTTCAGCATTTCTTTATAAAGCCTCTTTACTTCTTCATCAAGACTTCTGTATTCTAAATCATCATCTCTGGCTTGTTTTTTGTTTTTATATATGTGATATATCCATTTAATAAGATTATCATCAGTTACTTTTTCAGAAACGGGTTTTAAGATATTAGATTTATTAAATATACTAATTAATATTTTTTCAGGCATTTTTTCTATTTTAGTATTTCTAATATCTTCAATAAAACCCTCCCTAAATTTTGCAATCAGTCCAATATTTTCCTTTATTGGTTTAGATGCAAGTTCAGTACGAATTTGTCCAATACCTTCAAGCATTTCTTCGCTGACGGACGGAAGTTGAGCTGCAGCTATATCAGTTGGAAGATCTCGTAAAATCTTTTTTGTTTGTTTGGTTCTTTTTGCAATCTTTTCACCCTGCGTGGCGGTTTGTTTTAGCACCGGAAGAATACCCAGTTTTGTTATATCTGTTGGATCTCCCAGTAAAGCTCTTTCTGTGATCTCCGCAGCTTTCTCAGTAGCTGTTGTAACGGGTTTAAATAATTCTTCTGCACCTGTTGCAAATTCAACTTGTGCTTGCTGCCGTGCTTGTAATTTTTGTCTTACACTATCTCGTACAGGAAGAAATTTTTCAATTGCGGCTAGTCGCTCTTGAGCCAGTCTAGCAGAATGTGCTTCTCCAATGTTGGCCATTATTGTTAACTTAAATTTTTAATTTATGGCGACGACAATCAAACCCTGCCAGGATATTTTCATGTGGACGACACAAAAACACTGATGTGATTTATGTAACTCAACGATATACACAAATACCAAAAGTGATGAGAGATAATCGTAACGTTCTCGCGGTATTTAACGGTGTTGACGCACACATGTTACGAAATATACATCAGACTTGGTGCAGCGGCGACATGAACATAAATAAATTCAGAAATTTCTTTAGTCGTGCTCAGGCAAAACCACACGGATTTGTAACGATAAATTTACATGATCCTCGGACACGGTATCGAAGAGGATTAGATACAATTTTTAGTTAGAAACGCTAGCGTTAAAAGTGCTTGCACTTTCAGAAATCCTTTAGGATTTTTCCAGGAGCAGCAGAGAGACTGAAACAACACCAAATGTTTTGTCTAGTAGACCCTTGTATCGAGAAGTAGTTATATAGGCAGATATTTTTCATGAGATAACCCTTCTAGTCAGCGGAGAAAGCTTATTTATCATTGTTTTCTAACTAGAAGGGTTTATTTTGTGAAGACAAGATCTTCTATCAAGAGTGTTTTCGATAGAAGGTTCTGTTTGACGAAATAGTTGGTGGGCTCAGTCTCTCTGCTGCTAGTAAGATGTGGTCTGTCCATTGAGGATTTATTACAAATCATGCTTTGACTAAATGTTACCTCACATTTTATGCAAATCCACAGGTGTGCAACAGTATTTTTACAGGTGTTTACAATACTGAAGGATACAAGGTTCTTTTTTCATTTTTATGGAAATACATTTCAATTAAACACACGTTTTGGTTCTGTTAATACCAACTTTCTTTCAGCAAAAGTCCAAGACAGTTCTGTGGCATACATCATTTACAGAAGGACCATCCACCGACACCTACTGTGCTTGCCTATGCATGGTACATGGAGTAAATAGCCTTGATCAAAGTACTAGGACAAAGTGTCCCAAGAAGTCCATGCAGTGGTATAGAAAAGCAGAAGCATAGTTGCAGGAGCAGTCATTGTATAATGACTATATCATCAAGGAGACTGTCATTGATCATAGTCCTCCTAATAAACAGAGAAAACAAACAGGAGTTGCTGTCATTTCATATTGATGATTATGACAGGACTTGATAAAAAAAGGTCACTGACCAACATGTGCAGGTGGTTCAGATAGGTTGTGCATTGTGTACATCAAGAAAAATCACAATTATGTGGCAGTTACTCTAGTGCCTCTTGTGAGGGACAACCCATACAAAAGGACAACAACAACAATGGCTTGTGAGAAGTATGATGTTCTCCTGTGCTGCATATAAATAAAAGTCTGTGTGAATAGTGTTCCTATGATTAACAAATTAGTGTTTTTTTAAGAAGCTTTCAAAATATGCAGATTATTTAGATATAAAAAAGCTGCATTAAAAATGATAAATAAGTGGGCAATCTCTTGCATGTGCTTTCATTCATAAACAATATTAAAGCACCTTGTGGAATAACAGCCTAAAGCTAATATGAATCATGTATAATTACACTTACCTTTTACATCCTTATTGTTCTTTCTCTTTCTACAAAGCATTATTATGGCTACCAGGGCAAATGTTGCTGCCAGTGAAGAAACTAAAAAAATGACCAAACCATAAGCTGTGATGTAGTGGAAGTTGGTGGATCCAGTATCTCTGTCCCGGAAAACTAAAACAAACATAAATAAAAATCTTAAACATCAGAACTTCATCTAATTTCATGGAAAAAATATACGAATAATTGTTTTTGGTAAATTAAATATTTTAAACATAATACCATGTGGTGAACACCATTCCGTTTGTACCCTTTATGTCTCTGAGATAATCCCAACTGCATTCTTTTGCAACTTCGAAGAACCAAAAGTAATGTACATCACAGTTATAAATAAATCGGATCTACTGCTTCTGTGTTTTTGGATATGCATTGAAATTATTTTATTGTGCCCAGTTCTGCATGCATACACAAGTGTACTGCATTACTAATATCATACATTAAGCTGCTATATGGCGTTTTCTGATTTTGGAATACAATTGACTACTATTTGAGTATTGCAGTCTTTTAAGTTGGACTCATCACCTGTGATGGGTGAGTTCAAAGAGAGTAGGAATGTGAGAGAGAGAGAGAGAGAGAGAGAGAAGCAGGGAGATGTGTGTATGGGAGTGTAACTAGAATATACCATGCTGGTTACTATTTATTCAATAACTGTGTTCTTGTGAGCTTGGCTGCTATGGGATCAGCTTATGTCATGTTTCAATGATGCTGAACAAGTGAGAGTGACTTTTTACAAGATATACATGTATGGTAAATTAGTCCATCAAACGTAATCCATCTAGTGTGGTTGTTATCAGGCTTTGTCAAAGGGAAAATAAGTTCCATATTGTCCCTCAAAAACTGGCTCAAAACGTGCTTCCAAAATTGGTGTGATAGTATTTCTTCAACTTGAAAAGTTCTTACTTAATGTCATACTAGATTTTGAAGAAAAAAGTCTGATAAGGAGAAAATGGCAAAATAAATGATGATACATACATGATTCTATTTTAGTGTATGTCAAAACATTTGAAATTGGAGCCATGATGTTTTAAATTTAAGCAGGCCCAAAATATATGAAGACTGATGGAACAAATGGACTCATATGACTCATATGGGTGTTTAATACTGGTCAATTTCTTCATCATGACTTTCAAAATGTGGACGACTGCTTGATACATGCATCCTTTAAGGCAGATTAGACTGTTCACTGCTAGCGAGATAAATATATACATCAAGTTTTTTAAATATATTAATTAAACAAGTATTTTGATTATAAGGTATTCCGTCCTACTTTCCCTTCACAAACTTTTAACCCACTAGGATTGAAACATTGTCATATCTAGTACTGTGACACCAAGCCTATAGTTTTTCAAACTTGTGTTTCCATTTTGATTTCAGAAAGGATAAAACAGAAACCTAGCATATTTCTACAGAAAAGGTGTAGTGAATGAAGATATATGAAAATCATTAGGTACCGTATATGTTTTGCCAAATTTAGAGAATTCAGAAGTTTTCATTTTTGGATATTAAATTCCAAGAAAATGTACAGTCCATTGTATGACTGTTTGTAGATAACACTGCCAATTATATTGCAGTTGTCTCAATGAGACAGTCCACACCATTACAAATTTGCCTGTCAGAATTGTAAAAAATGGAAAACTGACTGTGATATGGAATGGAAAACAGACTGTGATATGGAATTTAATCCAGCAAACTGTCTAGTTTTTGATGTCATTAAAAAAATCTGCCCAAACTGATTTCTTAAGAAGATTACATGTACACTGGATCAAGTATCATCTGCTAAGTATTTGGGTGGGACATTTCAGATGACATTTCTAGAACTTGCAAAAAACCAAAATGAATGCATACATGAAGCAATGCAGAAATTAGGATTCAATGAAACAAACATAAGGATACATCTGAAGCTCTAAAATCACTGGCATACAACTCACAACTCAAGTATTGCTCCTGATCATACAATGATACAACTATAACTGAAATGGAGGCTATCCAATGAAGGGCTGGAAGATGGGCTGAAATAATTACAGAAAAACCATCAATGTAACTGCAAATCTTCATTCTTTAAATTGGAGATGCCTGGAACCATGTCACGTTGACAGTAGATTATGACATACAAGTACATAATCACTAACAGTCATGTTGCTATTCATAGTAAACACTTGATCCCACTGAAAATATTATTTGACAAAGACATTCCAGTTCTTTCTCTTACTGAACTATGAGTATTACAACAGCCTACTACCACTTTTCTTCCTCTGCTCGTCATAGTTTACTGGAGTTCATCACCAATATATATTTCATTTATTCCATATTTGGGCCAGTTCAAAACAATAGTCAACCAAAATGAACACGCATCACAAAGATAAGTTTTTGTTCTTGAGCTTTTATCTTTAGTAACACCCTATGCAAATTAGGATTTGGATTGCAATTTTTAAATATCTTTCTAACACTCTTTCAGGAAGACACCTATTGTGTGTGATATTATTGATATGTATCATAGTATGGGATGTTTTCCTTATTGAAATTGCTTGATTTGTGTAGGGGTGAAATGATTAATCAATGTATTGATACTTTTTTCGCATCAATACCCATATTGATACAATATGTGAAGAATAGAGATCTTCAGCAGTTATTAGTTGCTTTTTATTCTTTAAATTGAGAACTGATCTGAAGCAGCTGTTGCATGCACTAATCAATGTCAATGTTTAAAACAATTTTTAAAAATACTGACAACACCCACTCAACTTCTACAAATTAACACTTGATAACTAACTCATGTGGTCTAAAATCTGTCCCCACTCTGCAATTCTTTTATTCTATCAGCATGTTCAGCCACAAAAAACATATATCGACTGTCTTAATTTGTATCATGGGAGTTGGTGTTGTGAATCATTTCCTTTCTCTCTGACATAAACGAGTGCATGAGACCATGGCAGTTGTTTTGCATTGTGCAGTAAGTAAAATGTAACTGATCTGATTTTTGATCATCACTGCTTCACACTCAAATTTGTTCTAGATATTTTACTTGCACTGCTCCTTCAGATTTGAAGAGAACACCATTATCAGGTCCTAAAAACAAGGTGGCTCAAGGTACTGGACCAAATGGTTTTACCCATGGACCAATTATATACAAGCAGCACTTGTCCATCGGACCTTCAATCTTATTAATTTGTTTCTATAACTTGAAAAAAATTTGCCTTTTAATCTTTACAACATCTGAAAAGAATCATAAAAGTGCAATGATGCAAGTGGACGTCAAATGATAGTGAGATACTGGTGGTGTAAAATTTGACAGGAAATCTGCATATTTAACAAGCAATATGCTGATCTAAGATTTGTTCTTCATCAATCAAATGTTTGTCTGTTCTCAACCATAGCTAAAACTAAGCATCAACAGTATTGGATTGCAAATGTTCTAGATTCTAAATGACATGCGTTTGTTTAAGTACCAAAGGGATTTCAGTTGTTACAAGATGTGTTGCACTGCTGGGCTTTAAATGTCCAAAATGGATGTTGATTATGATACAAATAAACGTAAAAAAATTGGACTTTCCAGGATCACCAGAAAAAAGCTTGGCGATGGGTTGATTATGGTAACAATAGGTCATTTATGTTTTGTTCCACATGACTTGTACAGCATACAGAGTCTGCTAAGTATTCAAGTGCCTTGTTCAATCCAATCTAATAACTGATCCATTGACAGCATGTGAAGCAAGCAAAGTTGCACCAGACAGGCTACTGATTGTAAATAAAAATACCCATCTAAAAAATTAAGACCCTCTTTCCCTGAACCGTTACAAAACTGAGAGCACAATGAGTTAATCACCATGTCACTGTCATAAGACCAGAATTAGTTGATATTTCCTGATGAAACTCTTACCTGCTGACTGCCTTTTTTCTGAGAAAACACAGCACTTGACACATCCAATCTGAGGGAAAGTTCATCTGAGGCTGAGCAACTTGTCAAGTGGTCTGAATATTCTCTGACCTTTCCCACACCATTTTATATATTTTCACAACAAAATTGTAAAAATATCTGATGGGTGGAAAAGGTCAGAGGAAACTTGGACTGTCTGCCAAACAAGTTGTTACTTTTGGGGCTTATGACTTTATATTTGTTCTGCAACTGGTATCACTGAACAGGCCCTAAATGGCGATTGAGTTCTATTTTATTGGGTGTTATATATATTCTTTTTTGAGAACACAAGACCTGAATTTTTGGCTAACAACAACAGTGAGATTGAAAGGAGACATCAATATAAGCCATAATCACAAGATTCAAAATTTTAAAATGTTATGGTTAGTAAAAAAAAATCTAAGATTTTAAAAATGTGTGTGTGTGTGTGTGCATGTGTGTAACTAGGATTTTTCAGTCATATCACTATGATGTCTGCAATGTGGCAGTTTATATTGATGTCTAGCAGTGGGGCATCAACCTGCAGATATGTAGCATGATGTCCCACCCAGTCACATTATCCTGACACAAGGCCGACTAGTCCTAACACTAACCTCACAATGCTGAATTCAATTATAGATCACACAGCAGTATAAAAATAGTTAAAAATGTTCCAAATCACAATATCTCTTAATATGTTAATTCAATATGTCTCCAAAATAAACAATGACAGTTAAGTCCATGTTTTTTAATCACAGTATCCTACAGATGTTACTACCTATTATCATCTGGTACAAAATCCAGGAATTCATCCTCACTGTCTGACAAAGATTTTAAATCCTCCATTTTTGTCTTGTAAATCATCATGGTCTAGTCATATATATCATCTGACCCTTTCCCTGGCCTCACTGTCATACATGGATGTTTATGTAGAGAGTTAGTTTGGACTTTGTAAGTAACATAAATCTATGATCATACAGGCTGTGAAATCTATTAAAGGTTGCAACTGAATATGCGCAATTGTGCAAAAGATCAAACAACCACCTCCTTTACTTGCCACTGAGCAAGTATCACTCGCTGCTCAATCACGTGGGAAAACAAGCTAAGAGAATAAGGTCAAACATTTATTGGACGAGATAGAACTCTACCTGGCACTGAAGAAGTACATGTATTATATTCACAGCCTATCAAAAGGAATGTCAACTTGAAATAAAGTAAATGCTGTCCTTACAAGCCAGGCACTTCTGGGACAATGTACATTGTTAAAAACTTGTATATGATAAATGGGTACCTGATGGCTAATTTTATTACCTTGGTTATTATTAACTGGCGAGTACCAGAGTACTTGTGTGCAGCTCTAATAAAATTTTGTCAATGATGAAACTGGCATATGGACAAATGACTAGTCTATGTCTGTCTGTAATCAGCATGCTGGAAATACAAACAATATATCAACACATACAATGGCACTACCATACTAGCTACAGCTCTTCTCATGATGAAAAGACCACCAAGTTCATATGTGTGTCGATAATGTATCATATTGTAAGACATGCATTATCAATTGTACTGACACATGGTGCAGTGTATCATTTGACCCCAAGATTCTTGCCCTTGTTATTCTTAGTAATTTCATCACATATGTAAATGGATAATGTGATACTAGATTGTAATTATTCTTGATAATGTTTGAATACCTGGAATTGTCACTGAATCTGTGTGTTGTGTGTTTCCATCTTCAGATGGTGTTTGATCATCTCGATGAGGAATGCTTACAGAGGTACAGAATTGTCCATTGTCATCAACACATTTCATAGCTTCTCCATCTTGACAGCAAAGTATTTCATTATCTTGCAATGACGAATTGATCAAGATGTAATTTCCTTCTCCCTGTTGTGAAATTAAAAATTAAATTTAAATCAATTCTACAGTTTTTCTTTCGAGTTTTACATGAAAAATTACATTGGAGAATGTGTGTCTTCTCATGGGCTATCTGCCAATAGAGTCTCTGATAACACAAACATCATGACCTGTGTCCAATATTCATGATAAAGTATATATGTTTAATGCTCTGTAATTCAGCAACTATAATGAATCAAATCCCTCAAGGTGTATATTGTTGTTTTATTATCCTCCTTGTTAGCTGTTGAGCTGTACACTGGTATTTCCATTCACAAAAACAGGCATCAGCAAGTGAACAAATTTGTAGCAAACACAAGCATGACTGTACAAATGAAAATAAATGATCTTTTATTTTTGTTCAAAAATATTTTATTCATTTTTCTAATACCATTGCTAATACTACTGACTACAGGTGCACACAAATGATTACACTGACAGAAATATATGTTTCACAGCAGTAAAACTCTAAACATTGAACAATGTCTGTTGTTTGTCATTTAATGCCATTTTTCTGCATATTATATGATATATATGGCAGCCAGTACAGCTGCTGGAGGAAGAACTCTGGGAAAACCCCAGTAAGATCCACCAACCCACAGGAAGCTACTGGCAAGCATTTTCACAAAAACTATCATAATCATATGCAGTGTACTTTGGCAATATGACTTAAAAAGAGAACAACATAAGCTATACACTGTAATGAATTTTAACTTAGTAACTAGACAGTATTGTAATTGCAAGTTAGTACAAATGCTTAATCAGCTACCCTTAATCAAGAATTTTTCTTTTTACTTTCTGAAAGTTCACTAAAATTGCATTCGACAAGATTTCTAAATTTGTTTGAAACAACCTTGTACCACGTACATGAGAGCAAATGCACACATCTTTCAGCTCTCTGTCCTAATTACTTTGTTGTCGATAAAGCTTTAAAGTAACTGTTCAAAGACAACACATATAAGAATTAAAGTCAGTACATGAATTAACTAAACCCTTTTTCAACTGAATTGAAACAGCCAAAATTCAAGTGAATCTGCTTCTGGAAAGATGTGTTTTCTTAATATAACCACTTATTTTATAGCTTCATTACAACAGTCCACTGATAGCATTGCAAATATAAGGTTTTATTATTTGTCTACATAACTGGTGTAACATTAGATATTGGTTGAATATTATTTGCCTTGCTGTTTTTATTTTCTTCTTTGCATTTTCTCAAAAATGAGTACTTGGAATATGACCTTGACCTTACAACATCTAAATTCCACGTTTCAATGTAACACATATTTCTGACCTACATAATTGCATTTTAATGCTAAATCTTTAATAACGTAATATTTTGACAATACTTTCTACGACTTATATATTTTCTTATACATATTTGCCTAATAGTCTACGAAAAAAGAAAATCTAATAAAACGTTATTTCCCAGAACAACGATGACTGGTTCACTTATGG
This sequence comes from Sinohyriopsis cumingii, assembly GCA_028554795.2. Lineage (NCBI taxonomy): Eukaryota > Metazoa > Mollusca > Bivalvia > Unionida > Unionidae > Sinohyriopsis > Sinohyriopsis cumingii. Next base: position 50,562,190 of record CM068831.1, read on the forward strand.
TTCTAAGCTGATTTTTATGAAGAAAATAATATATAAGCAGCAGTTAAAACATTCAAATTACCAATTCCATTCTTAAAACACAAATTGCTATTAACATAAGTTTAAGTTTCGAAACACAAGTTTGTGTTTTTCTATCATCAAAAACATTATGGAAACTGAGCAGTAATAATTGCTAACTTACCCAGGAAATGGCTGATGGTATCAACTATCCAAACACATGCCTGTGATTGTGCAAGAGTTTGTTTGTTGTCGTAATTGATATCAACACCAACTATTTGATGGCTTGAAGCCTATATTTCACCTTGAGCTATATACAACATAAGACTGGACCTAACATGGCCAAGGCTAGGGAGAATCTTAAAAAGGATGGTCATTCAGTGTTACTCTAAATAATAACCGGTGAAGTCATTTTTGCTTTCCTAACGAAGAAGGCAAAGTTTATACTTTTTGAGCAAAACTTAGTCATCCACTTCGCCTGGTAGTGTGACCCCTTTTTCCGTGCAATATAAATTATTTCCAACACATGACTATATTCACACGTCATTTATATTTAATGCTTACACAGAAGTGGACTGCCCGATTCTGGTGCTCTATCTTTCATTCCAAAAGGAAACCACTGATTAATGCTAATTAATCATTAGTACGGTGGGACCCCGCTATAACACGGTAGTTGGGAGCCATAGAATCCAACCGTGTTATGAACCGAACCGTGTTATATGCAACCAAGTCAGCTAGCGGAAAAAAATGGAACCCCCCCCCACATAAAAAGGGGGGGGGGGTAATAAATGCGGGCAGTGAAAAAATATGTGCTTTTTCGGCACAGTTGCTATCTTGAATTAATGCATATTAAATGAGAAATACACCTGTAGTGAAAAGAGAGAAGACATCATATAATAGTTTACTTTATTCAGAGAACCATGAATTGGTACATATACGTGAATACTGTTTACATATAAATGTCTAATGTATGGCATGAATAGAGTATCAATGCAGTGTACTCACCTGCGAACCTCATCATATACATTGAATCCACAATACAAGTGATTCCATCGAAAATATTCATTAATTTTGTAACAGGTCATATTGGTCTGAATTCAGAGGAAAAACAAAGCACAATCACGCAACGAATGATGAAGCACATTTACTTTGAAGTATGTTCGAAGTCGGTAAAAGTCAGTTTGCGTTTTAATCCGCCGTTGGCATAAACTTCATCCCTACAAAAAGTAAATTTGCACAGCACAGTTAAAGTGTTCCAGTCACGTTGGAAAATGCAAAAATCCATCAGATTCCATCACTTTTATTTCAGTTTGGTACTGACTTCCTTTGAAGAAAACTTCTTTACTGTTATTGAAAGATTGCAGTCGGCTTTCTTTGATGAAGGATGCATGCGCTTTTGAAGTCGCCACTAAAGAACAGCTTTGGAGAACCAAACGAATGTCCATTTCTTATTGTGTCGGCAACATCAAATAATTGTATTGCATGATTGAGACGGGGATTTTTTCCATTTGCTGAGTACGTTTTCATAACGGTCGGTGCTTCAAAGGTAATCTGTTTCCTTTGAAATTTCAGCAAACTGTTTTATCTAGATACATTTTTAAAAGGAACTGGACGTCGTTTAGACTATTCTAGTTACTGTCCCTCCATGCCTACTGAATAAACCAAAAAGAATTTTTTATTCATTTTTTTTACATTTGTGGTAGCAGCGTGATGCTGCCTTCTACGCATGCGTCTGAAAATTAACAAAGGGTCAACAGACGATAGAGACGCATGTAATCTGATGACATGGATTATTACAGAAAACTTGAGTGTTCTGAAGGATTTAATTCTGAGTGAAACGAAGAGGAATTTTACTTACCATCCACACACAAATGCCAGTCTTTGTAAATATATTAATTACTAGCGAGCAGCCGAAAATCCGATGAAAGACAGATTACGAGAGAATGCCTCGTCCAGTTGATCTCCATTACCAGAAATATCAACAACAAAAAATCGGATATTTCACAACATACAGAACTCATGCTAGATGTCAGGATAAGCGGATTATGATATAACAATGCACTGTTTAGATGGTTTGTCAGCATAGACAAAGAATTTGTTTATGTAACAATAGATAAATTTCAGTGCATTTTATATCTAGTTTGCGGCTTCCTTTGGTGGGGCCTCTGAATTTCTGCACTCCAAACCAATGGTTGTATATAAAAGTTTAAACAACCAACAATGTCGCCAACAAATAAAAAAGCCACATGGTATGTTTTGCAGCCAATAAGGAAAAACAATACAAGTTTGCGACATTGGCGAAGACCTACACAATCCCAGATAAACTTTTTATGCGTTTTTTTCTTCTTACTTTTAAGAAGAAAGAAAAAGCACTTTTTTGTATACGAGAAAAATACATATAAAATTTCAGGAGCCTAGCCACGATCGTCTTGCATTTTTTATTCATATGTGATCTCTATCCCAAAATGATAAGCAACTTTTACGGTTTTTTTCCTCATACTTTTTAAGAATTTTTTTTTGTGCACAAGAAAAATACATGTACGTGAAATTTCGGGAGCCACGCCACGACTGTGTTATATCCAAATTCGCGTTATAACGGAGCGCGTTATAGCAGGGTCCCACTGTATTATCATTAAGAAATGTTTTGCAGGGTCCTAGAATACTGACAATCAATGTTACAATTAATGATTACAGTATGCTTGAGTGCATCTAGCTTTGGATTCATGCTCTGAATACTGAGATTTACTATATACCAAGTCTTTTCTTAAAAATTTTTTAAATAGAATTAAAATCAGACCAAGAGGCTTCCTACATAGTGATTATACATTTATAACTTACCAAAACTTCAAATGTTTGCTTTCTTTTCCAAACAAGTGACACTTGTGGCCTTCCACAGTATGATGCTGTTCGTTCACCTTTGAAATCTGATGGGTGTCCCAATTTACAAGTACATTTGTTTGTTGGTGGTTCTGTAAAATTTAATACAAATATTCATTTAAAATATTATTTTTATAGACTGCATAAATAATCAACTATAAGACATCAACAAATTCAGTCCAAAAGTAATTTTGTTTGACACATTAACAACTTTCTCTCTAGCCATTCTTATGATAGAAATTAACAATACATAAAATGCTGAATGCACTTTTACGATACGAAAATTATGTAATTTCTTTCAGTTATTTTTTTTCAAACTGAATATTGTAGATTTAATAGATATGTTGACCAAAAGGAACCAACTATTAAACTTTCTATCAGAATATTTACTTATGCCTTGTCTACCAAAATGTTATGTACATTGATGTGCATTCCTTCAAAATACTTCTTATATGTATAAGAATTTGGCAATATCCAGCATTCAGCATCTAGCAAATACTGTTTTTTTAAGTTATGTCGGTTCCAAAACAAGGTTACCCTATGAAATTAAAACATGAGGTCGGGTCCTTTAAATGGAACTAAGCTTTTTATATTAAAACAAAACTGATCTTGAAGTGACTGACGCTTTACTGGGTATAAATAAATTCCAGAAATTCAAAATAAGAACATTTCTTTCTATTCAACATGAATAAAGGTCCCAGTGACAATTGGTTCTGGAAACTTTTTAAGAGACATCCTGAACTATCAGAAAAACATACTGAAGCAGGAACTAGATGGCAAACATGAATGTGATGAATCAATACCTGACTCTTCTTCAAGACACACTACACAGATTGGGATTACACAAAAAACTAGATCGGATTTTCAATTTTGACAAAACATGATTTAGTGGAAAAGAAAAAAGTAGGCAGAAAGTTATTGGTATACACAACACAGTTACAAACAATATGTCACAATATCTGGTCACATCAATGAACATTTATGTATATCTGCCAGTGAAAAATTGTTCCTTCCTTTTTGAATTTCAAAAGATGTTTACCCCATATGGCTTATGAGAAGTATTTCCAGGCTCATGCATATTTGGATATTCTGCTACTGGTTATATGGATGGAACACTCTTTACTCATTGGTTTAAGGAATTCTTTTTACATCATTGTGGATCAGTAAGACGATTGCTACTTATGGATAACCATGACAGCCACATAAGCCTAGATGTTATAAAGCCTGCACAAGAGAATCAAATTGAATTATTGGGGTTGCCACCACACACAACCCACGTTCTACAACCAATGGATGTGCACATCAAAGCAAAATTCACCTCAATTACAGTTTACCTTAGTTACAATAACAAGAATAAAATATTAAACAAGGCTAAATTTCCAGCAGTGCTTTCTTGTACGCATGAACAGTTTTCCACTTATCAGGTCAAGGAAGCCTTCAGAAAAACTGGTCTTTACCCATGTAATTAGTTCACAGCTTGTCAATAACCATTTGAAAATGGTGAAGTGTCAGCCCATTCCATCATATGTCGGGGGCTCAGAGTGGCTGAGTGGTCTAAAGCGCTCTCCGTTACGAATCACTGCCATCTCACCTCTGTTTGCGTATGTTCGAGACTCTGATTCAGCCAATGTGGGTATGTGAGAAAGCTTGCCAGTAGCTTCTCGAGGGTCGGTGGTTCTTTCTGAGAATTTCCCAGGTTCTTCCTCCATCATTAATACTGGCCGCAGTGTATAGCCTAATGTGTGCTGAAAAATGGTGTTAAGCCCTACAACAACAAAAAAATATGGTGTCCACTATATTTAAAAAAATGATATGACTACTTTACTCAATGTTCACCTTGAAATGATAACAGACGAATTCTCGGCAGAAGAATGCCTGTTACATATGTAATTCTATGTCAAATCAAATATCTACGACTCCTTCAACTTCATTATTTTGAGATATTTATTAAAACTGAAGAGAAGTAGATGTTATTGTAACCACTCCATGTCACATAGTGTTAAAAAATATCCCCTTTCCTCAACCAGTGAAAAATAAAATAATATGCATTCCAATCATAATTCAAAACACATAAAGAACATTAAATTAAATTACAAAGCAACACAAATTAAAATTTATATAATCAGAAATAACTATGTTTTCATTTAATTAAAGAGTAAATATAATCTAATAATCATGCATGAGTAGATCATCATTTTTCAACATGTGACAATTGTACTGACTCTCCTGTAAAGTTTATTACCAACGTTTTAATTAACGGTCCCTATGTAACAGGTCATGTTCCTGAGTTCACATTAAACACGAGGGAAAATATTGTTAAAGGCCATACCTTTATGTATTCTATTGCTATGAAGCAAGTTTGTCAATAGTGGATGATTAAAAAAGAACCAGGAAAAAGTGATGAGAATGGACCTCCAGCTAGTACACTTGAAGATGATGGTATCCACTCTTTAAACACGTCCTTGCCTCCTTGGTTCATATGGGTCCCTTCTTTCTTCTGTTTTCCCTCATGGAACAAAAATGTTCTCCTCTATTGTAACAGCCAGGTACACAGCAACATGTCCCCGGCATTAATATAATTTAATGCTTTCAGCTTCTGACAGTTGTTTCACACTCACCTGAATCACAATAGATTGCCCTGATGAATGATAAAATCTGAAGGGGGTACCAAAGATTGGGCCTGGGTTTTCCTGTGGTGCCACCTATTGGGCAGATAACTGGCTACAATCCCTCATTGGTATTAATTTCATTTAGGACCAATTACATATCTACCGGTGAATACCAAATGTTCATATAACTTAATTTGGAATTAGTAAAAATATCAATCTTTTCAAGCTGGCTAATATGCTGAATCATGTGGAACCTACTAGACACCATAATAACTCTTGTGATGAAAACTCCATGTCAAAATGTCTTTCCATTTACATGGAGAAACAATTACAAGACATTTAAGATGGTAACTACGCAGTCCTTATTACAGATCACCATTTTAATTTAGCACCAACTAGGCAATATACAAAGTCTTCTGGTGAAAACTCTATGCTGATATGACTTTCCATCTGGGTACATAACAACAAGATTTTCAGGATGGCTGCCATAGTGACCATGATGTATGTCAAATGCACACCATTTCCATTTAGGATCAAATGCACATCCTAAAAAGTCTTCTGGCAAAAGCACAATGACCAGCCAAAATGGAGAAGCAGAGATGATATGATTTTTGAGATGCAGTTGTGTTGGCCATATTGGGCATAAAATTGGCACCATGTTCACTTTGGATATAATAGACAGCATTAGAGGTCATAATGGAAATCCTGGAGGCACCAGGTGAATTAGCGACCAATCAGACCATGGGTTGAATGTGTAATGTTTTATAGCAATCCACAAAGTAGTTTAGGAAGAATAACAATAACGATTTGTGATGACATGTGACAGATGCACCACGGATGAAAAACCATCCCATAAGTTCTTTTGTTCTATGAAAAGTACAGCTAAAATGTGGATCTTTGACAAACAAAATTTACACACAAATACCTAGAACGCGAAGGACAATTTTCTGCATGTTCTGGCTTGTGGACCATGCAAGTAATGGAAACAAGATATATATTCCTTCATCGTCTATGGATACATTTTTCAGTCGAATCTCTGTTTTGCCTATCCTCTCTATTCTACCCTGATAGGGAATGTTCACTGTAAAATCCTCTAAAGGCGAACTGGTACAAATCATTTTGTTGTTGAAATACCACTCCAGTTTACTTATTTTATTTTCCTCTTCATCAACTTTCCAAAGCAAATCCACATCATTTCCTTTGCATATATCAATTGAGCTTGATTCATTTTTATGTTTCATATCTGAAATAAAATTATAAAAGTACACATTCTGTGATAAAAAATGTGCTCCCATTGTTTGCATTGAGGCTACAACCAACAGTAAATTAATAACAATATAAAAATAATGCATGAATTACTATTTTCTGTTATTTATCATATTAGGTTTAGTGTCTGCAGCTGCACAGTCATTTCAAAACTACTGCTGATGTATATGCTTTGCTGATGCACTTCCAATATTTACAGGCGAGACTAGGCAATACAACGATGGTTGAGGAGGCAACGATCAAGTTTGAAAGTTCTTTAATTATACTTTTTAATTGTTGTGGCATTTTCTTGCAGCGGAACAGCTCCATTTCAGTGAGACTGAAAATTTATTATATCACAAAGATTTCTAATAATTTTAGTCAAGTTCATTCTTGGAAATTTCAGAAAAGGTTACTAAATGATGTTTCTTTTTAATGTGTAATATCACCCAAGTTGGATAAAAAAGAGCTGCATGCTGTAATACTATCAAATTTAATCAATTCTGTGAGCAGTTATTGAGCAAAAGACATTAAAAGTTTTGTGCCTTTTTGCAGCAAGTACCATACTGGGCACCGGATTTAATGCTGAAAGTTTTATTCATTTTAGTAACAGGTGAAATATTGTGTAATGGATTTAATATTGCACATATTGTGTATGTGAATTTATTTTTTAACTGTTTGTAATAGTAAAACATAGATGCTCTCAGTTGTATATGTTGTGTCATATCATAAAAAAATCTACCAGAATAGAGAAATATAAAGAAAGAGAAAGTCTGCTTACGCTCTGAGAAATGAATTGCCTGTGTTATCAATATCAGCAATAACTTGTAGTGTGAAATAATATTCATCTTTGGATATCTGAAAATAAACATAAATATTTACATATTCTCAGGGACAATCAAAATCTTTATGCAGACCTGCGCCTAAAAAAATTAACCAGAAATTGTTTGTCTTACATTAAAAGTGTATACATAAATCTATTTTGTCTAGATGTTTAAAGGAACTTGTGTTCATGTATTATCTTAAAAGATTAAAATACTAATTGACACAATGCACCAGATTAAGGTATACGGCTATTTAGGCATACATCCATACATAGACAGTTATTTACAAGGCCTCATTTGCAAGTTCAAAGTTATATTCTACAATCATGTTTCATCCCATACCATTACAGGCTGACCAAAGTACAAAATTTTATAGAAAAAAAATCACAATTATTAAAAAAAATATCAAACCTTCATTGATTACTGGTGTTGATGTCTGTCTACATATTTAAAATGTTAAATCAGGCAAATATACACAGAAGGACAGATATGATCTGGTTATCAGTCAATCCTAGGTTGATCAAAAGCTTACTTGGCATAAAAAAATGGCAGAGAAAGTGCCAAAAGCAAGCACATGGTGAATGGCTTGATACTTACAACAAATATTTACGCTCATAGTTATGCCAATTATACGACGTAATCAGTTCTAGCTAACAACTGATTTCAATTCACACAATCCCAGCATTTTAATGCAGCATCTGCTATATCTATGTAGGTAGTGCAAGATTAAGCTTGTGCAGGGCTTGTAGTATATGTTATAAGGGGACACTAAATTTAAAAAAACCACGTGAATATTAAAACATACATTTTTAACTTGCATAGTAAAGTAATTTGCTATAAAGCCAGATAATATGGCAAACATGTCTGACATTTCAGTAATAGTATTATTTACATGTAGACAATTGATAGCTTGAAATCAGGAAGATATACTATGTACTGAAAATACTGAAGAGTGAATAAGTATGTGAAATACTTCAGTTAAATCACATTGCATGAAACTTATGGGGCTTTTGTTCTTCATTACAAAAATTGATCAGAAGCAATACTTTGTAACTCTAACAGTGTTAACTCCCTGTCACAGAATTGTAACCGAGTGGGTTTTTGGACTAAATGAACAAGACAAACACAATGTGGGAAAGATGGAAATTTATGAATGAAATTAATAATGATAAATATATGATGTAAAAATACAATCTAAAATAAACAAAACAAATATTAAATAAAATGAAGTGCAGATCCAAGAATCCTCACTTACTGCTCATACCCCTCAAACAGAATTTTGTTCAACAAGATATTCACAAAATCTCTAACAAAATTATATTAAGATTCAAAAATAATCTTAACACAAGATTCAAAATAATCTTTCGACACACCTTAAGATTCACAATAATCTTATCACAACTAAGATTCACAATAATCTTATCACAACTAAGATTCACAATAATCTTATCATGACTAAGATTCACAATAATCTTATCATGACTAAGATTCACAATAATCTTATCACAACAGACAGCGTTGTCCTGGAAACTCCAGATGACTCCAAGAAACTTTAGACGGCTTCGTACAGCTCCGGACCGCTCTAGTCATATTCACAATCACATTTCATAGACAATCATGGCTACAAACATGGTCAGCTACCATAACAGTCAGCTACTATAACAGTCAGCTATGAACACAGTCAGGTACGAACACAGTCAGAAACATCTTCAAACACAGTCAGAAACATCTTCAAACACAGTCAGAAACAGCTATAATAAAACCAAATGGGACATAATAGTTTCTGTATAATCTCTAGATATATGATAATACTTTAAATCTGCATTGTAATAAACACATTATTATGCGATAACATAGTACAAACCAAATAAGCTTCGCCTATCAAATAAAAAGAATGTAAATTTAACACTTACCCCTATGGCTGGAGAATAAAGGAGAGTGTATACTCCTTGACGTGATCCAAAAATGACCAGTGTGGTTTTCAGAGATTCGTCTTACTTAAATCCATAGGAGAGTGAGTACAAGTCGGGGTAGAATACCCGTGCATATCATGTTAGTCATGATACCTGACACAAGTAATCTGTGGCTAGGTACATGTTAATACAGTCGCTTACCTGGAAAAACACATTCACCCTATCTAATATTGTACGCATGTACAACGAGAAATAGTCTAATTGTTTTTAAGACAAAACCAAGTTATTTCTTTGCCTAATTCTGTGACAATACCTCCCCCCTCAGAAGAAAAAAAATGCACACATTTTTTTTTATAAAAGCCCTCACAGAATAAAAGAAAAATAACTACTATCAATATGTTACACTATTTACACCGGTAATACCGCAATCTGGATTTTCTATAAAAATAAATTTTATCCAGATTTCCAATCGTGCCCTACTCAAGTAGTCTGCCCCTATATTTTCAACCCCTCTTATTGCCTCTACACGGAAGCGATATGGTTGTAGTGTCAGCGCCCAACGCATCAATCGAGCATTAGCGACCTTGGCCTTGTTTAAATACAATAGGGGTTGGTGATCAGTTTCGAGAACGAAATCTCTCCCAAAAAGATATGCATGATATTTCCCTGTTCCCCACACTATGGCCAAACACTCTTTCTGAATAATTGAATAGCTTTTTTCCCTGGGTAGCAATTTTCTACTCGAGTAAGCTACGGGTAACTTATTGTTATCTTGCTCTTGCAGTAAAACTGCTCCCAATCCAGTTTCAGAGGCATCTGTTCTTAAAATGAAGGGTTTGCTAACATCTGGCAATATTAATATAGGTACACTAATGAGTTTTTCTTTCAGTGTGCAAAAAGCTATATCCTGTGTTGGTCCCCACTCTACTTTGTTGGGTTGCCCCTTCTTTGTCAGATCAGACAGTGGGCTAGCAATAGCTGAAAAGTTTGGTATAAACTTTCTATAAAACCCTACTAGACCTAGAAACGAACGAACTTGCGTTTTGTTGTCCGGTTTAGGTGCGTTCCCAATCGCTTCCACTTGCTTGGGGTGAGGTTTCAACTGTCCCAAACCACTGACCCTATGACCCAAACAATCTAAATCTGTATAGCCAATACTGCATTTAGTGGGTCTGACTGTGAGGTTCGCTCTGCGGAGTCTATCGAAGAGTTCCCCCAACACGGACACGTGCTCACTCCAAGTATTCATGTACACAAATATGTCATCTACAAAACTATCAACGCTTGCTAAACCCCTTAGCAACTTGCGCATCAAACGAAAACAGGTGGCACTGGCACCTACTAACCCGAATGGCATTACCTTGAATTGATATAATCCTTTCTGGGTCGCAAATGCTGTCAATGTACAGGAGTCTTGAACAATGGGAACCTGCCAATATCCCTTGGACAGATCTAATTTGGAAATCCATTGGTTGCCCGACAACTTCGCAAATAGACCCTCCATATCTGGCATTGGTTCTGCATCGAACACAGTGATTTTATTTAACTGTCGAAAGTCGATACAGAATCAGTTCGTCCCATCTTTTTTTCTGACCAGCACTACGGGAAAAGAATATGGCGAGTTGGAGGGTTCAATCACCCCCAGATCTAACATTTTACTCACCTCTTCGTCCACAGCTTCTCGTGCGTTGTATGGTACTTGATAACCTTTAATTCTAATGGGGTCAGATGTATTCAGTTTAATTTTGAGGTCTACTAAGGTTGTACAACCTGGTCTGTCGGTGAATACATCAGAGTATTTAACCAAAAGCGCATTAATTTGTTGACGCTGGTCTTTGGTCAACTCTGCACTCACATCGACTTGATCTACCCCTTCCCTTGCAACACCCAAGGGACACTCAAGGGGAACCTCGTGTTCTGATTCTCCCAAGTCATCGTCGATGACTGCCATACAAACGATATTCAAGACCCCTTTTTCTACATTGTCGCTCTGTCTCTTGATGTACAACTTAAGCATGTTACCATGGAATGTCTTTAAATTACCGTCTATGTCAATTTTGTAGTCCATGTCATTCTTGACCTCCTTAACTTCGTTGGGGCCTTTCCACTGGACTAGTGATTTATTTGTGCTGGTAGGAAGAAGCAATAAAACCTAATCTCCTACAAGAAATTTCCTATTTCGCGCTCTGCGGTTATAATACTTGGCATATCTACGTCCCGATTTCATTAATTCGTCGCGTGCCATCTGGCATGTACTTTCCCCTACCCTACTGAAGATGTCAACCAATGCTTCAGCCACCCGTTCTGTTTCAATAGTTGGTAACGCTACAGCTTCAGGATATCTGGTTATGTAATCCATAAGGGTAAGAATATACCAGTTCTTCCTTTCGGTAACTGGTTGTATTGGGCCTACAATATCCACCGCCACTCTTTTAAACGGTGTATCTATTAATGGCATCTGTCCCAAGGGTACCCTTGTAACCCTTCCCTTACATACGGTTTTCTGGCATATGTCACAAGACCTACAGAACCGTGTGACATCGCCATTAACACCAGGCCAGTAGAATTCAGCAACTACTCTACTGGTGGTCTTCGCCTTTCCTAGGTGTCCTGCCATGCTAGACTCATGGGCCATCCTAAGTACTTGAGATCTGTATCTCTGGGGTACGACCACTTGCCAATACCTCTTACCCTCCGGAGTGATAAACTCCCTATGAATTAGCTTGTTCCTACGAATGAATCTCAAGCTGCCCCCCCCCCCTTGCAGTGTCTAATTGTGCCGGACACGATTTTCTCAATGACAATCTTGATGGATTCATCACGTTCTTGTTCTCATTTGAATTCATCACGCGAAATTCCAGAGATCGATTCAGGGACTATTAATTTCTGAAACACGCTTTTCTTTCGCCTGGTTTGCGCTCGCGTTTCGACTGCCTGGGCCAAAGGTATCCTGAAATCTGCCATGGTTGGAAGACGGGAACCTTCAACATTACCGATCGTCAGATCGTAAATAGGGTTTTCCATACAAAGGGCATTTACAGTTCCGGTTAAGAAAGGTGTTTCTACCGTGATCCTTGCTACGGGAATGCGACTGATCGTTTGATCGAGTAGCATGCATGGGGACTCCCACCCGAGCATTTGGTTATCCTGCACGAGACTACGTTTGATCACTACAGCCATGCAACCAGTGTCACGTAATGCTACGATTTCTTGACCGTTCACGAAACCTCTCGCAGTTGGTACTCGCGCTTCAGGATAAAGACACGTGCCAAGTGTATGAATACCTGGTTCTACCTGCATCATATTACCAGATACACTTTTACTCTGTATAGCCACGGCTACCTTATGCATAAATCCCTTTCTCTTAGGACATTTTACTTGAATATGACTCCATTCCTTACACAAGAAACATTGTATACCCTGACAACCTGTGTCCCTAACTGACCTACTTGCCTCAGCTGATTTCACAAGCTCCCTCGGCATTGGTCTCATAGACTGGTTTCCAGACTTAAAATCTTTTGAAACCACGTTCTGGGTTCCCCCATGAGCCTCGGCATAGAAATCGGCTTGGTTAGCCATATACTGTACGTTTGAATAGACTTTCTCTTTCAGAAACTGACCTAGTTCCTGCCCCACTGTGTTCAACAGTTGATCTCTGAGCAAGAAATCAGTCAACCCTTCAAACGTTTTCACCACTTTGCCACATTCAATCCACCGCTGAAAATACTTCGCTATTCTAACAATGAACTGATCAAATATTTCTCTCTTCTCAGGCTTGCTACACCTGAACTTTTTACAAAAACCCTGTTCAGTCAGCTCGTACCTTTTTAGAAGTGCTTCCTTCAGAACATCGTATTTGAACACATTGTCTCTAGGAAGTCGCGAGTACACATCCAGCGCTTTACCTTTTAATAAAGCACTGAGATGCAGTGCCCAGTCATTTTGACTCCACTTCTGGTTCTCGGTATACCGCTCAAACCAATGAAGATAACTATCCATGTTATCTTTCTCATCGTCAAAGGGGGGTAGTTTGGACCCTTTAATTTACTAGAGGCAGAATCGTGTCCTCCTTTTCTAGCTGTTGCTAACTCTACCTTACGTTCATGATCTCGTTGCCTTAATCTTTCTTCTACCTAGAACGCTTCTAACCTTGCTTGTTTTTCTAACTCTATCTTCTCCCTCTCAGCTCCCCTTTCCCATTCTATCCTTTCCTTTTCGGCCTGTTTTTCTAGTTCTATCTTTTCCCTTTCTAATTCTGTCTGCCTTTCCTCTGTTTCCCCTTTTTCCCTTTCAAGTTGTTTGGTCATTTCCATCTCCTTTACCCTTCCATCCCTTTCCCGGGCTAGCAGCAGGGAAGTTGAACAGACCAGTGCGTCCAGCCAAAATAAACCTTCCTACGCGAACTTTCTCCGTAGAAGCCTCAGAATTCAAAAATAACGCCTTCTACGGAGATCAATTTTCATGCATTTCAGACCGAGTGAATCAGGTGTGTATATCAGGTGTGTCAATAAACATAGCATCCGAGACAGGAAAAATAAATGTCGGGGAATAAATTTTTGTGTTATGTTTTTTGTTGCAACGTGGGGCTGCTTTGGTCCATTTTACGTCACATTAAAATGATATACTTGAAAATAATATGAGTTCGAAAACTAGTACAGTTGGAGAGCCTCATTCTGCTAGATTAGCGCGAGAACAATTAGCGGCACTAAAGAAACTTATTCCAGTAAAAAAATTATTCAAGAAAAATGTTCGTGATTACGAAGATACGCAATATGGAATTACCGAGATATCGTCAAAATGGTTAAAGCCAGTTACCGAAGTAACCGAAAGAGTCTTTTTTGGTGACGATGATGATCCGGATATTAGGAAACGTGGAATTCTTCCCGTGTTGAGAGGAATCGAGGAACACTCACGAGAATTACCGGAACGATTAGCAATACTAGCACAACAACACGGGCAACAACCAGGAGGAGGAACCCCTGCAATTGGTTTTAAAATAAGTAAAGGAAAACCTGGAGGAAGAAAACCTGGAGTAGGAAAACCTGGACCAGGAAAGATGCCTCTTTTCGAGAATACACCCAGAAATTTTACCGAGGAGGGCTGGGATATGATATCACAGCCGCTCTCGATTTATAAAATAGATGATTTTGGTAGGAAGGCGGAAGATTATTTTAATGAAAAAGAAAGATATCTATCAGAAGAAGGGCTAGGCAAAATGAGAACCCGCGATGATTGGTATAAAATGTTATATAGAGCCTATTCGGAAAAACCACAGGCAAGAGAAGACGATCCGCGTTTTAGGAGATTTTTGGTGGCCGCGAAGGAAAGAAGAAATTATAATAAGCAACAAGCGGAAGAAGAAAGGCAACAAAAGAAAGAAAAAATTCAACAAGCGAAAGAAAAAAGACGACAGGAGAAAGAAGAAAAGCCTAAAACTTCACGAAGAAGGAAAACAGAACCAAAAGAAAAAGTTCAACCTCAGGAAGAAGATATTCAACCACAAGAAGAAGATATTCAACCACAGGAGTTTGAATTTCGACCACAGGAATTGGAAGAAGATATTCAACCACAGGAATTAGGGGCCAGACCAAAAGAAAGAAGTCAGCCTCAGGAAAAAAAGAAAAAACCAAAGAAAAAAGATAAGAGCGACCAGGAACCAATAGTTCAACCAAGCGATTACAAACCACCTGCGGACAAGGGAGTTCGATTATTAACTGAGGAAGAAATTGAATCTCGTTTAAGAGAAAAAGTTGATTATAGTAAACCTGCTGATATTTATTTGAATGAAGGTGTTGTCGATGATCTCAAAGATAAAGATAGAAGATTAAGTATTGCCGCGGATTATTCTCCAGAAAATAAAATATTATTCTTGAAAGAAAAGTACATTAATTCATTCGGACCAGGAACATGGCCACAGTTAATTTATTTTGGTAGTTTAAGAAAACCGATGAATTTATTCGATATCGGATATTCAGATTTTATGAAGGAGGTCAATGAAGAAATGGAAAGGAAAAGACGATTATCATTATCACGATATCCTGTAAAAAGCGGGTCACCACAGAAAGATCCTAGACCAAGCACACCGCCACCACAAGATACTAAAATAGGAAGCGGATATACCGTTTGCCCTGACAGCGTTGTCAACGACGTATCTCGCCTCGAAATATTAATCGGAGGAAAGCGAGCCGGAAATAACTCTCATGAAATAATCAACGAGGCCTCAGATATTTGTCGGCGATTATTTCGCGGTGGCGTCATTGATTCTCACGTTTACAAAGAACTCATTGACGAACTCATCGATTAAAACAACATAACTGAAATAACATGATTGTTCACAAACATCAACGCAGACCTAGACAGGTCCGCATAGTTAACTCTCGATTGCCTGTATACAAATATATTCACGGCAATGGACTCGGCGACATCGTTAAAAGTTTTGTTACAAGGATAGTCCCTAAAATCGGACCTGTAGCTAAGCAAATCGCATCAAAAGCAATAGGAAAGATCGGCGAGACTGTTATTTCTGGCGTTGGTAATTTGGCCAGTAAAGGCTTCGATGTTGTCAAAGGTAAAATATCGAATTTAATGCGCAAAAAAAAGCAGCCTATCAAATTACCTAGCACCAGCGAAATGCCCGCTGATGTCAGTAAAGTTATAAACGACGCAGCAAATAAAAAAATAAATGATCTAGTACAGGAAGTTGCAAATACAAGTTTTATTTCGGGTAGTGGTCTTCGTTTTAGACGATAATTCTTAATAATAAATGTTCGCACAAGTGTCAAACGAAGTGTTCGACATGGACGAGCCTGTAGGCAAGGACACATCCGTGCGTGATTTCCAGTATTTCTCGTACGACGCAGTTGAACCAAATACACCTAATCGCTTGGAAATTCAAGTTCACGATACAACAAGATATTTTCTTCCATCTGAGGCATATATCGAAGTTATCGGGGAAGTTGTTAAAACAGATAATACCGCCTATGCAGCAGATTTTAGGGTCGGATTTGTTAATAACGGTATTATGGCATTATTCAAGAGTGCCACTTATATGATTGACGGAAGAGAAATTGAGTCAATTACTAATGATGTTGATTTGGCAACGACGATAATAGGCCTAGCTAGATACTCGGATGATTTTACTAGATCAGCTGGCCCTAGTATGATGTTTGCCAAGGATAATTCTGATCGTCCCGAAAGTAGGCCGTTCCTTGTCAGACAACCCAACGATCGCGCCGCTCCTGCCGCTCCCGTTGCAGGTATCGAAGATATGATCATTAAATCTTATCCTGATTATAATCTCGGATTTGCCACGCGAAAACTCGCGCTAGTAGGAGGTAGCAGAAGATTCTCTTGTGCTATTCCGTTATCCCATATCTTCGGATTTTGTAGACATTTCAGGAAAATTATCTACGGAGCAAAACACACCGTTACGTTTGTCAGAAAGGAAAATAGCAACGATGCTATATGGCGAGAAGGTGCTGTCGATTACGATACTAGCGTGATAGGTCCCAATGACGTCGCGCAAAATGGCGGCCAGGTAAAATTACTCAAATTTACTTTGTGGATGCCAGCGATAACTCCATCAATAATCGAGGAAGAAAAATTATTATCATTCATGAACCAAGGCGGTAAATCTGTTATGTCTTGGCTGACAACAGCAACAGATTCCACAACTATCAATATTAATGGCGATTTTACCTGGCGTATTGCATCGCAGCAGGGTACCTCTGCGCCTAGGCATATCTTTATCGCTTTTTTGCGTACCGAAAGATATAATCAATTATACAGTCTAATGATATTTGATCACATTGGAGCAACAAATGTGTCTCTGAGAGTAAATGGCCAACAAGAACCATCCGAGGAAATATCGATTGATTTTGAAAATCATTCGACGGCCCGCGCGTATCATCGCTTGTTAAGTTTCATGGGTCGTGATCAAAATATCGATACCGGATTGCAAATATCACAGTTGGATTTTAATAAACTTTATCCTATCTATTACTTTTCCCTGGAGCATCTTGATCTGGTAAAGCAATCTGTTGTTGATATCCATTTCAAAGCCAGAATTAACACAGGTGGACGTAATCACAAAGCGATCGCGGTTATTCTCAGCGATAGAACAATGATCTTGGAAGGAATTAGTGGCAGAATGAGAATCATCGACGCTCCTGTCGAGAAAATGTGACAAAACTCTAGATTTTCTAAATTTAGATTAAACGATTATTAATATGCCATACGAACACGTCAGCTTAACTCTGACCCTGGGTCAGATGAAAAAACTTCAAACAGCAACAGCAAAGCGATGTGGTGTGAAATTAACCCTGAAAAACGATCAAATTCAGGGCGGTCCTAACAAACTGTCGCTAACTAAGAGTCAACGTGAACGTTTCACCAAAGCCAAATCAGCAAATTCTGGCGTTCATGTGAATCTTAGTATAGGTGCCATCAGAGACATGGTCAAAACGGGCGGAATTTTCCCTTTCCTAGCTGCTATTCCTGGATTATTATCCGGGGCTCTTCCGGCAATTGCAAAAGCGATAGGATTAGGTGCGGCCGGAGCTGTAGGCGACAAACTAGTACACAAAGTAATGGGAGGGCGATATGGTAAAAAAAAGGGAAGCGGCCTTTATCTAAGATGCTCCCCATACGGATCCGGCCTAAGATTAGCACGGCCTATTCAAATTTAGATTTATTCAACGAAGCAAAGAATAAAAAAATAAAATTTTTCAGAGGCGTATTTATGCGGGATCAACTACCAGAAAAACCAAACCCCACCGAGACAGGAATAATAAATCTCGATTCAAATACCGGCCCTGGCACACACTGGGTCGCCTACGCGATTAATCCTCGCGAAGTTGTTTACTTTGACTCGTACGGACTAGCTCCACCAAAAGAATTTATCGATTACGTGTCAAAGTTAAATATTCCAATTTGGTATTCGACACTTCCGACGCAGACGTTAATGGATCCACCGATATGCGGCCCAGAATCAATTGATGTCCTCGACGCAATTTCAAAATCATCCGGTCCGTATCATAGAATCGTATTTGAATATGCCATAGATAAATATCATGGTTGATATTTACGGGAGATTCCTCTACAGGAAGAAGGAAGCAGAAGTGACTGACGTCGATCTATCAAAATTCGCAACCAGGGATGATATTAACAATCTTCTATCGCTGTCAGAAGTGGATCCTGGCGAAGTTGCTATTTTTCAGAGCCGCGAAGGGAGATTACAAACAAGCAACGTCAAAATAACTGATATAATCAAGCGAGACGAATATAACGATCGCATTAATCAATTTACTAGCCTGTCAGATTCGGTATCAAAATCCATCGCTGATATCGCCGATATTATAGCGAAGTTACCCCTGAAGGCTAATATCGCGGATGTGGAAAAAAAGGACAACGAGTTATCAGCAACGTTGCTTCTGAAGGCCAATAAAACATTATACGACGATCTTCAGGACAGAGTGACAAAAAGACTTAACAGGCTAAATAACGATCTTAAAAAACTCGACGATACCTTAACTAAATTTAGTAAAAAAATCGAGGAAGATATAAAAACATCCAGCGATACTTCCTCCGCCGCAAACGAACTAGCAAAGAGAAAAGCCGATCAAGCATCGCATGACGATCTTAGCGATAAAGTAAGAAAAATCAACGAGGATATTGCTAATATTCTCGCCGATATTACCGAAATAAATATCGTAATGAGTCAGAAAAGCGATAAAACATCGCACGATGATATCAGCGAGAAAACGAAAAAAATCAACGAGGATATTACTAAAATCAACGAGGAAATTAACGTGGTACGTGAATTGGCGCGTCAAAAGATCGATGTATCGTTGTACGACGGAGAAATTCGAGATTTTAACACGAAACTTCTTGACGCAACTACAAAAATTAGCGATATTAACACAAAAATATCGTCAATGAATCTTGGAATATTAGCGCGTATTTCGATACCAGCGGAGGTAGAAACAGAAAATATTCCTTGTCATGTATCATTTGTGGTAAAAATACAGGATCTTACTTGGACACCTGAGAATAACACATTTAGCTTTACCTCGCCAATTACTGGCGTATATCGAGTATATATTATCTCCTTGATGACAAAATTCAATGTAACAATAGACGATGGTTATGATTTTCGTGAATATTATCCTGGGTTTTTTGTTATGACTATATTTAAAAATATAACGAAAACTTTTAGGCTAGAACCACCAACTAGAACCATGATGATGGCCGATTGTCAAGTAATTTTCGAATATTTATCCGGAATACACGCAATTGGTTAGATAACCTAACTAATAAATGACTGCATCGGATTACCGATACAATCAGGCGCGTTTATGGCAGGATTCGCTAAAAAAGCTCCTCGACGAGTATCGGGTAAAAATAAAAAAATATCAACGCAGATTAATTGCCATCGATGTTGCTGTGTACGCGGTAAGTGCAATAATCGCCGGTGCGGGAATAATCTTATCCGCGGTGACAACAATCGTGCCAATCGTAGCAACGATAATAATCTCGTCGACAACAACAATCGCCGGTGTTCTCAATATCATCGCAAAAAAAATATCCTCATGTACAAATGAAAAATTGTCCTTGTACACGAGTAAACTATCCCAGGTCAACGAGGCGTATTCGAAATTATCGTCGTTGCTTTCTGAGAGTCTCAACGACGGCGTTATATCTGATCTAGAATTTTCTGTGATGGTAAATATCTACTCCGAGATTGAACAAATGAATATCAATAATGTCGGAACTAACTCAAATCGTGACAAACACGACACCGCAGATAACAACGCTGATATCGGCAAGCTCAACCAGGCCAGAATTTAGTATCGATTTTCCAATACCAATTAGCGTCAAGGAAATTGCGCTGTCACAGTTACGCGTCTATAATAGCTGGCCCAATATTAGATCGAAATCATTTGGTAGATTATCATCGAATAATTCGCTTGTTTTTGCCAATAAAAACCGCCCCGATGGAACTCCCGATTGGATCGTCGTTGGCATACCAACAGGCAGTTACGAAATTGAGCAAATTGACAAGGAACTTACCAGTAGAATATCGAATATAACCGGCGATGATAAGCCAGGAATAAAAATATTAGCACACGAACCAACGCTGTCATCGATAATCGAAGTAAAATCGCCATATGTCGTCAATATTTACCAGTCATCGATTAGGACAGTTCTAGGTTGGCCCGAAATCGCACCTCTGGCAAAACCAGAAAAATCTGATTTTATTATTCCAGGTTGGCACGAAGAAGCTCCTCCAGAACTACCGGAGCCAAAAAAATCAGATTTTATCACCGACGAAGGATGGTACGGAGATGTTGGACACAGGATTACGATCCACAATGCCATCAACCTCATGAATAACCACAAATTTAACCTGGTAACGTTCGCTTTTACTTTCAGGGACAACAAAATTCTCTCGTGGTTGCCTCTTCCTAAAATTCCCCCTGGTGTGGAAATCTTCGACGCTACCAACATTAACAGGATAATAGCCCCCATAGACGGTATCTTGATAAGAAGAACCATCGACGATTTTAATCAAGAACATAAAATACATTTAAATTTATTGCGGGGATTCTTTCATGAATGTATCTTAAATAAATCAGGCTCATGCAGCGAAATTATCGGACGCGTGAAGTTTTTAAATCAACTCGCGAATGATGTTGAATATTATCATGGTATGTTCATTCGGGCGATAATTGATGATATATCAATTGCCGATTATGTTCTTCCTATTAGCAGCTTCAAGTTGATCAAAAATTCAGGAGAAAAACAAAAATTCATGACAGTATTCGGATTAACCGAGGAAACGCTACCAAATTTCAAATTTCCCGATTATGATGTTGATAAAATGAGAAAATCCGTCGTTGATACCATCGATGATTTATTTCCGAAATTACATGCCGCGTGGACTAAAAAAATACAATCAGAATCGATTCTCAAACATAATAATGATCCTGCCGGGCAAGGGCGGCATATCTCGCCGGGTATCGTCAATATAACGGAAGTTATCGCGATTTATCTTCACGCAGATGTCGTCGAAGGTAGCTACAACGTGGATTCGTCTGTGTCAGAGCAGGCACAGCAGGGATTTATCTTATATTCGTTTTCACCTAGCGCATCTCCAGGTTTTTTGATAATAAAAGAGCCAGTAAATCCGTTTTATCTGCGATGTCACAATCGATTATTATCGAAGATAAATTTCAAACTGACGGATCAAAACGGAAATTTACTTGATATACGCAAAGAAACGCCGAGTATCAACTTGCTGGTGAGATCGTAATCTTTCCGCCAAAGAAAAATGGCCAAAAAAATAAATAAAAACCAGGAAATTTTTCAAAATTAGTAAAATTTTTTAATTTTGATGGGGTAAATACCCGTCAAATTGAGTAATTTATATAATTTCGTAAATCTGTTGGGGTAAATACCAGTCAGAGTGTGCAATTTATGTAATTTTATGTTTTTGATGGGGTAAATACCCGTCAAAATTAAGAAAATTGTACAATTTCAGTAAATAAATTAATTTAGTAAATAATAAAAAAAAATAATAAAAATCAGGGAAATTAAGAAATTTGTGTAATTTTATGTTTTTGATGGGGTAAATACCCAACAAATTGTGTAATTTATATAATTTCGTGAATCTGCTGGGGTAAATACCCGTCAAATTGAGTAATTTATATAATTTCGTAAATCTGATGGGGTAAATGGTAGTCAGAAATAAGAAAATTGTACAATTTCAGTAAAATGAATTAAAAAAAATAATAAAAATTAGAATCGGAGATTCTTGAAATTTTGTTTTTTTTTTGTGGCAAGAATGAAAATCAAAGATTTTTAAGAATCTTATGAATCTTTGACGCTAATTTTACTTTCATCGACCAGCTTTTTTAGCTGCCTGACGCGCGAGCTGGTAATTTTTCTTGACTCGTACTCGTCTGATAAACTCGATCTAACTTTTTCTACCAGCGTCGATAATTTAACGAAATCCTCGATTTGATCATCGCTGACAGACGCAAGCGATTGGTACATGGCAATCTGGATTTTCTTTATGAACTTGTATTCGGATGGCAGCGTGTACCTGTATTCGAGCTTTCCTTGGACGATCGTTTCAAATTCGGACCGGATTTTACCTGCGTCCAAATCAGAAGATAAATTTACATTTTTATTTTTTAAATCCTCGATGGCTTCGATGATGTTATTTATATTCTCCTCGTTCATTTATATTTATATTTGTAATCTTCAATTTAATTTTAGAAAATCCTGAGATTTTTAATCGGATATTATCGGAATATAGTAAAATTCGAACCATTCGCCGAATTAGTAGGAAAACGTCGCGGATTATTTTTTCTGTCGCACGTTGCACCGATGCTGGATTAATACTAAAATATCTTGCAGCGGCACTCATCGACGTGAATACAATTTCCTCGTTTGTTTCTCGATTTACTGATTTAACTGCCTTAGATGGTCGCCATACGCCACCGGTATTACCAAATTTGGAATTTTCACTCGGACTTACCGCGCGAAGATTGAATATCTTGTTGTTAAGCTTATCTCTGTCGATGTGGTCGATAACAAGACCGACTTTTATTGGTCCGTGAAAACATTCAAATACAAACTTATGACAAAAATAACTTGCGCATCTTCGTTTTTTGTTTTTGTTAATGGTAAAAATAAGATAACCTGAATTACAAACCCTACCGATCCGATTCTTTGTTCTAATATTTTTAACGATACCATCGGACGACGCCTCGTATCCAGTGATCGTTGGGTGAGATTTAAACTCTTGTGTCATTGTTGATTCAGGAATCTCTGATTTCAGGCTCATATATGATAATCTATATGTCTAAATCGTTATTTGCTTTGAATCGATTAATATAATCTTCTTCGCATGTTATCACCGACGAAGATCTTTTTTCATAATATCTCCGCAATTCCCGATAATTCTTTCCTCCACAAGCCAAACACAACCGAGTTTTCCCTCGCGTGCCAACTTGACAAACTAAACATCGCTGTGGTCCTTTGCTACCACGCCGAATCGCATGTATGTGAGCGCCGCAATAATCGCCTCTGCAGGATTTATCACAATTATTTGTTGAACCGATTAATATCCATTTGCAATGCATTATAATTTAAACATTTGTCTAAAATATAATCAATGGATGTATTTGATCTTGATGAGGCAGAATATATTATTCCTGAGGTTGATCAAGCCAAGAAAGAGTTCTTTGATGATGGAGCTGTTCACACTTGGTCGACTTGGAAAACAAATTCTATCGATGCTACGATGAACCTGGAGCGAGCTAAGAAAATAATCGAGCATATAAAAACCGAACACAAAGAAGAGCGATTTATCTTTGGAATAAAATTTATCGCACAAATGCCTGATGATACCTGGATTATTCGCGATAAGCGAGATCCTGTGCGTGGTGGTAAGAAAAACGTTTTTGATAAAAATTCTAAACCCGGATTGTTACTTGGAATCGATGGCCCTTATTACGCTAGATCCTATCCAGCTAGTGCAGTCGTTTATGGAATTTATCGGCTAAATAATAATCCTGATGTGAAAAATCTACCTGCGATGAAAGAATCACCGTTGATAAATTGCGTGGCCGAGCGTGTTATCGAGCACATGAAAAACGCTCGACGTGGATCTGGTCTGACCCAGTTGAGGTTGAATAAAATTAACGCGTGGGCAAGGACTGTCGCTGATGGTGCGTCGGTGGACGATGTAGCTGCGTTGAGCAAGAAACTTAAATTTCCAATTACCGTGAAAACGTTATCGGGAGAAATATTATACTCGTCGCCATATAGATCCCGAGGAGCACCAATCGAGATTGTCGATCACAATTCCCACGAGTGGTCGCAATCGGTAATGATATTTCCACGAGATCGTATTGTCAAATTTTATCCTATAGATAGTAAATCTGCGGAGAATAATAATTCCGATTCCATGTTCAGATTTATCAAAAAATTAAGCGCGTCTGATCCAATATCGATATGGTTGTTTTCGAGCGAAGAAAGATACGATCAATTTATCCTACCATGTGGCGATATTTACCGGGATGAGATATTACACGAGTCGATGAAAAAACTTGCGGTAAAATATTCGTCGAATCCCGATCAGTTGCTAACGAATTGCTTTACAGTTCCGTCTGTGGCCGCTCACGCCGCTAGAGAGAAAAACTCATGGAAGCCTACGAAGAACGAATATCTCGCTGATATTCAACTTAGCTGTATCGAATACGGCCATGGCGGACTGTGGAATACCAAGTACGATTTCGAAGATATGATCTCCGTTGACATGAGCGCGTGTTATCCTGGAAGTTTCCTTGGATATGGCGATTGTGCAGATTATTTTGCTAAATTCGGCCATCCTACCAGTGAAATGACAAGAGTAGCAATTAACGGACCGTTGCCCGATTTTGTCATGACCGGATTCGCTTGTGTAACGTCGTTCGAGTTTGCTGAAAATTTACATAAAATTTGCTACATTTGGTTCGGCAGGCATTTATCTCAGCGCCGTTGGGTTCCTACGGTGTTATTGAGATATATGCTAGATTCGTCGATGTTAGTGTCGTTGACAGTGAGCGAGGCGATTATATCTTACAGAAAACAAACTAATGTGTGGTTGCCGACGGACTGTGACAACGCGAAAGATATAGGAAGAAAAATAATTGGTAAATTTACCCAAGGTGGATCTGTTGATCATAAACACCGGCACGCTAGATTATTTATCAATGACGCCGAGATGGATTTTATAATCGCCGATACGGTATCACGAGGAATATTTTGTAACAGAGAGAATATTATTATTGATGGAACAAAGTTAGGTACCGTGATTAGTTACCTTGACGGAGAATCAGCGCAATATACGCATTTACGATCGTCGATGCTCGCTTATGTTAGTATAAATTTACTATCGATGATAAACAAATTTTCTGATATCGCAGTAAGAGTCGCGACGGATTCGTTCTATATCGATAAAAAATACCAAGATAGGCTGGAAAATTTAATCACCAATGGTAGTTCATGGGGAACCTGGAGGATAAAAAACGAGGATATCCTAGATTATTGCGAAGACGCCGATGTTGAAGATCGCGATGAATTTCATCGAGGTAAATTTGGAGAATCTTCGATAGAATCTTTGATTCTGGAATCTTCGACAGCCGCATCTGCGTTTGATCCAATTTCACGCAGCAAATTCGTTTACCTAAATGGACCTGGCGGTAGCGGTAAAACAACGCGAGCGATAAATTTGCGAACTCCGATATGATTGTGTTGACTCCGACACATAGATTAGCGCGAGAAATAAAGCAACGTGGCGTTAATTTGTGCACGTATCACAGTTATTTCAAGTACAGCGGTGGATCATGGGACTCGGCTCGTATGGGCAATAAATATATCAACAAAATCATAATATTCGATGAGATTTGCACGGTGAATTTAGATATTTTAAAATCGATATTAGCTTGGCTGGAAGGGAAAAATACCGCCGTGATAATGTGCGGAGATCACGGCCAACCTGATCCGATTGATGGCGAATCACCTCACGAATGGCTCAGAAACTTCGTTGACTATTATGAGGAAATCGACGCTGACTATAGATCTACAGATATTTTGTTGACCGAATTTAAGAAATTGATTCGATTACAGCCGAATAAGATTCAGTGTGACGTAATGAGAAGAATAATCAACGAGACTCCGATGAGCGATTTTCTAAATTTGTGGCGTCCCGATCATCTGATCGTCGCTATTAGGAAAATTATTCGTGATATTATTCAGGAAATGTTATTCAAGCTGCATTGCGAGAAATTTCCAACGCTGCAGGTACCGTTATGCTACAGGCCCGCTAATACTCGACGACAAAATATCGACGTTACTTTGCCATGCGGAAAGGAAAAAAACTTGGTCCTAAATGATATTATCTTTGTTGATATTAGTCTCGTTAATGACGCGATAAATGCAGAAAAATCACCGTGGAAATTAGGATACGCAACAACGATACACTCGTCGCAGGGATTGACCGTCGATGGACAAGTTTGGATCGTCGATGACAGAATATCTTGGTCAAATTTGGTATATTTGGCCGTGTCGAGAGTAAGAAAATTATCTCAACTAGGACGAATTCGAGTAAACTACATCAGTGACGCTGGCGGTAATTGAGTATCTTCTGGTACTATTTACAATTCTCTTTGGTAAATCCGCGTTGAGGCGCTAACGAATCTAGGATATAAATCGCTGGTCTTCCTGACGATCTTGTTACGGCGGATATTTTGTGTGTTGTAACGCTCCAGGTTGGGTCGGTTGCTCTTTTTCTGCCTCCTTCGGCTTCACCTTCCTTATATAAATACCTGACTGTGACACTACCTAGTACAGGCTGAATTGTGGAATCTCGCTTCAAAGGTATATTCGATTTTGTAATTGCAATTGCGGGTTTCATTGCTATTGTTCGAGTCGTCTCATTATTCAGCGTGTTGATTACATGAGGCAATCTTGATACCCAATCGTGAGATCGATTATCTTGAATAAATTCACGCGCGTATTGGTATCCAAATAATCGTTCTGCGAGCGTTTTGTTGAATCTTTTGACGATAGCTTGATTGTGATGAACACCTACAATACCGCGACGGATTTTGACATTATTCTTTCTCATCAATGAAGTAACCGCACCAAGAAATTCTCGACCTGGATCAACCTGGAGAAGATTCGGCCATGTTAACGGGGATCGTGAATAAATTTCTTTAAATGCCTTGGCAATTTTCGTTGCTGTTTTATTCGATAATCGCTCGGCTTCTTTGTACCTACTAGCGATATCAACGACTGTCAAAACATATTTGTACGTGACACCGTCAACGGTATCGTGAGGAAGAAACATAAGATCCGCTTGATGGACTTCATTAGGTACACTGACAGTGAAACTCGCGTACGGTATTTTCTTAGGAGGAGGAAGATATATTTGCCAGATTGCCTGTTTTGATAGCCATGATTCAGCGACAGATTGTTTTACTTTAGCGGCTTTAGCGAGTTTGGCGATCGCTGATTTTCCTCGCCAGAATCCTCGCGGAGAATAATATATCTGCTCCATATTATTTACCAGCGCCGAGTACTAATTTACCTTTCATCGCGCCTTTTACCAGCCAGGTTGCTAATTTCTCTTTGAAACTTTTATTAGGAATCGCGTCTAATGCGTGAATTAGCTTGATATCAGCGAGATGCCTTTGTTGTAAATCTCCGCTGCGATATGCAAGATCGTGGTAGTAACAAGCTTTATCGATAGCGTTTAACGGATTTTCACCCTGAAATGGTTGGTTATTATCGTCGAGTCTGATATCGAGCCTTGTTCCGGGTCCACAATAATTATATCCAGGTAGATGCTTTTCTCCGGGATATTTTGCCCAGGGCGTTCCAGGTAGATTTGTCAAGGAAGCGGCAATGTCTCCTCCGGTTCTTCTAGTTTTTTTTTTACAAATCTGAACTTGCGTGTCTTGCAAACTTCGCATTCTCCTGCGATTGCATTTCTGTTGTTGCGTGTAACGATTTCGGTGGGATATATCGTAGCTGTGTGTGTGCGACACTTAACACAATATAGATCCATGTATTTTAGTAACATGAATGTAATTGATTTTTCAGCCACAAAACGACGCGAGCAGGTGAAACATCATGCAGTATTACCGAATTCGATTAGAATGATAATCATCGGTCCATCTGGATCTGGTAAGACGCAATTGTTACTGAATTTGATCATGCGATGGCTAAAATGGGACAAATTGTATTTGGTTGCACCATCCGTTGACAATCAGCGATGTTATCAAGTGTTAAAAGAATTCAGCAACAATACCGACGAAGGCACAATCGAATTCATCACAGACATCAATGAAGCTCCATCTGTGGAGAATTTGGATGGCGATATTAATAATCTTGTTGTTTTCGACGATGTTATGCTGGACAAGCAGACCAACCCGGCTAGGATATTCTCGCGTGGCAGACACAAGAACACCGATGTTATTTACGTAACACAGAGATATACGCAAATTCCAAAGGTGATTAGAGATAATTGCAATATTTTATCGGTGTTCAATGGCGTAGACACGCACACGTTGAGAAATATCCATCAGACCTGGTGTAACGGCGACATGGATATAAATAAGTTTAAAAATTTATTCAGCCGCGCTCAGGCAACGCTGCATGGTTTCATCACGATAAATCTTCACGATCCACGCAGTCTGTATCGAATTGGTCTCGATCAAATTTATTCATGAAAAAGCAGCCCCACGTTGCAACAAAAAACATAACACAAAAATTTATTCCCCCACATTTATTTTTCCTGTCTCGGATGCTATGTTTATTGACACACCTGATATACACACCTGATTCACTCGGTCTGAAATGCATGAAAATTGATCTCCGTAGAAGGCGTTATTTTTGAATTCTGAGGCTTCTACGGAGAAAGTTCGCGTAGGAAGGTTTATTTTGGCTGGACGCACTGGTCTGTTCAACTTCCCTGCTGCTCCGGGCTTGTTCTTCCCTTTCTAATTCCCTCGCCCTTACCCTTTCATCCCTCTCCTTGGCTTGTTCTTCCTTTTCTAATTCCCTCGCCCTAACCCTTTCATCCCTCTCCCTGGCTTGTTCTTCCTTAACAAATTCCCTTAAACTTTCACCCTCATACCCAAGTTCTTTACCTAAGGCGACCAAGTCCTTAAGGGATGACATGATTAATATTAACAAAAATATAATTTATCAAAAGAAACAATTCCTAATGAAGGCAACTCAAAACAAAATGAATATATATATTTATACTAGACCCACAGACCTAGAACTACTAAACAAAATAAACACCTACTTGATTGTCTTCTCAAGAAGGTCACACACGAATATAAACAATAAGAGTTTACTTTCACAAACAATGTGATGACGGTTCACTTAATCCAAATATCCCACTTCTGACACCATTGTCACAGAATTGTAACCGAGTGGGTTTCTGGACTAAATGAACAAGACAAACACAATGTGGAAAAGATGGAAATTTATGAATGAAATTAATAATGATAAATATATGATGTAAAAATACAATCTAAAATAAACAAAACAAATATTAAATAAAATGAACAGCAGATCCAAGAACCCTCATGGACTGCACATACCCCTCAAACAGTATTTTGTTCAACAAGATATTCACAAAATCTCTAACAAAATTATATTAAGATTCAAAAATAATCTTAACACAAGATTCAAAATAATCTTATGACACACCTTAAGATTCACAATAATCTTATCACAACTAAGATTCACATTAATCTTATCACAACTAAGATTCACAATAATCTTATCACGACTAAGATTCACAATAATCTTATCACGACTATGATTCACAATAATCTTATCACGACTAAGATTTACGATAATCTTATCACGACTAAGATTCACAATAATCTTAGCACGACTAAGATTCACAACAATCTTATCACAACAGACAGAGTTGTCCTGGAAACTCCAGATGACTCCAAGAAACTTTAGACGGCTTCGTACAGCTTCGGACCGCTCGTCATATTCACAATCACATTTCATAGACAATCATGGCTACAAACACGGTCAGCTACCATAACAGTCAGCTACTATAACAGTCAGCTACGAACACAGTCAGAATCATCTTCAAACACAGTCAGAAACATCTTCAAACACAGTCAGAAACAGCTATAATAAAATCGAATGGGACATAATAGTTTCTGTATAGTCTCTAGATATATGAAAATACTTTAAATCTGCATTGTAATAAACACATTATTACGCGATAACACAGTACAAACCGAATAAGCTTTGCCTATCAAATAAAAAGAATGTAAATTTAACACTTACCCCTATGGCTGGAGAATAAAGGAGAGTATACTCCTTGACGTGATCCAAAAACGACCAGTGTGGTTTTCAGAGATTCGTCTTACTTAAATCCATAGGAGAGTGAGTACAAGTCGGGGTAGAATACCCGTGCATATCATGTTAGTCATGATAACTGACACAGGTAATCTGTGGCTAGGTACATGTTACTACAGTCACTTACCTGGAAAAACACATTCACCCTATATAACATTGTACGCATGTACAACGAGAAATAGTCTAATTGTTTTTAAGAAAAAACCAAGTTATTTCTTTGCCTAATTCTGTGACACTCCCTTCTTCTACTACGGCTATCAAATCTAAAGGAACTGTATGTGTGGAATACCTAATAATGCCAGATTAAAGACATGGAGGTAATAAGGAAATTATTTATGGCACAGTGAATCACATTTGACAAGACCGAAAAAAATGACACTGGTTCTTAAGGTCTCACTGGAAGTGTGTCTGGTGAATTCTCATCCGACAATGACCTATAGCGCTTGTACTGAAATCTACTTTGGGCTAAAAATAGATGATGTCACTGTGCCCGACTGCCGCCATATTGTTTTCAAAGTACCAGAAGGCGCCTAATAACATGTAGTAATTCATGACATATATTCAGGTGAGTAGTGGGAAACTGTTAAGCACTGACGCAATATAGTCCTACAATGTTAAGACATAGCACATGTTGGTTTTGTTATAGTGCTATGTCTTACTATCCAAATAACGGCCTTGTGTACACTGTTCCGATGTCGTTGACATGGGAACTAGAAGTCAAAGTTTCAGGAACATCTCAAACATTTGGCAGCACATATCGACACTCTTCCACTAATTTATGAGTAATTAATATACTTACTGTGCTGTCTTTATCCTGGCGGAATGAAAATATGATCCTAGCAAATGGATGCATTTTCATGTTCCATTGACATACATCTGAATTTGTTGCAATGCAACGGTAGTCGAGGTATGCCAAAGTATGTTTAAGTAGGTTCATGTGATGGATACATTTCTTGAATGAAACGAAACGTTGATTTACAGTTCCAATAGGCATATTATATTTTTATTCATTTCATTAAAGAGTAATATTTCAACTTTACCCGATTTTTGCATTCTTGGCTTTCATTGCTTTCCAGTCAACTGAAATGCAGGCTAGCGAAAATTTAAAACAGGTCCATTTCTTTTGTGAGAATTTGAATTTATTAGAGAAAAGACATTAGAGTAAGTAAAATCTGACTAAAACATTATGACTTTACTTTGTAGAAAAGATCTGTTATTTTATATGCCAGTTGTGAGATATTCCTGAAGATCTGACTTTTGTTACGATGTTAGTCGACATCAAAACAAACTACACAGCGCTGTTAGTTAGGCAGTAAGACACTGACACCCAAAACAAATATCAGCATCAATGTCTTACATGTAGGACTATGATGCAATACAGCATTTGAAGGAAACATTGTGATCTGGGAAAACATTCACAGGTTATCACCAACTTCAGCAAGGTATCAACAACCAATAACAGACTTTATTGTCTATAAAACTGATACTAGCATAATTCAGGACTATTCTATAAAGACAAATATTGTCAACAGAACAGATGCACAATTCACAATGCTAGTACTGTTCTATTAAGACAAATTATGTCTAGAAAGCAGATCAACAATTCATGGAACCAGGAAGACAAATGTTGTCCATCAAAACAGATATGCAATTCAATAACCTGAAACTACTTATTGAAGACAAATTTTGTCTAAACATCTATACATTTCATTAAGCAAGGACTGTTATATGAAGACAAATTTTGTCAACAGAACAGATACACAATTCAATAAGCCATATTGTTTTATGAAGACATTTTTGTCCATCAAAACAGATTTACAACTTAATAAATCAGGCCTGTTTTATAAAAAAAAACAAATTTTGTTTAAACAGAACTGTATTTTTTTCTATTCTGCTACCTAATATAGTTATGTTGGCACCCCATAACTCCATTCCAGCAGACGCTGGTGAAGAGTTGGAGGTGTCACCCTGTTTTTCATTTCTAAAGGTCATGGTTTGTGATTTATGTATCCCCATTCCTCCCAGTTCTTGATTTCATATGTGATTTTGTTTTGTTTGTATTCATTTGTTTTTTAAATGTTTAATTTTAATTATTATTTTTTATTTCTTTTTTTCTTCTTCTTCCTGTCAGAGTTGATCTTTGTTTCATTTTGCCATATATCTCGAGTTGTTCCTGCATGTGGGTTCTGAGTTGTACTCCTTTTCCACTCAGTACGCAGGTCAGTTTCCATTCTCAGGTCAATACTTACAAACACTAGTGCTTGTGGTTGTTTTCTTGCCTTGAACCCGACATGCATGAAACTTAGGATCGTACTCGTTTTCCCTTTGTGAAAGTTCAGGGTGGAAGTTTCCACTCCCATCCCCAGTTTGTTATTGTTATTATTTTGGAGTGACTTGCCAAAGTCATAAAATCTGGTGTGGTGCTGTTTGTGTGTTGTGTTGTTACTGCATTTTTTTAATTTTTTTTTGTATAGACTGGCACTATCTAGATCATATCTTAAGAGTTCTGGTTAACTATCTAATTTTCAGTAGTGTTACAGTAGACTTGGTATTAGTCCCTGGGGAGTAGTTCTATCTGTACCTGGATAATTGTGTGATTGCTTTTCAGGCTGGGGTGTAATTGATCACTGGTAGTTAGTGTTCCAATTCCTGGCATCGTAAGCTAGAACTGAGATTTTAATGGGATAGTTTGGATACATGTGCGTCATATAATATGTCGTTTAGGAGGTTATTCATATTTAGTTGTAATTTCTGCTTGTTTTCTTTTTTTAATATATATATATATATATATATTTAGTGTGTGTGTGTGTGCAGTACGCAGTTTACTTTGTTGTTCTGCATACATAGCTGCCAACCTTCCAGGCTCAAAATTAGTGAAAATAGGGAAAAAAAAGTCGTGAATTTGGACAAGAATTCGTGATAAATACCATGACAATAACTCCATCCACTCTGACTAATCCGACCGTCAATACTACACTATATCAAGTTCGCAAAATAAAAATAAAACACTACATATATGCAGAAATATTTATTTATCAAGACATGATACTGTGGCAGACTTGAACTTCCTCAACTGCTTGATCGTAAATTTGTTTTCTAAACAGTTCCGACTTCTTGCCTGCTGGTTGATCTTGTGGACTAAACTTGCTGACAAATTTTCTGCAGCTAAGGAGGCCTAAAGTCTGTCTTATTTTTCCTCACTAAAGAAAATACTCTTTCGCTGTCACTGTTGCTGTGAGAAATGCACAGGAGCTGCAGCATTTTTGGTTCTTCCACAGGAAAATTTGGAAGCGGTTTTCGAGTCCGGGAACATATGTCAGAACAAATGTTTAGCATGGCATGGTCTACAGCTGATAAAAGTCGATTGTGTTTGACACAAGAAAACTCACAAATAATGCTTAAGCGTTGGAAGCCTGCGGGTCTTCCGCCAATGGTTTAAAATATTCCAGAGCTGAAATCTGCGAATTCTTAATTTTCCCAACTTCTACGTGTTTTTTGCAACCGACATTCTTCCTCACATCGTCTCTGCGATGGCACACTTGAGTGCAAAAAGCATGAATGAATATCAATGTTTAATGGCAGAATGCACGGCCAATTTTTGATATATTCCAAATTAAACTTCACTTTTTGAATAATACATTTCTTTTTCCTTGGTGGTGAAGACATTTTCAAAATCTTACATGCGATTTCCGGTTAGGCCCCAGTTTCTCTCAAATGCATTTGTAAAACTACTCTTATACATATAGATTATAATAGGCTAAAATGCCTGCGACGGGGCCAACTGTACTAATCGGCTGTAGATCTACTAATATCGTGACCAGCGGTACCGGACCGTTTCGGCAACTGCGGATATCACGACTAGCGCTTAACAGGAAATCGGTTATTTTATTAAAGATTTAAAATAATTGAGGATCGGAAAATTCGTGAATTTTTGTCTTACGGCGTGAATCCGTGAATCGCTGAAAAAGTCGTGAAATTCACACCAAATTCGTGAGGGTTGGCAGCTATGTGCATACTTATCTGCTTATTGTTCAGACCAGCAAGTTGTTCTCCACCTTCTTCTTTTTTTTTGTTTTGACTGGCGTCCGCCGCCAGTCAAACAAAAAAAAGAAGGTGGAGAACAACTTTGGGGGCTCTTTCTAGTAACCCGTTCTAACCTGTACCAATGTAACACAAGGGAAGACACCGGTCCACACCCCTCGGTAGTTCCAAAACTGCTAATTCA
The DNA here is from genome assembly GCA_028554795.2 of Sinohyriopsis cumingii. Lineage (NCBI taxonomy): Eukaryota > Metazoa > Mollusca > Bivalvia > Unionida > Unionidae > Sinohyriopsis > Sinohyriopsis cumingii. The sequence goes on from CM068831.1 coordinate 50,596,832, forward strand.
TCCTAATTTCTGTAGTCTGGTTACCTGCTTAGCATACTCTCTGCGTTGCAACGCTGGAGGTATACTAATCAGAGAATCAGACTATAATTGCCGCGGCTGTTTTTTTTTTTTTATTCGAATAAACTTGGATCTCACCAGCTATTTTGACAATGCATAGATCCGAAATGACTAGTTAAGCTCCGCCCCCTTAGAGACTGTTACTACGAACCCCAAGCTTTCCATTAAAATGGCTGAATCATCACAGAATACAGGCACCATGTCAGATTCTCTCTCGCGTATTCCCGATAATATTTCACTTAAATAACTTCCTAATCGAAAGAAACTTTCCAGTAAAGTGTTGCAGAAGGGTTTGAACTACTTTACGCAAGGATATATACACGAGATCAAAGTTATGGAATTTGAAAATAAGATTCGCGTAGAAGCGAGATGCTGGGCATCTACGAGGAAGAACCAGCCTCCGCACCGTCTGCACATCGAAATTATTGAGGAAAAGTGTGAAGATGCATATTGTTCATGTAAAGCGGGATAAGATTTGATGTTTTGTATTATTTTTATGAACTATTTTTAATGTCTGACCTTTTAATACCCTGAAGTAATGGCAACTGTTATAGTATAAGTCATACAGGTCATGTAGGTGTTCGGTACCGACTATTTAAGTAATGTGTGTTATTGTTTACAATTTGATTGCACATACTTTAAAATGGCAAGTATTCACTTTATTTGGATCCTCATTCAACCGTATTCCTTTAGAATGTCATTGTATACACACTGTTCGAGAAGTACATACCGCAAAAACAAATGTTAAATTATGTAAATGGATATATTTGGATAAGGTCAACATAAATGTGTTAGCGTGCTGTAATCTCACAATGAAAGCTGCAGCTGTTGAAAATAAAAATCGTAGTATCATGTTAGCTGTTGAATTCACCAAAGGTCCTTTTCTCTTGACCCAGTTTATGACCTGGCCACCTTTGTAAATGTCCACAGTGATCAATAATTTTAGTCAGGGGTCATCCATATGACGCCACGTAATTTGGGCGGATGTTTTGTACCTCCGCCCCGTGATAATAACTCAGCCCCGTCGTTAGATGTCACAAAGCTTTGACACTTCCAACCAATAAAAATTGTCAAAATTAAAATTGGTTTGAAATCCTGTTACATTAGAAAAACAACACAACACTGCATTCTAAATTATTTATCTTGTAGATGGCGCTGGTGTTGGTTTTGTGACATCACATTTTTTAAATACCCCAACTTGCATCATAATACTTGTTTGATTCCACTCGGTGTACAACGTCATGTATGGATGGACTCTGGAAACTTTTCGATGATATTTATGGTGCAATGCCTTCATTGAATAGACTTTGCATAAACTATATTACTATTCATTTTTAGAAAAATTAATATTTATTTTTGTAACTTTGACACATGTTGCTTGGAAACCTAATCAATAATATATAAACACTTCCTCTGGCATTTCACTGAGTGGTGTAAGCAGTATGCTTCAGAGACATGCACCAATAACATTTATTTTACTAATTAATGTGTATGATATCTGAAAAAATATATATGTATTGTTGCAGGGTCAGTGGGCATTGCTCCCATGTAGTTTGGTTAATTTAGTCCCTACAGAGTTTCAAACTACTTAACTCTCCACTGTTCCTGACCAGTTGAGCAGCACAAGCTTACCTCAGCAATGGCATGTGCCAATGGAATCAAAAATAAAACCAGTACCACTTAACCATGTTGTGGTTGCTAGACCGACAGAGAGTAGGAAAAGGAAGCCAGTGGTTTGCCAGACAGATATAAACAAAAAATTATGAATTTAAAATACAAATAATTTACCAACAGAAATACTTGTTTAAAATCTGGTTGTTGATGGAACATAGAGTTAACTATTTATTACCTCCAGATTAAAATAAACACAACAAAAAATATAGCTTTAATACTATTTTTATTCATTATGCTGATACAACATGCTTGAACTGATACATAATAGAAACTTATTCATGTAAATCTACAATATAATGTCATCAAATTGAACAATTAATAAGGTGTTCATTGAAAATATGTGCAAAAATTATAGATGCCTAAATTAGGCACTGACATGAAGTAAACACAGAAACAACATTGTTTAACACGATTATTTCATTACATTTCTTTCACATTTAGGAAGAAAAGGACATGTCTGATCTCTCTAGTCTGAAGGGAACACCCCTAGAGTTCAGAATTGCATCAAACATTCCTAAAGTATCAACACCTCTAGGAGACATGCAGATCGGGTCAATATTATCATATCAGGTACTATCCAATCATAGTATATTCGGTATTCATCCTTAACAAAAACATCTTGAAAAAGTGTTAGAAGACAACAAACTGTCCATATTTTGTTGGCCTTTTGACACAAAGATGTAGGAATACAATGTGATAAAAGTTTGTATGTTTTAACTTTACATATGAGACATTCTATGTACCTTATGTTTGGCAATTTTGTTAGTCAAAAGTGTCTCAGAAGCTGTCATTTGCCTACTTGCTGATGCAAATGGTGGAATGTTTATTTTCAAACCAAGTTTATTTATTTCTTTTGCAATGTTAAAACCTTTGCCATTATGGCATCTCCTTCTTTTATATAACCAATTGATTTTAGTGTTTTAAGCATATCATAAAAACCAGATTGTTCTGTGATAGATTTATCTGAAATTGATCCTGTAAATAATTCTGAAACAAACATTACACAACCATTAGGATCACAACCTATCAAACCCTATAGATTTGTTGCAGATTTATAATCACTATATAACTGGCTCTGTAGGCAAAGTGCAAAAAGTGCAAAAAGTATTTCTTTTCTTCATTTCAGACAAAGTACCTGCGAGAATCTGAGTTTCAATTTCAGTTCTATCTATAATAATAATGGTGGTGGGAAAATCTTTCCTATATTCAGATGGCATGTTTTTTATTATAGTATCTCTATGTGGCCAAATTGAAAGCTGGCGAAATTTTAAATACATAAGATCGAACCATGTGTTAAACACAACACTAGCTGACTGTGCTGAGAGTCCAAATCTTTTAAACCAAAACCATGCCTAAGCCAACATATTGTTAAACACAGTCTTTGTATCCCTTCGTCCTGGTCCATATTTGACTGGACACTCTATAGGGGCTAGAAAGGCTAATAAAGCTAAAAATCTTATGTATGCAGTTCCTGTATAGTATTTAAACAAATTTTTCAGTGTGTTTTCCTTATACTTCGCAACTACTACACTCAGTATTTGTTTCTTGGCAATTATTTTCTTCAGATGTTGAATTTCTTTATCTTTTGATGACACTTTAAGTTGAAGCTCTTGTATCTTTCTTGAACTATTTGACAATTTGAGCCTTAGATCCTGATTCTCAGCTGCAACTGCTAACATATCCATTGCTGATATCCCTGAAAAAATAAGAAAAGTATTTCTTTTCTTCATTTCAGAAAAAGTACCTGAGAGAAACTACACAAATAACTCAGGAGTGTGGTAATACATCTGTGACAAGGGCTTCTCCAGTCTGTTTACCAAATGAGTTAAACCACTCCATGAGAACACGAAGTGCATAAATCCATGTGACACTGAGTACAGACAAGATCCCGTACGAAATAATTAGGCAGATTCCACCTGGAACTTAAGCAGACTCCAGGCGGAATCTGCCTAAAATGTTAAAAATCTGGTTACTACAAAGGCGGACATGGAAAATTTGAAAAGTCAAAGATGAATCCATCTAAGAGTCCGTCTAACTCTAAGATGGACTTTTGTCAAATTCCTGCTATAAATACATCTTTAGGCGTAATTTTGGACTTGGTTGATTTTCCACCCACCATCTAGGTGCAATTAGGAACTTAGTCACTGGCATCTATTATATGAAAGGAGGAATCAGGACTTAGTTTATTTTCTAACCAACATCTAGGCGGAATGAAGAAGTTAGTCATTTACATCAGCTAAAGAAGGCGTAATTAGGACTTGGCTTTTGTGTGTCTGTAAAGTTAAATGACTGAAAATGTAGTGATATTTTGTGATTGTAATATCACTGACAGTTCAATAAAAATATCAATGAGATATAATAAAATTTATTGTTTCTGGTACAATTTGAATGATTTTCAGCAGCATTTAAAATTATTTCCTGTTTCTGATAGCTGTAAATTTTTATTGTTTATTTTTGACACAATTTTTTTTAATAACTTCTTTCCACAGCTTTCCTTGTTAAATTTCTTTTTCAAATTTGTTGTTGTTGTTGTTGTATTTTTATTTAACTTCAATTGGATTTAACTGCCCTCGAACAAGTTTTCATCCTGTTTTCCGTTTTAAAACATAATTTCGCTTTTCTTCTGACCTGAATTTCCTCGATATGGACCCATTTTTTATTATCGTCTCCTAAACTCTTTTTTAAATAATGCTCTATCCGGTCCCATTCCACAACGAGCTTTCAAATAAGTATTTGTTCCGTTTATTGTTTAACAGAGGATCGTTGTAAAAAGCTTTCTGATTGGTCAATATTTTGTAATTGCCCAATGAATCGTCGCGTAACAGAAATTGAATGGAAAGAGCATGTTTACTAAGCATGGTGATTCGAATTTTCGAGCGGGAATAACCGTTAGAAAAATGTGCGGCAATGAGAATACCCTAAACGCAAATTTGATGGGAACATAACTGGTCAATCTGTATGAAAACTGAACGCTAGGACAAGCATTTTGCTTTTTGTGCCATAAAGAGCTTTACAGTAGTGGCTAACGTGCTACTACAAGGAATTGAATCGGGACGATTTCGAAGTAATATACAACTCCAAACTGATTAACTTCAGAATTTAAGGAGGGACAACGTGTAGATCACTGGTGGGAATTGTTGCCAGATATCCATGTCTATCAAAGATAGTCATATCTATGCGGAGTTTTCTTGGCCGAAAAGTAGAATCTACTTTCAATCTTGTGAGGCATTACTGTGTATATTATCAAAATATTCTTGGTGTGTTGGAATTCAGTGTAAAATAAGAGTTATTATATCATGATAAACGTTTTTCGCGGCTGCTTTTGGAACAAGGACTAATTCGAGAGACCACAACAGCATCATAGTTTGTGGAATCAAAATTCCAGTCTACAGTACAAGTGACATAAGACAGGCTCCTAGCTTTTCTTCTTCTCATAATCAATGTCTCAAATGGATGCTTTTCTGTAATTTTGCATTATTTTCACAGCTGAATTTTTCAATGCAGATTAATATTTAATATTTTATATATGTTTATGTGTTCACAGATGCCTTTGCATATGTTCCAGATTTGATACTTTGATTTTTAAAACCACTTAATTATTTAGTGTCAGATACTTCATATCATGTTGTATATACTGTATATGTTGTACATCACAGATAGAAGGCCTCAAGGTAGATTAGTTATGTAATTAATTGAATTACCTTCTCTAAATAAAGTCATTATTATTATTATTGTTTTTATTAGTATTAACTCCCATTTCTCTTGCCTTGGATGTCATATAATTACAACATCAGTATAATTGTTTTCATGCACACTTAAATATCACCTTGGTTAATAAAGCCCTGTTTAATTCATATCCATTATTTCTTTGAAATGTCTGAAACACTAACAAAAACTTCAGTAAAATACTATATAATGATCAAAATTTTAGTGAAATCTTAGAAAAGTTGTAGTCATTTTTTTGTGAAACCTCACAAATATTGCAAAGAAATTTTGAGTGAGACCTCAACATAATTTCAATGGAAGTTTTGGTCAAAATATGTGTGAAATCTCGCCAAACTTTAAAGTGAAATGAATATTACTAAGTGATGCCATGTTGGATTAAATTTTGTATGCAAGAAAGAAAATGACATTGCCCCTTAGGACAAGTAAATCCTAAATCTTATTTGATAATGTCTGTCAAAATAAAATTTATGATCCATTTTAAATATTACCGTGAATATTTATCACTGATTCCGAATAATATCTAAAAAAAATCATTAGGCAGTTTAATACATAATAGAAATCTGAAGTATATTTTTTATGGTTTAGGCAGAAAATGCTTTAAAAAAACCCATATGAAATCTGCCTTGACATTTTCATTATTGGACGGGGTTTCTGCAGGTATTTCCATGTAATTAGGCAGAAATAAAGATTCCGCCTAGTAACAGTAATTTCAAGCAATATTCCACCCTGAATCTGCCTAAAAGTGATAATAAGGGGAATCTAGGCTAAATAAGCGGAATAAACAGATTCTGCCTGGTAGACGGAATAAACAAATTCCACCTAGTAGGCGGAATAAACCAATTCCGCCTAGTAGGCAGAATAAACAAATTCTGCTTAGTAATAGACAGACTAATTTGCATATTTCGGGCTGTATTCCGCCCTGAACCCACCTAAAATTTATAATAAGTGGAATCTAGGCTTTAAGGGAAATCCGCTTTAAAATTCCACCTGGAATCTGGTTAAAGTCAGGGCGGAAGTTTTCGTACAGGAAATCAGGCCTTATCGGATCACTGGTTTAATGAGAGAAAAGACAGACTTACAGCATCTAATTTTGGAAAAGTAATATCAAGGAAATCTAAACCCAGTAAAAAGTTTATTAACAGTTTATTTTCAAAAAATGATGTGAAAGGCAAAGCTCTTGGATATGGTAAAAGACACTAGAAAACTGTTAAAGAAAAGTATCTTGAATTGTATCCTTCTAGGCATTTCCATGAGTGTGGCTTTGTGGTTAATAATGACTTTTCATTTTTGGGTGCCTCGCCTGATGGGAAACTATGTTACAATAGAGTATGTGGAATTGTGGAAATTAAATGCCCCTTCTCTGCTAGAAACATGACTATTGAAAAGGCATGCAATGATATACCAGATTTATATTTACAGAAGGATGAGCATGTATCATTAAAGAAAACACAGTGACTATTCACAGATTCAAGGCCAACTCATGGTTACAGGTTGTGAATTTTGTGAATTCATTGTGTACACACAGGAGGATATGTATCTGGAAAGAATTAAACCAGACATTCCATTTATGACTTCAGTGTTACAAAAGTTAGCTGAATTTTACAGAGATTATGCAATTCCACATCTGCAATCCTCAGAATAAGTGGCTAAAATACTTACATGGGTATTCAGTCTGTGTAGACACTCCTGCCTCACAATTCATATCTGGACTGTTCAATCTGTAAGAAATAAATACTTATGCACAATGATGCTAGTCAGCAAGTAGTTTTCATATATTGATTGTGAAGTATAAGCAATATAAATGAAACACTTTTCAAGGAGTATCAGTTCATTAACTTGCTAGCTTTGCATATTTACTTTAAGATTAACGTCGGAATTTATTTCCTCCAACAAAGTGCTGAAAAATATGTATATTTACAAAACAATGCATTATATGACAATCATAAAAGCAAAGTAAATTTGACATTTTATATTAATATCAGCAAAGAAACATTTTATATCTATATTTTAATTTAGACGTATGGACAATGTAGTCTGAAATAAAGAAGTTTTATTCTTATTCATGACCTAGTCATAACACAAATGTATGCTCCATTATACATGCACTGACAATAACCCAAGGTATTAACCTGTTGTTAATTCCTTCAATACAAGATAAAAATATCGAAAGGGCTGGTTTGGGATAAATGTATACTTATAATTAAAGCACTAGCATTACAGGGTTACATGGATGCCCGAGTGGTCAAAGACTATCACCTTTACTGGTCACTGCCATCTCATCTACGTCCACATTGGTTTTGATTTTGGGCTCGGCCAACGTGGGTATGTAAAAAAGCTTTTTAGTAGCCTCCTGTGAGTCTCCGGTTCTTCCCAGGGTTTTCTTCCACATGAACCTGCCCGCCATGAATAGCAATAGTTTTACGAAATGTGTATTAAATATTTTTTCTATTTCACTTTACTTTCTAAAATACTACATAAACTTATTTACCATAGTGAAATCTAAACTGTATTACCTTTGAGCAAACGGCCTTGTGTTGGTTTGCTCTGGTGATATTAAGCTGTTCGTGCAGTCGACCACACGCTTTGATCCATCGTTTCACCTTTTCCAAATCATGTTTCGGAGTCAGAAAATGTATAAAACGGCCTCCTTCCAACCTTTCCAGATATCTCTCAACTGCATTGCATTTTCCCCATGCACATCAAAGCACCAATTTGTCAATATATCCCGGTGGGTTTTTGTCTTATAAGTTTGAATTTCTTTTAGACCCGCTTCAGTAAATTTTCCCCTAAAATCAACTCCCCATTTTCCCTTTTTTGGTTCTCCAACAACAACTTCAGGTTGAGGCTGGACCACAGCCATTTTTTTCAGCAGTTTCTTTTAATACCAGAATAAGACTTTCTTGTTTCTCACCTGGTTCCTTTTTAGGTCCCCTGATAGCAGTTAAAACATCTCCAGTAACCATGATAATAGGTTTAAACAACTGTTTCGTTTCTGCTGCGTACTCAACTTGTGCTTCCTGTCACGATTGCACAGTCTTTTTGAACTCCTGTTTTACAGGGATATATTTTTAAGTGCTCTCTAGCTAGTCTAGCTGTGTAAGATTCCGAATGCACCATTATTTGGTATAGTAATTTTTAATTGATAGCAGCAGGGAGGGCGACGACAACAAATTGGTTCATTTTTTGTAATCAAAGCACCATTAATGGATTTTTCAACCAGAAACCATATTTAGACTAACTCAGGAGGACCTCCCAAAGAGGTTTATCTCTCTGAGAGTTCCTCTTGAAACGTAGTTGATGGGTTATTTCTGGTTAAAAATCATTTTTTTGGAGGGTTTATTTTGACATTTGGAACTTTCTAAATTTTGTAGGATTCGCCCTCCCTGCTGCTGTTCATCAAAGAGAGTAGTAATTTGGTCGAATGATTCAGGGGCAATAAAAGAACTTGATGCATCTTATTCAGTTTTGGATATCACCTCTTTAGGAAATACAGATAAAATGTCATTCATGATTTTATGTTAGATTATAGAAACATTAAAAATAAGATGAGTCAGTATAAAACAACACAATTTAAAGGAATTGTTTAAGAATTGTGTTGAGTCTGAGGGGAGAAATCTAGAAGGGCATGGGGGATGGGATAAAGGATTCCTCTGTTCATGTGTAGCTAGCACTTATTAAAACTAAAACACTAGCCTTCATTTATGAGGTTTTGCTGAAGGCTTGGATTGAGGTCGAGTATGGAATGAAAATCTCATTTTGACTGATTAATCCAGAATGTACCAAATTGGTAAATTCTTATTTACTTTGGTGTTCTGTGTTTACATGGGCATATTTGTATATAAAAAACAAGTATTAAATTAAACTATACATACATGCCAAAGTTTATGATGAAATCTTCATGGTATTAAGTTAAATATATATCCTTTTGTTAAGTGAACTTAAATTTAATGTTGTATGTTTAATGACTGACAATAAAACAAGATATGTGAAGAATTTATCATAAAAAAGATGCTTTCAATAATATCTTTACTATATCTATATTTTTTTCACAACAAAAAATGATTACAAAATTAATAATAATTATTGTGTCATTTAAAAATACACTGAATTGATTCTTTGATACCTAGTGAAAACCAAAAATAAAAAACATGTTTCTTGAAATATTCAAATGTTCAAATTTGATTTTATTGAATGGAACGTCATCCTAGTTTTCACACCTATTGTAAAAGAGAGAGGTCGTCACCAACAGGAAAGACTCCAGTGCAGACAGTTAGAGGTATATTATACTATTTACAGTTGGCAACATTCTGTACTCATTCACTTTGCACAAAGTCTGAATGTCTATCCTCAAGGTTTGCGTTCAAAACCTTCTTTAATGAGATGCTTATTTTATGCTGATACTCACTTTGCCTCAGATCTGTTACAAAAGTGAAACATATTCTCTTAAAACTATACATGAATTTTTTTGCTTTTAACTCCTCAGTAAGACAAGTAAGTAAGTATTAATTAAAATCATTTATTTATCATTATTTATGCATTTGTAAGGTACACATGGGAATATAAAAAGTATTTATTATTATAATGAAGTACTGTAATGAAAAATCATATAATCACTCTATATATCTGAATGTATACCATGCTATTATTTTATGCATACATCAAATACAGTGTGACACTTACATTTACTGTATTGCAAGATGACTGTATTGTATTTTATGACAGCATGTTTTTACATTGAGATATAAATGACATATAATCACACATTTCATTGGCTTATAGATTGTAATCAAGTATTATTTTCATTATATACTCTGTGTATTATCTTGGTTGTTATAATAGTTGTTAGCAGGTAATTTTCTTACATTATTATCAATTAACAGCTTTCTAACATTAAGGGTTGAAAATGTAGTCTTTGTTTCCAGAAGACAATAGGTAAATACTTGCATTATTAAGTAGCAATAGGTATTTAACTAACAGTTATTTGTCTTTTCAAATTCTTGATAAATTTAAAGTATCTGTTACTGAGTCTGAGATTTATACGACAAGTACCAACTCCTACTTACAGTTAATTTCAAACATTTTAGCCCATAACTGTTTACTGATTGCAGTTCCCAGACCAAAATAGATCGTACAAGAAATGGACCAAAGAAGAGAAGTTAGTAATGATGGAGTTTGTGGAGGAGCATGGGATACCATCAGCAAATGTCAGCTGATTCTGGGAGTGGTGTGCACTCTACTTTTTCCAACCTACTGGCCTTGTGAAATCAAGTTACATTTAGCAAAATATGTACAGAATATGAATCTCTATGGATCTTAAAACTACCTACCTTTTAACTGTACTGTCACCCACTCTGGACCAATATACTTAAATTGAATGTGTTCCATTAAATAGCTTCATTGAACAATCTTTATTGAATTAATTTGTCTTAAATTTGTGCCCTCATTGTTGCATTGTACTGATTAATTTTACAATGGTACAATTGCCCGGAGTCATATGCTTTGAGAGCAATGGAGATGTTGGTCAGGTTATTAGTCTGGCCAGATTTTGGAATGTAGGTGTAGAAAAACACTTTGATAAAACAATTTATTTACAGCATGTCAGGTAATTATGATACATACTGTGATTTGAAAATATTTTACTAATGGTCTTTGATTAGGAAATATTAGTTTTTATTGTCAGCTTGGTTTGGTTGTAAACTTCACACTTTGTCCAGGTCTTTTCTTTTAAATACCCATGAATTTCTAATTGCTAGAACTGGTGAATAGTCTTAGTTTAGTGTATCATAATGGGTGTGGCTTCATTTTCACGAGTTTGTGTGGCAAAAAGTCTATAATTTATTGCTAGATCATCAAGAATCAAAAGGTTGATTGTTCAAAGAAATTGTTTTTGGCATTACCCCATTTAATATATTTCCTTGTCTTTGAATCATGTCAGGCATTATTAGCCACTTGTCATAGGTCAGGCATTTTTAGCCAGTTGCCATTGGTAGGCATTATTAGCCACTTGCTATAGGTCAGGCATTATTATCCACATGTCATAGGTCAGACATTATTAGCCACTTGCCATAGGTCAGGCATAATTATCCACATGCCATAGGTCAGGCATTATTAGGCACTTGCCATAGGTCAGGCATTATTAGCCTTTTTCAATTCTTGTTGTCACTGATGTTGAAGCAAAAGTACCATAATAAGGATTGACATTTAGAGCTAATTGATTAATATTGTTGAGTAATTAAACTTTATTAGTGCATGCTAAGTCATTAAAGCCAAGGCCACACTATAAAAAAATAATGGAATGTGGTCTTGGGTTCAAGTCTCGCTTGGCCATTGTGGGTGAGGAAGCTTGCCAGTAGCTTCCCATGGGTCGGTGGTTCTTCCCAGGGTTTTCCTGGGTTCTTCCTCCACCAGTTAAACTGAGAAATAGCAATAAGTTCACAGCAACAACAATAAATCAATCACACCTAAGCAAACAAAATGGCCACCTGGAAGTGTTTGTATACTATTTTCATGCAAATTTTGGCTTTGAAACTATATTGATGTGTTTATTTTTAGGGAAAATATTTTAAAGAAAGTCCACTGACCTACTTAGCCTAATATTTTTTATTATTTAATTGTAGCATGTACATTGCCTCATTTGTTCTATAGTGATAGTGTCTTCAACAGGTAAGTTTAGGTCTTATCTTTTTTTCTCCTGCAATACAATTCCCAAATTCTGAAGCTATTAATGTCATACATTTCCCTTTTTTGTCACAATTCAACCATAGTGTCCTTCTGCTCCTGATACAAGTTTAAGGTAATTTGAGAATAATGAATAATTTGTTATTATAGTCAAATCCCAGATTCAAGGTGATGGGATGGGAGGTAATGATCTTATTTTTAAATTATACTTTCACCTACACAGATGCCCACCGTTAATTCTGTCCTGCTGTCAAGGTTTTATAGTCAATAGAAAATTAAAATGGATTTGAATTAAAAAGGGTGACAGGACATACATTTACTTGTGTGTGTGATTTGCATTTTTAACCTAGCTTTAATAATTTTTCAGTCATATTGCTACGATGTCTGTAGTGCGACATTTTATAGTGATGTCTAGCACACAAACACCATTACACAGACATGTAGAATCATGTCCCACCCAGTAGCATTATCCTGATACCAGGCCACCAGTACTAACACTTGACTTCTTAATGCTGAGTGCCTAGAAAGGCAGCTGTTAATACCATGTTTATAAGTCTTTGGTATGACTCGCCTGGGGTTTGAACCCATGATCTACCAGTATAACCTGCCAACCCACACACACCCCTTTTGCCTTTATGTCGATCCCTTTATTGCTTTTGGCCTTTTGTATAGGTCCCTCAATAACGCGTGCCTCACTTATAGTGTGGTCGATGTTTTTGGACCCCGATGTGAGCGAGTTATCAAGGGAGAGGTGTACAAGGTAGATGCTCTAACTACTAGGGCACCAGAGCGGTCGGCATTTACTTGCTTGGTCTGAATAACTTTATAACTTTTTATATCCTAAAGGTAACAAGTATTGCATTCATTAAATCAGCAACGTACCTAGGAATGTTGTAATACTGAACATCTTCATTTATGTCCATAGGTATAATATCAAATCTTTCAGTTTTCAGTTATGCGTTGAAGTAAATCATCATTCAGGTGAAATGCAATTTCACCAGATATATCAGCTCTCACATATTCCTTTAAAGTCATATGCACAAGGTATCTATCTATTTGATGTTGTCCTGCAATCTGTTTCATACCAAATGCACTTCCAAGTGCATCATTTTGACAAAGGTCACAGCATATAAATTCAGCTGCCTCATATAACAGTCAAAATAATTATTCACAAATTGGCATCTGCAGCCAGTTTTAAGTGTTAAATTTCCTTTCATATCCTTCTCAAAAAGTTTTGAAGATAGAACATTCTAAACAAAGTATAGCTTTACATGTAATGTACCATGCATTATAAGCAAACTTGATGAGCATATATATATATATATATATATATATATATATATATATATATATATATATATATATATATTCATGCTTGAAAGGCAAGTAATTTCTCATATCCTAAAGACAAGTTCAGAATATAGTGGAAGTCAGAATAACAAATAATGGGTTTTCCTGCTTCATTTTCCTTATTAAAATTAATAAGGAAACATTTTTTTCATTTTTAGTAGACTTGATGAGAAGAGAAATATTTATACGTACATACATTTGAATTAAATATTGCATTCCTTCCAAGACTACTAAAATAAATTAATTGAACTGGTAAATTAATTGAGAACACAAGGAAGAAGTACATTTTCTATCACTGTTTTGTGTACAGATCTTTTCTTAAGGACCAACAGATATAAGCTATTATATCTAAGGCAGTAGAAATATGCAGGTATCAAACTGTATATATTTTCAGACCTAATATATATGTAACAAAGACTGACCTTATGGTGTGCATGAGTATACCTTCCACAAAAGATGGTGGTCCAGCATGAATCACTCTATGTACCTTTGTAAGATCTGCCCCCCACCCCCATTCCATGTGCAATTGTCGAAAAGTGATTTTTGTGATTGTTTTCACTTGAAAGACAGCACAGAATATATTCATTTACTTTGCTATATTGTGAAGAGTGGTATTGCACAACAATGCAATTTTCTTCCTTTTTTCTCCATTGTACATCCAGAAGTAGCTTAGTGTACTCAATAGCTTTACCACACCCATACAAGTCTTGTGTAGACTATTGTGACAGGAAAGCAAGACCCATTCTTCTTTGTTCTAATAAGGTCTTAGAAGAGGTGTACAACTAATTGTGCTGCATCTGGAAAGTTTCAACTCTTTCTTGATAAATTCCATGCTGCCTTTATTAATAGTTGCTGTCATAGTACAGATTGTACAAACTGGGAAAAGAGCCAGAAGATTTTTAATCTCCTTGTATGCAGGTCTAAATTCATCCTGCCACTGCAGAATGTAGTCACAGGGCCTCATCCATAATTAAGCATACCTGTTGCTTTGTCCATTCAGCCTCATGTAGATTTTCAAAAACATTTTTATACAGTATGTCTTCTGCGTGTCCAACCATATATGAAAATTCACCCATGCATAAGGTACTGTGATCTTGAAAATGTTCAGTGACACATATCACATGCCATGATCAAGTGTGAAGCAAAGCTGATTAAGAATGGCAATGAGAGGTTCCAGTACTAAGACTTTGCATTGAACGTAGAAAGGAATCAGTTAAAAAATCAAAGTGTTTCCATATCCTGTGGGTAATACAACAATTAAGTCTTTGGATTCTCTCAGGTTGTACAAAGCATCTATTTGTCTGGGTCTGGGCCCAGTAATTGATGTCTGTGAAGCAAGAGTTGTTTGGTTATATTTCATGACAGCTTGTTTGAGATTACACATTCGATCTAATTAAGCCATCAGCAGATAGGATGAAAATGAGAAAGCTTTGATAATGTAACACTGGCAAACAACCACTTTTATGAAGGTTGCGTAATACCAATAAGTGTACATGTGATTACATTAATGAAGGTTGATATATATCAATAAGTGTACATGTGATTAAATTAATTTTTTTCAGTCAGCAAGGCAATCTTAGTATGAAGCCATTTATCATTTATGCAGTCTGTCTTCTGAAATACTTTTACAAATACCATATTGCTAAATTATTGTGATTTTTAATGTCAGTATAAACTACCTCAATTTATTTGAAGCAAGTTTGTTTTAGAAGTTGTTTTTAATGTGTGTGTGTGTGTATGCATATGTGTGCTGGAAGATACCATTACTACCTGAATGATAAAGGATATTCAAGACCATACAAACTGTTTTATGCCATCCAATTTAGTTGAAATCTGTTGATGTTGGAAAAAATCCTTTGAAAGTGTTCATTCTTGCTACATAACCCCCTTTTTAGTTTTTTTTTCTATAGCACATCTTAAGTTGAAACCCTCTGTGCTTCAAAAGGACTAAACAAACATGAATCTCATACATATACTTGACGAATACTTCACTGATTAACACTTAACCAAGTTTGAGTCATATTCTGTTGATGCATATTAAATAATTATCATGAAAACTACATGCATCATGATAGACTGGCATGTGTTTCAGTACTAATACTGTACAAAGTGTATGTACAATGTGTGTTTAAGCTGATGTTCATCGTAACAGTATAATTGAAACTACACATTAAACTCTTTTGAATCAGTCGATATGAATGTTAGATAACTTCTTATTAATGAACTCATTTGAGATTATATATATATACACACAAAACAATCGTAAGACATGCTGCCACGTTCATTTTTTTTCCTTTCATGTGTACACATGGGCGTAAATTGAAATATATATCACATTTGCATATAACTATATGTATTCAGTTATCAGAACATGACAAAAAGAAACTAAGAAAGTCACATATGCAAGTGTTATTTTTGATACATTTCCATTTAAATCAAAGTAACTCAGAGTTACTGCTGTCCATATTTAATCATACAAGGCTCAATGATTTCTTTAATGCACATGTCTGTGTGTTTTATTTGTTTTTATATTTAAATCTAATAATACATTTGGTTAAATTGAGAAATCACTGTTAGGACATATATTTAGATGAATGATTGTGACAGTATAAGAAATGAAAATACTGTTCAATTTCATGTCATACTTCAGTAATGATGAAAAGTACAAAATAAATATGAAACATATGTCTCAACTTGTCTACATTGTTAGCCTTAATAATGCATTTCTCAACAATACAGTGATACTGAAAAATTAGGTTTATACTAAGTTTTAGAATTTTATATACTAAATATTGAAAACAACATTCATTTTGGAAGCAAATCAAATTAATGATGAGAACATTAAAATTTCTGTACAGTGCTTAACATTAAATGTACTAACACTCTTTCAGTTATGATGATATAATGAGTGAATTTTGAAGAATCTTACCAATATCAGCATGTGAATGAAACTTGAATGCAGTGCATCATTTGTTTTGGAAAACTTGCAACACAGTAGCACATTAAATTTTTAGCATGGCTAATGAATAGAATCTATTTACAGTAATATATCAATATCAGTGTAAGTGGTGTAGCAATAAATTTGGCTCCTACTCTCCCAAAGACTTATTGATAGGGCCCACTCCCAATAAAGTTTGTCTGATGGTATTTTAGGCTCCTTAACCACCACCCCAGATTGCAGGAAACGCTATACCACTTTCTTTCAAGAAATCAATTTGAAATGGAACTGACTGTAAGAAATGCCCAACGTTAACCAAATTGTCAGCTTAATAAAAAATGGTTGGTATTGTGGTCTTAATCTTTTGCAAAATGTGGTTTGTCATGTTCAACGATACATCAATATCAATGTAAAATTGATCAAACAATTGATTTAAAATGGAACTTTGAGATGATGCTGACTAAAATATTCAGTGTTTGGCAACATTTGCCCCTCCCCTCCCCATTGAAGGGATTAGCAGCAGAGAGGGCGAATCCCACAAACTATTTCGCTTAACAGAGCCTTCTATCGAGAACATTTTAGATAGAGCGTTTCTTTTCACAAAATAAACCCTCCAGTCAGTAAACATGACAAAATAGGCTTTCTCTGCTGACTTAAAGGGTTATCTCATGAAAATATCTACCTATATGACTATTTCTGTTAATACAAGGGTCTGTCTTGCGAAAACACTTGATATTGTTCAGCCCTCTCTGCTGCTCTGAATTAAAAATTGTCAGCTGTTATTGTCGTCTCTGATCGTTTTTGGTATTTGTGTGTTACATAAATCATGTCTGTGTGTCTGCCGCGTGAAAATATCCTGGCAGGGTTTGCCTGTCGTCGCCCCTCTCTGCTGCTGTAAATTACAAATTTAAGTTAACAATAATGGCCAACATTGCAGAAGCACATTCCGCTAGACTAGCTCGAGAGCGACTAGAAGAAATACAAAATTTCTTCCTGTGAGAGATTCTGTAAGACAAAAGCTTCAAGAACGTCAGCAAGCACAAGTTGAATTTGCAACAGGTGCAGAAGAATTATTTAAACCCGTTACGACAGCTACTGAGAAAGCTGCGGAGATCACAGAAAGAGCTTTATTGGGAGATGAAAAGGGTATTCTTCCACTGCTAAAACAAACCGCTGAGCAAACTGAAAAAATTGCTAGAAGAACCAAACAAACAAAAAAGATTTGACGAGATCTTCCAACTGATATAGCTGCAGCTCAGCCCCCACCCACCGCTGAAGAAGGCACTGAAGTCGCCGAAGCTGCTGCACCCAAAGCAGTGAAAGAAAGTGTTGAACTGACTGTAAAATTTTTATTAAAGTTCTTAAGAGCGCACCAGAAGAAAATTTACCTGAATTGATATTAGCGGGTTTATATAACAAAATAAAGTTTTAAACCCGAAATATATTTCCGTGAATGATGACAATTTTGTTAGATGGGCGTATCGTGTATACTACAACAAAAAAGCGGTCAAATCTAACGATCTAAAATTTGCAAAACTTATAAAGGCAATGCAGGAGATTGACAAAAGTAAACAACCACAAGGGCCTCCACCTCCCTATTCACCACCTGAGCAAACTTCATCGATGTGGCAACGGTCCACACCTGTAGCATTTTTTACTAGTAAAGTTCTTAGTGTTTTTACTGACCTGGATAAATTACTCGATATTGCTGCACATGGTTATGATTCTAGAAAAAGTTATCTAAAACCCCAACACGTTAAAGCAATAAAACCCGAAGACTGGGCCCCTTTATTATATTTTGCTCCTAAAAATTTACCTATTGATGCAGAAGATCCCGGGTATAAAAATTTTGCAAA
Source organism: Sinohyriopsis cumingii (assembly GCA_028554795.2). Taxonomy (NCBI): domain Eukaryota; kingdom Metazoa; phylum Mollusca; class Bivalvia; order Unionida; family Unionidae; genus Sinohyriopsis; species Sinohyriopsis cumingii. Next base: position 50,615,111 of record CM068831.1, read on the forward strand.
AGATGTAGAAACCAAAAAACGACCACAATCTCCAGAAGTATTTTATGATGTCTCCGACATTGGCACAACTGGTAGTGGTCTGGGGGGTGATTTTATTCCCTGCCCTGATAATATCATCAATGACGTATCGCAGTTAGAAGTTCTCTTAGGAGGAAGACGTGCCGGAAATAACTCACCAGAAATAATTAATGAAGCAGCTGATATCTGTCAGCGATTATTTCGCGGCGGCATCATGGATGTTCACATCTACCGAGAACTTATTGATGAACTCACAGACAGCGATTAGAGAAATAACTGATTAAATAAAAATGATCGTACACAATTCTCATCGTAGACCAGTCATGGTCAGGGTTGTAAATTCACGAGTACCCGTATATAGGATGACTTATGGAAACGGACTCGGCAATGTTGTTCGGGGTTTATTTGCGAGGATGGCACCTAAAGCAATACCGATCGCAAAACAATTATCAATGAAAGCTATTGACGTTATCAAAGATAAAGCTACTGGCGCTGTTGGTAGCACTGCCAGTAAAGTATTCTTGGCAATCAAGGACAGACTAGCATGATTAATACGCAGAAAACCTCCACCAGTAAAAGTACCAGCCACCGCAGACATGCCTGCAAATGTTAGTAAAGTAATAAATGAAGCCGCAAATCAAAAACTAGCAGCGCTGATAAATCCTGAACAAATAAACACAAGTTTGGTGGCGGGAAGTGGTCTTCGCTTTAGACGATAACTTCTGTAATAAAATGTTTAAACGGGAATCCGACCCAGCATTCGACATAGACGAACCGGTCCTTAAAAATGAATCAGTGCATGATTATCTGTATTATTCTTATGACGCATGAGAACCAAATAAACGAGGACGAATTGAATTGCAAGTTCAAGATACAAGTAGATATTTCCTGCCCGCTGAAGCATTTATTGAAGTAGAAGGAGAAATTATAAGAACAACCAATGCAGAATACGGACCTGAGGTTAAAATCGGTTTTGTCAATAACGGAATTATGGCCTTGTTTGATAGTGCTATCTACATGATTGATGGAAAAAATATTGAATTGATTCAGAAGGATGTCGATGTTGCTACAACAATAATTGGTCTAGCAAGATATTCTGATGATTATACAAGATCAGCTGGTCCATCAATGATGTTTGCCAAGGACACTTCTAATCATCCTAACAGTGATCAGTACAATATTAGACGACCAAGAAACTTTGCTAATAACGCTGATGCTGATGTGTGGCCGGTGGTTCATGGTGCTAATGAAGAATTTAATTTAGGTTTCGCTGCACGTAGACAAATGTTGAAAGGTAATCGTAGAAATTTTTCATGTGCCATTCCGTTGTTGCACATCTTTGGATTTTGCAGAGATGTCAGAAAGGTAATTTTTGGAGCAAAACATACGGTCGTGCTTGTTAGAAAAGCCAACGACAATGATGCTATATGGCGACCTCTAGGTGATGAGGGTAAGGTAAACATAACAAAACTATCAATGTGAATGCCGGTAATGACTCCTGCAATTACTGAAGTACAGCGACTGCTTTCTTTTATGGATCAAGGTGGTAAAGTGTTGTTATTGTGGCTTGCAACAACCACAGATAGTATTCAAAATACCAATAACGGTTTATTCACATGGCATATAGCATCACAGCAGGGAGTTTCCGCGCCGCGACATATTTTTATTGCTCTTCAGGATGTTGCACGGGTGGGTAATGAAATGCGTTCACATGATATTTGATCAACTTGGTATCACTGACGTTTCTTTGAGAATAAACGGACATCAAGAACCGTATGAGAACATACTGTTAAATTTTGGTAATAATCATGTTGCACGTGCATATCAATGATTGACAAAATATCTAGCGCATGATCTAAGTATCGATACTGGTTTGCAAATATCACAATTGGATTTTATCTCTCATTATCCAATCTATTACTTCTCGTTAGAGCATCTTGATTTAACTAGACAGTCTGTCGTTGATGTACACTTTCGGGCTACCGTGAATAGAGACCTAGGAGCTATAGCTAATTACAGAGCAATCGCGGTCATTTTCAGCGATAAAGCAATGTTGCTTGAAGGTGCTGGTGGCCAAATGAGATTCGTTGATGCACCAGTGGAAAACATGTAATATTTTCCGACATTGTTAAAACAATGTGTAGACAATTAGATCAATCGCAAAGTTATAAGAAATGTCATACAGTCACGTTAATGTCACTCTGACTCCTGGTCAGGTGAAAAAATTGCAATCGAAAAACGCGAGCACATGCTGGACAACGATAACGCTAAAAAATGATCAAATCGCTAATGGTGGTCCAAACAAACTGTCGCTGACTAAAACCCAACTAAAACATTTCAATAAAGCAAAGCAAGCGAAAACTGGAACTCAACTTGCTTTCTCTCCAGATATGGTTAAAACCGGTGGTATATTTCCTCTTCTCGTGGCAATACCAGCACTGATAGCCGCTGCTGCCCCAGCTGTTGCCAAAGCCGCCGCGTTAGGAGCTGTTGGAACAGCTGCTGGAATGGCACCAAAGAAAGCCACAGGAAAAGGATACAAAAAAAAGGGGAGATCCGCTCGCGGATCAGGTCTAAGACTTCCAGGCACTCCGGCGTCATGGTACCCAAAACGGTTTTGAAAACACAAAGTGTTTTAAAAAATGCTAATATTTTCACACCGATAACAAAATTTGATTTGCTCGATGCTGTTAAATAATTAAATATAAAAATTTTTAGAGGCGTCTTTATGCGAGATCAACTACCACGACAACCGAATAATCCAGAAACCGGAATTATTAATCTTGATACCAGCGAACGCCCTAGAACTCACTGGGTTGCTTACGCGATCGATCCACGTGGAATTATCTATTTTGATTTGTATGGGTTAGCACCGCCAGTTGAATTTCTCCGATATACAAAAGACGTCCCCGCGTCCTTGACAGGGTCAAAAGTTTGGTACTCAACGCTGCCCGCACAAACACTGACCGATCCTCCGATATATGGCCAGCAAGTATTGAATGTTCTTGATGCGATTTCAGCGTCAACCAAAACACCTCACAAAATCGTGCACGAGTATACCATGAGTCGATTTAAACAGTTTCCTATCAAATAATGGTTGATATTTGCGGAAGATCTCTTATCAAAACAAAGACACAAAAATGCGCTGACGTGGATTATTCAAAATATGCAACCAAAGATGAAATCGATAATCTTTTAAGTCTGACCAGGATAGACCCAGATGAGGTTGTTATTTTTCAGGACCGACACGGAAAACTAAAAACCAGCGATATCAAATGGTATGAAATAATTCGTAGGGTTATTGGAGCTACTCCGGGTAACATCCCTGTGTTCACTGATAGCGAAAAAATCAGAGATTCGCTAATATCAATTGCGGCGTTGCGAGATGATACGCAAAAAGCTGCAGGGGAACGTGTAAAAAAGACCGGTGATACAATGACAGGTGAACTCAGTCTCAGCGGTAACAAAATAACTATGTTAGTGGATCCAACATCGTCGGAAGATGCCGCAAACAATCAATATGTTGACACAGGCGTTAGCGCCATTGATGGTAAACTAACCACGTTGCAAGCCGAGTATGATGTTCATGTAAACACGTTTACAAGATTTCGAAGAAACTTTCAAAAAACCGATGACGCCACGGATAAGTTCTTTGGAACTCCTCCCGTCATCGACATAAAACTTTCTGATATCAAGACCAACATTGACACGATCAAACAAACACAGCAGGATATCGTAATGGGGATTCCTGAGATCGTTAACAAAACCAGTTTGACTAAAATCCCATCTGGAGTTACTCCCGGGCATATCACCAACATAGTATACACGGTATCATCGGGATTCGTAACATGGTCTCGACAAAATAATACTATCAAATATACAGCAACAGCCACTGGAGTGTATAGACTGTCTGTGTTCAGTGCCACTAAATTTGAAATCTTTACAACATATCCCTGGAGACATTCCACCGACAAGTATTCCGGGGTTGTGACTATCATATTAAATAGCGGAACCGAAGAAACATTTATACTGGAATCCGCCGACAAGAAATTAACTGCAACATCTTACTGGTGGTGTTTGGAATTTGTAGCTGAAACGCCTCAATTGGTTACTGCGTAAAATAATAAAATGGCCTCAACGACGAAGTCAACGACAAAGTCAACAGCACAACAATACAGATATGATCAAGTACGCGAATGGCAGTCAGAGTTAAAAAAAACTATTAACAAATACACAACAAAGGTAAAAAAATACAAGCGTTGTGTAACCGTGTTAGACACAATAGTATATTCGGTGTCAGCGGTAGTTGCATCTACGGGAATATTATTATCAGCGCTGACACCAGTGACAACTGCAATCGTGGTCACAATTACAGTTTCAACATCAACGACAATTGCAGGAGTTGCTAATATTATTGTGAAAAAAATATCCTCGTGTGCGCTAACAAAATTGCACGAGTATGAAAAGTTAAACAGCGCGGCCACAAGCACCTACTCGAAATTGTCGGCGCTGATATCATCCAGTCTTGACGATACAACAATATCAGATTCTGAATTCGCGCAAATGGCAAAGATGTACAACGATTATACTCAGAGTATAAAATACTTTGATTTGAAACGACAGCAGATAAATAACAATGTCAACGGAATTACTTCAGCAGATAGTCGCAAATACAAGCCCGGCGCGAACATCTTTGTTAACAGTAACCTCAACTAAGCCAGAATTCAGTAGTAATTTTCCAACTGTGATTCCAGTAAGCGAGATCGCGTTAGCACAATTACGAGTATATCACAGCTGGCCCAATATCGGATCAAAATCGTTTGGTAAATTACGAGCAAATAATTCGTTTGCGTTTGCATACAAAAATAAACCCGATGGTACACCAGACTGGAACGTCATTGGGTTACCAACCGGGTCTTATCAAATCGAAGAAATCAATGAGGAATTACAACGTCGAATAAAAAATATCACAACAAAGGAATCCAAAATAGCAATAACTGTTCATGGGCCAACGCTGTCTGCGATCGAAATAAACGCCCCAGACTACGCCGTGGATATATACAACAGTTCGATCAGAACAGTGTTAGGATGGCCTGAAGTTGCTCCACCGGCACAACCAATACCACCAACACCTAAAAAGTCTGATTATATCACTGATAAACAATCATATCATGAAATTACCCCGTCATATAAACCTAATTTGGATGCTATAAAAAGTGCAACGTTGGGTAGCAGAATTGGCTCCTACGATACGAACCATATTCGGTGGATGTTTACTTATGAACGAGGTACCCAAGGAATTAACTCTTATTTTATTAACCTAGAAGATATTATTGAATATTTTAAAATCATTAATCAAGAACATAAAACACAACTAACGCAGCAACGGCGGCTCTTCCAAGAACATCTTTTTGATATAACAAGTTCATGCAGCGAAATTATTACGCGGACTGAAATATTAAATCAGCTTGCTGCCGACATGGAATATATTAACCAGCGAGTAATTCAGGCAACAATTGATCCTACTGACGTCGTCCATGGCACAAATCGTAGTAAGCAACAATTTCTAGCTGCATATTCACTGACGGAAGCCACGTTGCCAAATTTTAAATTTCCCGGGTATAATGTTCCCGAGTTGAAAAAATCTGTCATCGACCTCATCAATCATTCCTTCGACGACATAATCGCACAACACAGACGAACACTACTGGAGCTAACTGTCCTCAGACACAACAATAACCCCAAAGGGCAAGGCCGGCATGTATCCCCGGGCATCGTAAACATAACTGAAGTGGTCGCGGTCAATCTTGTGTGTGATGTCATTGATGGCAGTTACAACATGGACACGAGCAGCAGAGAGGGTGAACAGACCATAGAATTCCGACAAAACAAATAAAACAAACAAATAAATCATCTCGTAGAAAGGTCAAGATTTTACAAATGAACTTTTCCTTGAGATGTTTTATTTCTGCAATGACCGATTGTACTAATAAAACCTCAGTTCGAAATAGTATCTGAAAAAATAAAGTACTCTACGTGTTTATTTATTTCTTGTTTATTTTTTTGACGACCAACGTTGGTAGGTACCCTCTCTGCTGCTCCTCCTCTGCTGATATTAATTAAATTATTATGTTATAATAAAATGATACATCCAGAATCTCATACTGCAAGAACAGCTCGAGAACGATTAGAAGCAATTAAAAAATTTCTTCCTGTCAAAGACTCATTTAGAAAAAATCTACAAGCGCAGCAAGAAGCAAAAGTTGTGTATGAAGAAGACACTAAAAAACTGTTTAAACCCGTCACTGCAGCTACTGAACAAGTTGCAACTGTCATCAAAGAAGATCTTCTTCCGGTATCAGAAAAAATAGCAAGAAGAACTAAACAGGCAAAGAAGATTTTACGAGACCTTCCAACTGACATAGCTGCAGCTCAACCTCCACCTGTTGGTGAGGAAATACTTGAAGGTATTGGAGAACTTCGTACTGAAGTCGCCGATGTGAGAAAAAAACTTGCATCTAAATCCAAATCAGGAGGAGAGAGCTTAAAATTAATTGCAAGATTTAATGAAGGAGTTGTTGAGGAAATTAGAAATATTGAAAGAGAGAAATTACCTGAGATGACATTAGATAATATATCTAATAAATCTAATTTTTTAAAACCCTCTCATGAAAATACAAGTGATGATAATTTCATTAAATGGATATATCGCGTATATTACAATAAAAAACAAGCTAGAGGTCAAGAATTTAAAAGATTTAATGAAGAAGTAAATAGACTTAGAGGGAGACGGGAACAACTAGGACAAGGAGAGTCCTCCCAGTATCAGCTTCCTCCACCTCTGCAACAAATAGAACAACAGCAATCTTCTTCGCCGCAGCAAAGGTTGAAGTCGGAAATTAAAAAGGCTAAAGAGTCACTTAAATCACCCTCCTCGAAGAAAATTTCTTCACCTTTACGTAAAATTTCTGCACCGGATGTAACATTTACACCGACAGATTCACCACATGGATTTCGAGAAGGTGACTCACCCCCGGTCACCACTGAAGTACTTACTCCGGTAATGCAACCACCAGTATTTAAAACACCTCAAGATGAACCTAAAACAGGACATGGGTTATGTCCTGATAATATCATCAATGACGTATCACGGTTAGAAGTTCTCATAGGAGGAAAACGAGCTGGAAATAATTCACCAGAAATAACCAATGAAGCAGCTGATATTTGTCGGCGACTATTTCAAGGTGGTATCATGGATATTGGCGTTTACCGAGAACTTATCGATGAGCTCGTTGATGACTAGTTGTTAGATAAATGGTAAATAAAATAAGATGATAATACATAATAATCATCGTAAACCCACACAGGTTAGAGCGGTAAACTCACGATTACCAATCTATAGTGTTATTTACGGAAATGGACTTGGTGATGTCATTCGGGGATTATTCACGAGGATAGCTCCAAAAGTAGCACCTGTTGCAAAACAATTATCGATGAAGGCTATTGATATTGTTCGTGATAAAGCTCCTGGTGCAATTGTCAATGTTGCTGGTAAGGCGTTCTCGGCGATCAAAGAAAGATTAGCACGGTTATTGCGACGAAAACAACAACCACCGGTGAAACTGGCAAGTACTGAGGTGATGCCCGCAGACGTAAGTAAAATAATAAATCAGGCTGCAAATCAAAAACTAGCGGCGATATCTGAAGAAGCAGAAAAAAATATAACAGCAAATTTAATAGCAGGAAGCGGTCTTCGTCGACGATGATCATCATTTGGAAAAATGGTAACTATAATAAAAATGTTCAGGCGCGAATCAGACCCAGCATTTGATATGGAGGCACCTGTCCTTAAGTACGAGTCGGTACGTGATTATCAATTTTATTCTTATGACGCAAGACTACCAAATCAGCGGGGGAGAATCGAATTACAGGTTCATGATACAAGTAGATATTTCTTGCCCGCTGAGGCATTTATTGAAGTAGAAGGTAGACTTGTAACGAATGTTGTAGCTGATACGGCATATGCTGCTAATTTGCGTGTTGGTTTTGTCAACAACGGGATCATGGCATTATTTAGTTGCGCCACATACATGATTGATGGAAAAAATATTGAATCAATTCAGAATGATGTCGACGTTGCTACAACAATAATTGGTCTGGCGAGATATTCTGACGACTTTACAAGATCAGCTGGTCCAACAATGATGTTTGCCAAGGATATTACTGACAACGCTGATCATGTTCAGTATACTAAATTACTGACACCACAAGATACTGCATCTGATCCACAAACAGTTGACTTTGAACACGCAGCCAGACCAGCTGCTGCTTTTGATATTATAAAAAGTGTCAATGCGACTTACAACCTGGGATTTGCAACACGCCGAACAGCGCTGTCGGGAAATGATAGAAATTTTTCGTGTGCAATTCCATTATCTCACATCTTTGGATTCTGCAGAAATGTTAGAAAGGTCATCTTTGGAGCTAAACACACAATTGTGCTCGTAAGAAAAGGTGATGATAATGATGCAATCTGGCGAGGTGCTGGTGTTGCTGATGCTGGTAAAGTAAATATATCAAAACTTTCACTATGGATGCCAGTAATGACTCCATCTATTACTGAGGAACAAAAATTACTATCTTTTATGGATCAAGGCGGTAAATCATTGCTATCATGGTTAACAGTAACCACAGATGCTGCTCAAAGCAATATTAATGGTTTATTTACATGGCATATAGCATCACAACAGGGTGTTTCTGCACCACGACATATTTTTATTGCACTGCAAAATATTGACCGGATAAATAATCAAGAACGTTCACATATGATATTTGATAACCTTGGAGTTAATGAAGTTTCCTTACGGATAAATGGACATCAAGAACCGGCTGAGAATATATTGTTAAATTATGCACAAAATCATGTAGCGCGCGCATATCATCGTTTAATGTCATTCATGGGACGTGATCAAAATATAGATACCGGTTTGCAAATATCACAACTAGATTTTACAGGTCTATATCCGATTTATTATTTTTCACTAGAACATCTTGATTTATCCAAACAATCTGTTGTTGATATACACTTTCGAGCTCATGTTACTAACCCACCAGGTGCTGGTGCCTTTTACAGAGCGATCGCGGTCATACTTAGCGACAAAGCCATGTTACTTGAAGGTGGCAGTGGTCGAATGAGGGTCGTTGATGCACCGGTGGAAAATATTTAATCGTGTTATTTAGAAAAATACTATTTATATAAAAATGTCGTACAGTCATGTTAATGTTACTCTGACCCCGGGTCAGGTAAAAAAGCTTCAATCAAAAACCGCCAACAAATGCGGAACTAAAATATCACTAAAACGAGATCATATTAGTGGTGGTCCAAACAAATTATCGTTGACAAATAATCAGATTAAACATTTCAATAAAGCCCTAGAATCAAAAACTGGAGTTCAATTCCATCTCTCCCCGAGCGCTATCAAAGACATGGTTAAAACGGGTGGTATATTTCCACTACTTGCGGCCATTCCGGCATTAATAGCTGCGGCTGCTCCAGCCGTAGCAAAAGCGGCCGCGTTAGGTGCTGTTGGAACAGCCGCTGGAATGGCACTAAAGAAAGCAACAGGGCAAGGATACAAAAAAAGGGGCGCGGCTTAAGATTGCCAGGATCTCGTTGGGGGAGAGGCCTAAGGCTTCCAGGGTCATTTCGTTAGACGTTCCAGCATCAAATTTTGATTTACTTAATGCCGCTAAAAAATTAAAAATATCTGCCTTTAGAGGTGTTTTTATGCGAGATCAATTACCGAAACAACCAAACAAACTAGAAACAGGTATTATTAATCTCGATGAACGTTCTGGACCTGGTACTCATTGGGTATCATACGCGGTTGATCCACGTGGAATTGTTTATTTTGATTCGTACGGGTTAGCTCCACCTGTTGAATTTATCAAGTATGTCGCACCACTCCACGCAACAACCAGAGGTTCCAAAGTTTGGTATTCAACGCTACCCACACAAACAATGACAGATCCGCCAATATGCGGCCGTGAAGTAATTAATGTACTCGACGCTATATCAAAATCATCCAGGCCGCCACATAAAGTCGTGCACGATTATACAAGCAACCGATTTGTTGCGCGTAAGGCGTTTTAAACAACGGGTCTTATTATAATGGTTGATATTTACGGAAGATCTTCTTCACGCGTTAAGAAAAAGCTCGGCGACGTTGATCTGTCGAAGTATGTGACTAAGGATGACCTCGCTGATATCATGAACCTGGCTGGAGTTGACCCAGATGAAGTTGTTATTTTTCAAGATCGATATGGTAAACTAAAAACCAGCAATATCAAATGGAATGATATAGTCCGGCGAGTACTCGGTGCAGTTACGGATAATATTCCCGTGTTTACTGACGGTGGTAGAATCAGAGATTCAAGTATGTCACTTAAAACCATCAGAGATGAAATTGCAAAAAGTGTTGCTAATCGCGTGAGAAACACCGGTGACACAATGATGGGTGAACTCAGCATGAACGGGAACAAAATAGTAGTTTTAAGAGATCCAACATCTGACGAAGACGCAGCAACAAAAAAATACGTCGATGTCAACTATGGCACCGTAGACGGTAAATTATCCACGTTACGGGCTGAGTATGACGTTCACGCAGGAACTTTTGGAAGATTTCGAAGAAATTTTCAAAAAATCGATGATGCCATAGATAAATTCTTCGGTACTCCACGCGCCATTGACATGAAACTCGTTGCTATCAAAACTGACCTAGACACGATCAAACAAAAGCAGCAAGACATCGTAGCGGGAATTCCTGAGATTGTCAGCAAAACCAATTTGATTAAAATTCCAGCTGGAATAACTCCCGGGCATATCACAAACATCGTATGCACGGTATCATCGGGATTTGCAACATGGTCGCAGCAAAATAATACTATCAAATATACCGCAACAGTCACTGGCGTGTACAGGCTGTCCGTGTTCAGTGCTGCAAAATTTGAAATATTTACAACGTTTAAATGGCGTCATTCCACAGACAGGTTTTCCGGGGTTGTATCTGTTGTATTAAATAGCGGAACCGAAGAAATATTTATTCTGGAAGCAGATGATAAGAAATTAACCGCAACATCCTTCTGGTGGTGTTTGGAATTTGTAGCTGAAACACCTCAATTGGTTACTGCATAAAAATATATATGGACGGTGCACAATACAGATACAATCAAGCACGTGAATGGCAGGCGGCGCTAAAAGATCAAGTCGATCAATATACAGTAAAAGTAAAAAAATATCGACGACGATTGGTTATCGTTGATGTGATTGTTTATTCAGTATCCGCTGTTGTTGCTGGAACCGGTGTCATATTATCAGCGTTGACAACGATGGCACCAGTAGCTGTAACTATTTGTATTTCAGCAGCAACAACTATTGCAGGTGTGCTTAATATCATCACAAAAAAAATATGTACTTGTACGAACGAAAAATTATCCGATTACAAAATAAAATTACATACAGCGACGGTAGCATACTCGAAATTATCCTCGTTGTTATCAGCGAGTCTCAGTGATGGAATTATATCTGATTTCGAATTTTCAATGATAACTAAAATATACGACGAAGGTATTAAAGATACAAGTATCAATAATGACAGAATTACTCCAGCAGATCGTGACCAACACAACTCCGCCAAAGATAACGATGATCTCGGTAAGTTCAATTAATCCTGAATTTAGTGTTAATTTTCCCACTGCAATTCCAGTAAAAGAAATAGCACTAGCACAATTACGAGTATATTACAGCTGGCCAAATATCAGATCAAAATCATTTAATGGTACACCAGCAAATAATTCGCTCGTATTTGCTAACAACAACAAACCCGATGGAACACCTGACTGGGTTGTTGTTGGAATACCAACTGGCAGTTACGAGATTGAAGAGATCAGTGAGGAATTTGCGCGTAGAATAAAATCAATAACGGGAAAAGAATCAAAAATATCAATTAATGTTCATGAACCCACCCTGTCCTCGACGATTGAAATAAACTCGCCTGATTATGCCGTTGGTATTTATCAATCCACGATAAGATCCGTACTAGGTTGGTCTGAAATATCACCACCGATAACACCGATACCACCAGAACCGAAAAAGTCTGATTATGTCACGGATAGACAATCATATCATGAAATTAATCCATCATACGGGGAAGAAATACGTATTTTAAAAAATAAATCGATGCTCAGCAGGTTTTTCGTTTTCACTTATGATGAGTTATGGGCTTTTAACAATTCCGGGGAAAAAGCAAATAGTTTTAGTCTTCATCGGAGTGATATTATTAAATATTTTCAGGAAATCAATCAAGAATGTAAAAAACAACTAGATCAACTAAATCAATATTTTAACGAACATATTTTTGACATATCAGCGTCATCGCGTGAAAAATCATCACGCGTGTGGAAATATTAAATCAGCTTATATCAGATATGGAATATTTTAATAACCGAATAGTTCAAGCGATGGTTAGTTTAGAATCATTTGAAGGATATGATGCAAAAAGATGGTTAGAAAAATATAAATTAACAGAAGCCGATGTACCAAATTTTAAATTTCCCGGGTATAGTGTAACCGAGTTAAGAAAATATATCAATGATGTCATTGATGAGTTTTTTCCTAAAATACTCGATGCATGGAGAAAATTAATTCCACCAGCAGCTGTTCTTAGACATGATAATGATCCACACGGCGGCGGAAGACACGTATCTCCGGGGATCGTTAATATAACACCGACGGTCGCGGTCAATCTGGTTTGTGACGTAGTCGATGGCAGCTATCAAATAGATCTCGGAAAATCAAATCAAGCTCAACAAGGATACATCCTGTACACGTTCACACCACAAGTTCCCCCTGGAAGTTTAATCGTGCAAGAACCAACTAATCCTGTGTATTTACGGTGTCACAATAATATGTTAACACGAATCAATTTTAAACTCACAGACCACCTTAATCGCTTAATTGACATACGTGAAGAAGAGCTTGTAATAAATCTGTATGTAAAGTCGTAAGACTTTTGTCGTAAGACTTTTGTCGTAAGACTTTTATCGTAGATCTTTATGTAATAGAGGGTTTACCAACTCACCCATCAGAGTTATAAATAAATAAATAATAATTCAGAAATAAAATAATAATTCAGAAATAAATAATTTGTAAAATTAAGAAATTTGTACAATTTTATGTTTTTGATGGGGTAAATGGTACTCAAATTAAGAAATTTGTACAATTTTGTAAATTTGATGGGGTAAATGGTACTCAGATTAAGAAATTTTTACAATTTTATGCTTTTGATGGGGTAAATGGTAGTCAAAATTAAGAAATTTGTACAATTTTGTTAAATTTCAGTAAAAATAAATAAATTAATTCAGAAATAAATAAATAATAATTCAGAAATAAAATAATAATTCAGAAATAAATAATTTGTAAAATTAAGAAATTTGTACAATTTTATGTTTTTGATGGGGTAAATGGTAGTCAAAATTAAGAAATTTGTACAATTTTATGTTTTTGATGGGGTAAATGGTAGTCAAAATTAAGAAATTTGTGCAATTTTGTTAAAGTTCAGTAAAAAAAAACAAATTAATTCAGTAAATAAATAAAATTAATTTATAATAAATAAAATTTATAATAAATCAAATTTATTAGGAACAATTTGACAAAGTTAGAACTTTCTTGATTTTGACTACCAATACACGTGGTCAGCGTTGACATGGACCCCAGTTACCAAAACTTTCATTTTCATTATCACCAGTAACGAAGTTACTCTGGATCGTTTCACCAGTAACGAGGTTACTTTGGATCGTTTCACCAGTAACGAAGTTACTCTGGATCGTTTCACCAGTAACGAAGTTACTTTGGATCGTTTCACGATCTAACATAATTTTTCTTAATAGTCTTATGCGAGTACTAATCGTTTTCTTTGCCTCGTACTCGTGAGATAATAACGATTTAATTCTTTCTACGGCGGCAGAGAGGGGAACGAACTTTTTCACATGATCATCTTCTACGGTAGCTAGCGACTGAAACATTGCCGCCTGAATCCGTTTCATGAGCCTGTATTCAGATGATAGTGTGTGTGTCCCCTGGGTTTTACGTTCTTGTAAAATCTCAAAGTCAGAAACTATTTTTTCAGGATTAAGTTCATCAGATATATTAATTCCATCTTTTTTCAATTTTTTAATAGCAACAATTACATCATTGATATTTTCATGGTTCATTTTATAATATATGAATCTTTAAAATAAAAAAAAAATATCCCTAGAACACCTATCGAGTGTTTAGCGAGTTCGTCGGGATGTTTCAGGGACAGCACAAACATATAACTTAACTAAGGACAGTACAAACATGTACGCTCAGCAAAATCCCACCCACAATAATTAATCTAGTGGGTGATACGAAAAATATGTATCAACCACAAGTCAATATTGTGGTTGGGAATTTTGCTGAGCGGGGGGTTTTTTGCGGTTCCCCCCACTATTATAAAAATCGCAATTTTGCGTACACCACCGACAAATTGTCAGCCATGGGGGTTTGATCCTGGACCGCGAGCGTCACAGTCCAATACCATACTGATTGAGCTATCAAACCTTGTTACGAACATATGTTTTGGAAGTTAATATATAGTTAGCTATATAGCTAAGGAACCAATATTTACACTAAACAGCGGTTTCTGAATAATAACAGTTTCTGTATTCATAACAGTTTCTGAATAATAACAGTTTCTGAATAATAACAGTTTCTGAATAATAACAGTTTCTGTATTTATAACAGCGGTTTCTGAATAATAACAGTTTCTGTATTTAACAGTTTCTGAATAATAACAGTTTCTGAATAATAACAGTTTCTGAATAATAACAGTTTCTGTATTTATAACAGCGTTTTTCCTAAGCAGACTGAGAATCAATAACAACAGTTTCTGTATTTATAACAGCGGTTTTCCTAAGCAGACTGAGAATCAATAATAACAGTGGCATGAACACACCCGCAGGTCGATTACCATGACAACGGTTTCTGTTCTACACACAGCTTCCTACGGATCAATAACATTGTCATGATCTCTCGTAATGTTGTATGATGGGGAAATATTTAAAAAACATAAATAATACTTCTACGAGTAATTAATTACGATGTAATTAGTTAAACTGACTAATTACGATCATAAAAAATCAAAAATCTACGAAGAAAACTATATATTACAAAGTAATCTCCCTTTTATATAATCAAAAATTCAGTAGTGTATGGAGGACCTACTGTGACATAAATTAAAAAAATTAATTCAATGTGGTGATGATAGTTAATAATGTGGTGATGATAGTTATTGATACTGAAATGTAATTTTCTGCTTATATTTTTTCGAGAAAGTAGATCTGGTTATATTTTCTGCGACGTATTTTACCACACGCGAGTTAATATCAAAATATGTCGCAGCCGCGTTCATAGACTGAAACATAATTTCTTTGCCGGTTTCTATGTTTGTGGAAATTACCGCCCTTCTAGAAACTGTCTTACATCTTCCCGTATTACCACATGCAGAGTTCACGCTTCGTGTGACAACACGAAGGTTGGATAAATTATTGTTTTGAGGATTTCCATCAATATGATCAATAACAAGACCGTCATTGATCATCCCATTATGACATTCATACGTAAATCTATGACACAGATAATGTTTCTTCCCAACAGTAAACATTAGATAGCCAGTATTAGAAACAACGCCAACTGGTCTCTTCAACTTGCAGTGTCTGATGATACCATTAATATTTGATTCATAGTTTGTTATGACAGGATGTGGGACAAATATATTTTGCTCCATTATAATAATATTATGCGTTTAAATCATTGTTTGTCTGAAATCTTGATATATAATCCCTCACGGATTTTATAGCGTTTTCACCGCTATTATTTTTTTTTGTCATAATATCTTTTAAATTCTCTGAACCGTTTCCCGCCGCACTTTCCACATAATTCTGTTTTTCCTCGCACTCCAATACCACACCGTAGACATGGTATTGGTCCTAGACTTCCTCGTCGTATGTTTTGTGAGTGCATCCAACAAAATTCCTTTCTACAGGATTTGTTGCATCGATTTACTGAGCCGATCATCAACCATCTGCATTGGGACATTGTATATATATATATAATTTTCTTTATTTAAATATTTGTTTTAATTATATGAACGAGTTTGAGAGATTATCCCAAACTAGGCCTGTTAAATATAAATTCAACCTTGACAGATTATCTTCTGACTTGCCAGTACGAGATCTGGTTGATCCGAAAAATAAAAGTTTGATCTCGAAAATTCACGACGCCAAGAAAGAATTTTACACGGATGGTGCATCTCATACATGGTCAACGTTCAAGATCATACGCACTGACGGAGTCAAGGAAGCTGTCACGGACGCCACAATGAACGACAAGCGAGCGGCAACTATCAGTAACTACATCGCTGAATACGAGGGCAATCAAAAATATTTCTTCAGAGTAAAATTTATTGTATTAACAGAAACAGGTAGTTGGATTATCCGTGACAAATATGATCCTGTCCTTGGCAATAATAAAACTATCATATTAAGTAAAAATTCCAGACCGGGTCTACTGACGGGTATTGACAAACCATATTATGAGCGAGCGTATCCTGTAACGGCGGTTATTTATGGAATTTATGAGATAAATAAAAAACCCAACGTTGATAAACTAGCGCCGATGAAATTTTCAAGGTTAAATTGTGTGGCTGAACGAGTAATAGAACACTTTACAAACGCGATGCGTGGAAATGGATTAACTGATTTAAGGCGTGAAAAAATAAACTCGTGGGCTGAGTCAGTTAAGGATACCGGTGCTACAATAAAAGATGTTGCTGAGTTAGGAAAAATATTAAAATTTCCAATAACTGTGGCGACAATAACGGGAGAAGTACTGTACCAGTCGAAATATAAATCGAAGGGAGCTCCAATAAATATTATCGATCATAACGCGCACGCATGGACTAAGGCAGTAACAATATTTCCACGTGATCGAACTGTTAGATTTTACTCCCCAGATAATTCTGGGGCAGATATGTTTGATTTTATTAAAGAAATAAGTAAAACCGATCCTGTATCGGTATGGTTATTTAAAAGTAATGAGGAGGGTGAATTTGATCAGTTTGTCAAACCGAACGGTGAAATATATCGCACAGAATCCCTCCATGACCAGATGAAAAATCTTGCGACGTTTTTACAGTGCAAGCACGCGGAAAATACTGACAAATTACTAACTAATTGTTTTACCGTTCCATCTGTTGCGGCTCATTTCGCCAGAGAGAGAAATTCATGGAAACCAACACGATTTGATTTACTCGAGGACGTACGCGCAAGTTGCGTCGAATATGGACATGGCGGATTATGGAATACCAAATACAATTACAATGATGTTATTTCGGTTGATATGGTTGCATGTTATCCAGGAAGTTTTCTGGGATACGGAGATTGTTCTGTGTACTTTGAAAGATTTGGTCACCCTACAAACGAGATGACGCGAGTGGCAATTAATGGACCATTACCTGATTTTGATCTGACTGGATTCGCCTGTATTGAGTCATTCGAGTTTAACGAAAATCTTCACAAGATTTGTTATGTTTGGTTTGGTAGACATTTTTGTGAAAAACGTTGGGCACCTATAGTTTTGTTGCGATATATGCTAGATTGTGCGATACTGACATCGTTGGTGGTCAGTGAGGCAATTATATCATATCATGCACAGACCAAAGTTTGGTTGCCCATGTCAGATTCTGAAGTTATCAGCGAGTTTAAGGATGATATTCCTAATAAACTCAAAACCGCAAAAGATCTCGGTAGAAAAATTATAGGTAAATTTACTCAAGGTGGTGCATATGATTATAAAAGACATCACGCACGATTAATTCTAGATGATGCCGAGTACGATTTTATAATCGCTGATACAACGGCGAAAAATACATTTGTAAATCGAGAGAGTGTTTATTTATCCGACGGAACAAAATTAGGTACGATCGTTAGTTACATAAATGACGTATCCCCGCAATATACTCATCTAAGATCTTCCATGTTGGCTTATGTTTCTATAAATTTATTATCGATGATTAATAGATTTCCTGAGACCGCAGTCAGAGTCGCAACAGACTCATTTTATATTTCAAGTAAATATTTAGAACCTGTTATGAAATTTACAAGTAATGATGAACGATGGGGTTCGTGGAGAATAAAAAAGGAACTATTACACAATTATGCAGAATCAGCAGATGTTCCAATGAGAGATTTTTATCGTGAGGGTAATAAAATATCAGAAATGTCGAAGGCACCATCGTTGAGTGATCCAATAACCAGATATAAGACAGTATATCTCAATGGACCTGGTGGATGTGGCAAAACAACTCGAACGATTAATGTTTTTAGAAATTCAGATATAATCGTGCTGACACCCACACATAGACTCGCACGTGAGATGAAACAGCGGCAAGTACAATCGTGTACGTATCATAGTTTCTTTCGATGGCGCGGAGATACATGGACTCCTGAACGGATGGGAGAAAAATATATACCTAAAATAATTATTTGGGATGAGATATGTACGGTCTCATTGGATACATTAAAAATGTTTCTTGATTGGTTGTTGACGAAAAATACCGCCATAATAATGTGTGGCGATCATGGTCAACCTCCCCCTTTTGTTGGACCATCTCCACATGATTGGTTAAAAAATTTCGTTGATTATTACGAAGAAATAGATGATGATCATAGAGCTCTTGATGCAAATTTGAGTGAGTTTAAAAAATTAATCAGATTACAATCAAACAAAATTCAGTGTGAAATAATACGTGGAGTGATCTCAGAGACATCAATGAGTGATTTTTTGAAATTATGGAGACCCACCGATTTGATCGTAGCAAGTAGAAAAATAATCAGAGACGCTTTACAACATCAGTTATTTCAACTACATAAAGAAAAATACTCAGAATTACCCGTACCGTTGTGTTATAGACCATCAGACACACGAAAACAGAATATTAATGTTGATATTCCAGGACAGACTGAAAAACAAAATCTCGTATTAAATGACATTGTCGCCGTTGATATCAGTGTGGTTCAAGATGCAATAAACGCTGACAAATCTCCATGGGTGTTGGGATACGCCATGACAATCCACTCGTCTCAGGGATTAACTATTTCTGATACACGAGTTTGGATTGTAGACGATCGCATCGAGTGGTCAAATTTAGTTTATTTGGCGGTATCGAGGGTCAGAAATATATCTCAATTACGTAGAATCATAATTCCTGAAATCGTTGATAAATTTAACATCATCGATGATGATATAATAAGAAAAAAATTAATCGGATACAAACAATCTGATAAAAAAAATAAACGTGACTTTGATCTTGATGTTGAATTTATTATTGAGTTAAAACAGCAGCAGAACAATCATTGCACCAGTTGTAATTGTATAATGTTATGGCGGTATTCGAGTAATGATTCAAGACAATTTACCGTAGATAGAAAAGATAATAGTCGCGGTCATACACGAGAAAATACCATGTTAACCTGTCTTGAGTGTAATCGACGTCGGGGTGCAGGCACCCTTAGCGCTGGCACTAGTGCTAGTTAAGTGATCGAAATCACCGGAGTGATTTTGGTGGTAGTTGTGTATCCGCGGTAATTATTTGTAGTTGTTCACGTGTAAATCCACGTTGAGGAGCGGCCGAATCTAATCTGTAGATTGCAGGTCTGGAAACGCCTGCGTTTCTCCCAGTGGATCTTGTCACGGTAGATATTTTGTGTGTGGTAACACTCCAAATAGGATCAGTTGCTCTCGCTTTACCACCTTCAAGTTCACCAGGCTCATATAAATATCTGACTGTAACATCACCTAATATTTTTTGTTTTCCAACATCTTTTCGTTGTGTTGGTATATTTTTTTTTTGTGACCGCGCTAATGGGTTTCATGTTGGTTGTTCGTGTGATCTCATTATTTAATGCAGCTATCACGCCTGGTAATCTTGCAACCCATTCGCGAGATCTTTTATTCTGAATAAATTCCCTCGCGTATTGATATCCAAATAACCGCTCAGCAAGTGTTCGATTAAATCGCTCAACAATTGCTTGATCACGGTGAATTGCAGTATGACCTCGTCGTATTTTGGTATTGTGTTGTTTCATCAGCGATGATTCCTGGACCAAGAAATTCCTTACCAGGATCAACCTGTAGTAGCTGTGGCCATCGCAGACCACCTTGTGGTCCGAGTCCTCGTTGATAAATTCGTTCAAACGCATCGGCTACTTCAGATGATGTTTTCGCTGATAGCGGCTCTGCTTCTTTATATCTACTTGCAACATCAACTACGGTTAACGCGTACTTGTACGTTTTTCCACGCACAGTATCATGCGGTAAAAACAGAATATCTGCTTGATGAACTTCATTAGGAACACTGACATCGAAATACGCGTACTGAATTTGTTTAGGACGTGGTAGATAAATTTGCCATATTGCCTGCCTGGACAACCACGCTTTAGCAGTAGAATGTTTAACCGCCGCTGCATCAGCAAGTTTACCAATTGCTGCTTTGCCTCTCCAGTATCCTCTCGGTGAATAATAAATTGATTCCATTATTAATTACCAGCCCCAATCGCTAATTTACCTTTCATCGAGGATCTTACTAACCAATTAGCTAATGATTCTCTAATATTTTTATTTTTTATAGAATTTAATGAATGAATTAATTTCACATCTGCAATATGCCTATGTTGTAGATTTTGACTTTTATAAGCTATATCATGAGCATGACAAGCTCGATCAATAGCATTTATTGGTTCCTCGCCTGGTTTTGGTTGATCTTGATCATCGAGCCTGATATCGAGTCGAGTACCAGGACCGCAATAATTATATCCTGGTAGATGTTTTTCTCCACTGTATTTAGCCCATGGAGCACCTGGAAACTTTGACATCAAATTAGCAATATCACCACCACGCTTATTAGGTAAAAACGAAAATTTCTTTCTACCGCATATAGAACATTTTCCACCGTACGCTATTTTTTTATTTTTTGTTATAACTGTGGCTAAATCAGTAGTTGGAGTTTTAACTCTACAGCGTAAACAATATAAATTCATGTTATAATATATATGGATATAATTGATTTCTCAGCAACTCGGCAACGAGAGCCAGTTAAACACCATCCTGCGCTACCGAACTCCATCAGAATGATTATCATAGGACCATCTGGATCGGGTAAGACGCAATTATTACTTAATCTGATAATGAGATGGTTGAAATGGGATAAGTTGTATTTAGTAGCACCATCCGTTGATGATCAGCGATGTTATGATGTACTTAAAGATTTCAATGAAAACGCATGATTACTGGATGAAGATAATGATGTTATAGAGTTTATAACCGATATTGATGAAGCACCATCCGTAGATTCCATAGACGGATTTATTAATAATTTAGTTGTATACGACGATGTGATGCTAGATAAACAATCAAATCCAGCCAGAATATTTTCCCGAGGGAGACACAAAAATACAGACGTGATCTATGTTACTCAACGATATACACAAATTCCGAAGGTGATCAGAGACAACTGCAACATTTTAGTTGTGTTTAATGGCGTAGACACACACACGTTGCGAAATATTCATCAAACCTGGTGTGGTGGTGACATGGATATAATTAAATTCAAAAATTTCTTCTCACGAGCGCAAGCTACTCCGCATGGATTTATAACAATAAATTTACATGATCCAAGAACAAGATATCGTGTGGGTATTGATAAAATATTTGGGTAACAGGGGTGATGATAAAATTAAATTTAATTAAACAGATAATGAACAAGTGTGCGTGGCTACGTCAAGGAACAACAGATAAATGCAACAAAAGGTGCCGTGGAGAATATTGCAAGAAACATAATTATCTTATAAAGAAAAACCTTCATGCTGGTCCACGAAGTTGTGTTGGTTGTAACAACGGTGTTAGAGGATTATATCAGATTTGCAAAAATTGCGGTGGAGATCGATATCGAAGTTTGATGAACTATTACAGAAAAAGAAAGAACATAAATCCAAAAATAGAAAAACCACCATCAGAACTTGAATATTACTTGAAACATAGAACAAATAAAGATGAAACAGATGAAGATGAAACAGATGAGGAGAAAGGACAGCGAGAACGCGTTGAAAAATATTCATCAAACTTGGTATGGTGGTAAATTAATAGCAGCAGAGAGGGTACCTACCAACGTTGGTCGTCAAAAAAATAAACAAGAAATAAATAAACACGTAGAGTACTTTATTTTTTCAGATACTATTTCGAACTGAGGTTTTATTAGTACAATCGGTCATTGCAGAAATAAAACATCTCAAGGAAAAGTTCATTTGTAAAATCTTGACCTTTCTACGAGATGATTTATTTGTTTGTTTTATTTGTTTTGTCGGAATTCTATGGTCTGTTCACCCTCTCTGCTGCTACACGACAGTATCAAATCAAGCCCAGCAAGGATTTATTCTTTATTCATTTACTCCGAAAGAACCACCTGGATTTCTGATTGTGCAAGAGCCGATCAATCTGGTCTATCTACGATGTCATAATCCATGGCTGACCAGAATAAATTTCATCCTGACAGACCAGCGTGGGAATCTTATTGATTTACGGAATGAAACACTACATATTAATCTCCTGGTGAAGTCATAGACTTCCAATCGCAGAAGACTTCCACGATTTCACAATTAATCAAGCAAGTATTATATAATGTATCATCGCGTGAAATGTTTCATACATGATAAAGAACTTCTTGATAAAGCTGTCAAAACCGAAAAGTTACCCTGGAAAAAATAATTGTTGATATATACGGTAATGACGATTTTATACTGACTGATGCGCAACTACAAGTATTGATAAAAGATCATGTTGTGATTGCATATTGCAGTATACATCAAATCCTTGAATATATACGCGTATTTAGATCTTAGATTAGATTGATAAATCTATAGATTTATAAATATGTACCACCATATAAATGTTTTTATGTATGACAAACAAGCGCTCGAGCAAGCAGTTAGGGCTGCATTTGCACAAGAAGAAATTAACGTTAAATTCATTATTGACGAATACGGAGACGAAGATTTCTTGCTAACACAGCAACAGTTAGAGAGTCTCAGCCGCGAGCATATTATTTCAAAAGTATGCGGCAGAGATCAAATTCTCAATTATGCACATTCCTGCATTAAACGCCATCGACTAATAAAACTACTATCGCCTTGATTTCATCCTTGACTTTGTCAAGGGGAAGTAAAAGAAAAGTGATATACTTTTTTACTTTCGATTTCACTTCCAAGTACTTGACGAAATCAAGGTGAGATATTTACTTCCTCGATTTCATCCTTGATGAAATCAGCGCTGACTTCGTCGTTGACTTTGTCATCCTTGACTTCGTCCTTGATTTCATCATCCTTGACTTTGTCAAGGGACATACAATTTTTCAACTTTCTCATACGAGTATTTATTATCTTTTTCATTTCATACTCTTGAGCCAATGCCAACCTAATCTTTTCAATTGCACGAGACAATGAAACAAATTCACTTATTTGTGCTTCTTCTACTGTAGCATGCGATTTATACAAATTATTTTGAATTTTTTTTATGAATCGATATTGAGCAGGAAGAATATAACGCCCTGCGCGTTTAGCTTCATGTAATGATTCAAAATCAGACATAATTGTTTCAGAATTTAGTGATATTTTAAATCCGCGCTCTTCTAATTTTTTAATAGCAACAACCACATTATTGATATTTTCGTAATTCATATATATATATATATATATATATATATATATATATATATATATATATATATATATATATATATATATATATATATATATAAAAGAAAAAAACGGACACCACATCTCCTTGAGTCTCTAGCTTATCATATGGTAGGCTACCAAACTCAGGAGCGGAAACACAACCCCCATGTGAGCCCCTAACCTGTCAAATAACAGTCTAGAGAGCCCATAGGGTGTGTTTGCGAGCGACGAGACATTCCCCATGTGAACCCCTAGTTTATCAAATGATATACTAGCAGGTTTATACAGGGACAACACAACATATAGTATTTACATTTGTAAAGCTCCTAAATTGCCACCGCATTTTAGCAAGCTTACAGTAGGATATATAGTATTTACATCTGTAAAGCTCCTAAATTGCCACCGCATTTTAGCAAGCTTATAGTAGGACATATAGTATTTACATTTGTAAAGCTCCTAAATTGCCACCGCATTTTAGCAAGCTTACAGTAGGACATAGTAGTAACTAAGGACAGCACAACATATAGTATTTATAGTAAGGACAGTACAACATATAGTATTTACAATCCCATGTGAGCAGACGGTTCAACGAGTATATATAACTTAATTCTAACTTATCCTAGGACGGCACAACATATAGTATTTACAGTAAGACGACTTATCCTAACGGAGTCATTTTATACACTCAACAGCGGGTATACCATCCCCCCAAAATCAGCCTCTAGATGACGCAAAAAGCATCCGCCATGAGCGGATATGACGAGATGGTATTGATTACTGTTGAACTTCGAAGACTCTGTCTTCTAATAAGATCGTATCGTATATAAACCGACTGATACTTGAAAGTTCAAAAATAGCTCACTCAATGGGCGTGACTTGTTTAAAATGTTTTATTTGTTTTTTTCTTAAATATGATCATGTGGAAAATACAGATGAACCATAAAACTGAACAAATGTAATAAAATAAAGATTTTATCTGTGAAAAAAAATATTAATCACCCGCCCGTGTTGACAGTTTTTGACGAAGTCACTTTGACAAAGTCACTTTGACGAAGTCACTTTGATTTCATCAAAGGGGAAGTAATTGGAGATCGTGTTATCTGTATACGGAGAACCGTTTACCCACCTGTAGTCGTTAATTTAAATTCTAAGCTGAATTTAAATTCTAAGCCGAATTTGAAAAATACCTGTAAACGAGGAAGTGTTATAGACCAGCTGTAAAGAAAATATACCGCTAAGTCGCGCTGTATAAATTTACCTGTAATGACATCTCAAGGAGTATTGCACAATCACATTGACAAAGGGAGGGAACTAATTGCATGAGATATGCTTAACGAAGTTATCTCCCTTAATTAATGCTTTTTACATTAAAAACTTCAGGATTATAGTAAAGTACCTAACAATAATGAAAAACAATTTTCTGCTTATTATGGTTTTTTGACAGAGCGGATTTGTATATTTTTTCTGCGACTCTTCGTACTGAGGCCGCACAAATATCAAAATACTTGCCAGCTGAGTTCATAGATGAAAATATTATTTCTTCATTCGTATCTAAATTTATGGATACAACTCTCCTGACGCTCTTATTACCACAGCCAGTATTACCAGTCCTACAATTCTAGCTTTGTGTCACAATTCTCAGATTGCATAAATTATTATCGGTTTTAACACCATTGATGTGATCAATCACAAGGTCGTCTTTGATCTCTTCAAAGAAACACTCGAACACGAACCTGTGATTATAATAGTTTTTTTTCCTAGCAACCTTAAATCTAAGATAACCAGTATTATTAACAACACCAACTGGTTTTTTCAACCTGCTATTTCTGACTATTCCCTCGCGATTCGCTTCATAGTTATCAATGATAGGATGTCGGACAAATTCTTGGCTCATTTATATAATAATATATTTGTCTAATTTATAATTTGTCTGAAAACTTATTTAAATAATCGCACTCGGATTTCAACGCAACGTCGTAATTTTTTTTTTTTTTTTGTAATATCGTTTGAGTTCACGGTATCGTTTTCCTTCGCAGCTTGCACATAACTGTGTTTTACCCCTGATCCCATCAACACATCGCAGGCACTGTATTGGCCCTAAACTTCCCCTTCGGACGCTTTGGGAATGTGTTCCGCAGAATTCACCTCTGCAGGATTTATTACAAGGAGTTGATGATTTTGTACCAAGCCAATTGCATTTATTCATTCTATATATAATATTTCTTATTTAAATATTTGTCTTAAATATAATATAGAGGAATTTGAAAGATTATCTACCACTGGCACCGGGAGATTCGATCTTGACAGACTAACCCCTGACTCGCGGCGACGAGACCTGACTGATCTGTTTGATATTATCAGGAATGCCAAAAAAGAATTCCGCGACGTCGGTGCATCTCACATATGGTCGTCATTTAAAATTATCCGCGACGACTCTGTCAATGTTGACTCTGTCAAGGATGCTACAATGAATGATGCACGGGCGAAAACAATTATTGATTATCTCTTTGATGGATATCAAGGCAGTCGGAAATATTTTTTCAGAATAAAATTTATTGTGCAAGCAGATTCCGATACGTGGATTATCCGTGACAAACTCGATCCTGTCCTTGCTAGCGGAAAGACTGTTCTGTTAAGTAAAGATTCCAAACCAGGAGCGCTGACCGGGATTGATAAACCATATTACGCTCGAGCATATCCTGTGACCGCAGTCATTTATGGAATCTATCCGATAAAAAAAAAAAAAAAAATTGATAAACTTACCCCGATGAGGACGACTTCGTCATTGACGACTTCGTCGATGACTACGTCATCGGGGCTGAATTGTGTAGCCGAGCGAGTAATGGAACATTTTAAAAATGCGATGCGGGGAAACGGTCTGACTGCGTTAAGACAGTCCAAGGTAACAGCGTGGGCTGAGCGGGTCAGACACACAGGAGCATCAATAAACGATGTTGCAGCGCTAGAAAAAGCATTAAGATTTCCCATAACCGTGACAACGATAACAGAGGAAGTGTTATACGAATCGAAATATAATCGATACGGAGCTCCAATAAATATCATTGATCATAACGCTCACGCATGGACTAACGCAGTTACGATATTTCCGCGGGATCGTTTTGTGAAATATTATCGCGGGAACATATTTGATTTTATTAAACAGATAAGTAAAACCGACCCTGTGTCGATGTGGTTGTTTAAAAGTTCCGAAGATGGCGAATATGATCAATTTGTAAAACCTAACGGCGAATTATCCCGGACGGAATCTCTGCAACAACAAATGAAAAAACTCGCAGAGAAATATGCGAAAATCGAAGAAAACACCGAGCAGTTATTAACTAATTGTTTTACAGTTCCGAGTGTTGTCGCCCACGCTACAAGAGAAAGAAATTCGTGGAGACCAACCCGAAGTGAGTTTCTCTCGGATATACAATTGAGTTGTATCGAGTATGGACATGGCGGATTGTGGAATACCCAGTATGACTACCGGGATATGATTTCCGTGGATATGGTTATCCGGGAAGCTTTCTCGGGATGGGCGAGTGCCGGGAATACTTTAAGCTATTTGGACATCCCACGAACTCGATGACACGAGTTGCTATAAACGGTCCTTTACCCGATTTTCCCCTGACAGGATTTGGTCGTGTGACTTCGTTTGAATGTGCCGAAAAACTTCATCCGTGCTGTTATGTTTGGTTTGGCAGACACTTTAGTGAAAGCGTTGGGAGCCAATAGTGTTGGTGCGATATATGCTTGACAGCCGAATGCTGGTATCGTTGACGGTCAGTGAAGCAATCATATCATATCGACCACAGACTTCAGTTTGGTTGCCAACACCGGAGCGTATCAGTCTCGATGATGTGATTGGCGAGCATGCACGAGAGAGTCCAAATACTCCCATGGATGTCATTATTAAAGAACCTCCTAAAGTTCTCGAGATCAAACTCAGCAATAGTGAAAAAACAGCAAAAGATCTCGGACGAAGAATAATCGGTAAATTTACTCATGGTGGTGCATATGATAAACTACATCACTCGCGGCTGATTATCGATGATGCTGAATTGGATTTTATAATTGCTGATGCCACTGCGAAAAATATATTTTGTAATCGGGAGGACGCGCGCTTGTCCGACGGGGAAAAGTTGGGCACAATTGTAAGTTATATTAGCGGAGAATCGCCTCAATACACACATTTAAGATCTTCGATTCTGGCTTATGTTTCTATAAATTTGCTATCAATGATAAATCGATTTCCTGACACTGCAGTTAGAGTTGCAACGGATTCATTTTATATCGGTAAAAGATATTCAGAATCACTGACTCGTTTCACAAGCACTGATGAATCATGGAGTTCGTGGAAAATAAAAAAGGAAATGTTACATGGATGTTGTGAATCCGCTGATGTTACGATTAAGGATGATTATTGCAAATCAGAATTATCAGAAATGTCTTCTGCATCATCTGTGTATGATCCAATCACTAGACACAAAACCTTTTATTTGAACGGACCGGGCGGGTCTGGTAAGACAACTTGAGCGATTGAATTATTTCGAAATTCGGATATGATTGTGCTAACACCTACACACAGACTCGCGAGGGAGATGAAACAACGAGGAGTCAGTTCTTGCACTTGGCACAGCTTTTTCAAATACAGCGGTGGTGTATGGACTCCAGATCGAATGGGAACAAAATATATTCCCGGGAAAATAATTTGGGATAAGACATGTACGGTACCGTTAGATACATTAAAATTATTCCTGGATTGGCTGCTAACAGCGAATACTGCAGTGATAATGTGCGGCGATCACGGTCAGCCACCTCCGTTTTTTGGTCCATCTCCACATGATTGGTTAAAAGATTTTGTTGATTATTATGAAGAAGTGTCTGATGATCATAGAGCACTTGATGAAACATTGAAGGAATTTAAAACATTAATCAGATTACAATCGAATAAAATTCAATGTGAAATCATGCGCGAGATGATTCCTGAAACTTCAATGAGCGACTTTTGGAGAAAAAGGAAACCAGACGATTTGATAGTGGCAAGTAGAAAGATAGTTAGAGACACACTTCAACAGCAGTTATTTCCATTACAACGGGAGAAATTTCCAATGTTGCTAGTGCCGTTATGTTATAGACCAGCTGATAGGCGGTTACAGAATATAGATGTTTATATTCCTGGGAAAACAGAGAAACAGAATTTACTATTGAATGATATTGTGCTAGTTGACATTGATGCTGTCAAAGACGCACTAAAAATGAACAAATCCCCGTGGACGCTAGGATACGCAATGACAATTCATTCATCTCAAGGATTGACTATCAGTGATAAAACTGTCTGGATCGTTGATGATCGAATCGAATGGTCAAACATACTTTACTTAGCTGTGTCCAGAGTTAGAAGAATATCTCAACTGCGAAGAATTGTCTTGGAACAGTCAAATGCTGATAGCGACGAGAACAACAGCGACATAATAAAAAGAAAACTAGCCGGTTACAAACAGAGTGACAAAAAAAAATAATCGCGATTTTGATCTTGATGTTGAATTTATCATGACACTAAAACAACAACAGAATAATCACTGTGCGAGCTGTAATTGTATAATGTTGTGGCAGTATTCGAGTAATAATCCAAGACAATTCATCGTAGATAGAAAAGATAACAGTCGCGGTCATACACGAGAAAATACGATGTTGACCTGTCTTGAGTGTAATCGACGTCGGGGTGCTGGCACCCTTGGTGCTAGTTAAGTGATCGGGGTGGTAAGTGTGTCCTCGGGAATTATTTGTAACTGTTCACGTGTGAATCCACGTTGAGGAGCAGTCGAATCCAGCCTGTAGATTGCTGGTCTACCAGTGGATCTTGTTATGTTAGATATCTTACGTGTAGTAACACTCCAGATAGGATCAGTCGCTCTCGCTTTTCCACCTTCAAGTTCAGCTGGTTCATATAAATATCTCACAGTGACATCACCTAATATTGGCTGTGTTGAAATACCACGTCGTTGTACGGGTATATATTTTTTGTGATCGCGATGGCAGGTTTCATGTTGGTTGTTCGAGTTATTTCATTATTTAATGCAGCTATCACGCTTGGTAATCTTGCAACCCATTCGCGCGATCTCGTATCCTGAATGAATTCCTTCGCGTATTGATATCCAAATAACCGCTCAGCAAGTGTTCGATTAAATCGCTCAACAATTGCCTGATCACGATGAATTTCAGTATGCCCTCGTCTGATGGTAACGTTATGTTGCTTCATCAGCGATGATACTGCACCCTGAAATTCTTTGCCAGGATCAACTTGTAGCAGCTGTGGCCATCGTAGAGGTCCTCGTTGATAAATTCGTTCAAAAGCATTGGCTACTTCAGATGCTGTTTTCGTTAATAGCGGTTCTGCATCTTTATATCTACTTGCAACATCAACAACAGTTAACGCGTACTTGTATGTGTTTTGACGTCTTCGGATTTTAGTAGTATCATGTGGCAGAAATAATATATCGGCTTGATGAACTTTATTTGGTACACTAACATCAAAATGTGCAAAGTGAATTTGTTTAGGACGCGGTTGGTAAATTTGCCATATTGCCTGTCGGGATAACCAATTTTTAGCAGTATCACGTGTAACTTTTGCTGCTTCAGCGAGTTTACTAATTGCTGCGCTACCTCTCCAATATCCTTTTGGGGAATAATAAATCGACTCCATTATAATTAATTACCAGCACCTAATACAAGTTTAGATTTCATTGCGGATTTTATTAACCAGCTAGCTAACTTTTCTTTGAAAGATTTATCAGTGATGGCATTTAACGCGTGAATAAATTTCTCATCCGCGAGATGGCGTTTTTGCAAATCCTTACTTCGGTAAGCTACATCATGCGCATGACACGCCTTATCAACAGCGTTTATCGGATACTCACCTGGATTGGGCTGATCTAAGGCATCAAGTATGACATCAAGTCGGGTTCCAGGACCACAGTAATTATATCCTGGAAGATGTTTTTCTCTTGGGTATTTTCCCCATGGAGTTCCGGGTAATTTTCCTAACTTAGCTGCGATATCACCGCCTCGCTTTCTTTTTACTCGACGGAATAAATCTAAACTTGCTTGTGCCGCATCGTTCACACATGCCTGTAAGCGCTTGTCGATTATTTTTTGTTGTAGTGGTTGTTATGTTCGCAGTTGGGGTACGTGTTCTACATTTCACACAATATAAATCCATATTCTTTTTATAATATATCTAATGGAGATCACTGACTTTTCCACTATAAAACGACGAGAGCCAATCAAACATAACTCGGTGCTACCAAATTCTGTCCGAATGATTATTATAGGTCCTTCTGGGTCGGGTAAGACACAGGTGTTGTTAAATTTAATAATGAAGTGGATGAAATGGGATAAATTGTATTTGATAGCTCCGTCTGTGGACGATCAGCGGTGCTATGACGTAATAAAAGATTTTAACGAAAGTGCAAAAGTTATAAGTGAGGACGATAAAGACGTCGTTGAATTTATCACTGATATCAATGAAGCGTCGAGTATTGATGTCATTGATGAAGTGTAAATAATTTAGTCGTGTACGATGATGTAATGTTAGACAAACAGACAAACCCTGCCAGGATATTCTCACGCGGCAGACATAAAAACACTGATGTGATTTATGTAACACAGCGATATACACAAATACCAAAAGTGATCAGAGATAAGTGTAACATTCTTGCGGTGTTTAATGGAGTCGACACGCACACGTTAAGAAATATTCATCAAACCTGGTGCAGCGGCGATATGGATATAAATGAGTTTAAACATTAAATTTACATGATCCTCGAACACGGTATCGAGTTGGGTTAGATACAATTTTTAACTAGAGATCAGCAGAGAGGGGCGACGACAGGCAAACCCTGCCAGGATATTTTCACGCGGCAGACACACAGACGTGATTTATGTAAAACACAAATACCAAAAACGATCAGAGACGACAATAACAGCTGACAATTTTTAATTCAGAGCAGCAGAGAGGGCTGAACAATACCGAGTGTTTTCGCAAGATAGACCCTTGTATTAACAGAAATAGTTGTATAGGTAGATATTTTCATGAGATAACCCTTTAAGTCAGCAGAGAAAGCCTATTTTGTCATGTTTACTGACTGGAGGGTTTATTTTGTGAAAAGAACCGCTCTATCTAAAATGTTCTCGATAGAAGGCTCTGTTAAGCGAAATAGTTTGTGGGATTGGCCCTCTCTGCTCCTGGATTTGATATTAACCTTTGGCCAAATAAGGATGTCGTCTATCACCTTATACTAATTTCGACATAATAATTATCAAATAATTGATAGCAAATGGAATGTCGTACATAATGCAGACGAAATGTGCAATATTTCACACATAAGCTAAATCTATAATGTGGTTTAGATTTTCTTTGAGTTAGGCTTGGAAATAGATTGGTATGTTGGTGACATCCTGTCACAGTTAGATGAGCTTTGGAGATCAAATGCGTAACTTGGGCTGCAAATGAGCTGCCGACTTGGCTTACATATTTATGTGTGTCTGCTACAGTTGTTGTTGTTGTTGTTGTGGGGTTTAACGCCATTTTTCAGCACACGATAGGCTATACATGGCGGCCAGTATTAATGGTGAAGGAAGAACCCGGGAAAACCCCGGAAAGAACAACCGACCCTCGAGAAGCTACTGGCAAGCTTTCTCACATACCCACATTGGCTGAATCTTAGACTCGAACCGCCGCTGTCTGCTACAGAGGTAAATATCGAAAAATCTAGATTTTTAAGGGGTGATAAAATGTATGCTAATTTGTTATATTACTAGTGAACTTTATTCATGCATAAGGCACATACTGATTCTTTTAGTCGCCTTGTCCCAGGAAAATATTCAAAATAGCTATTTCTTGTCAAAAATGAATGCAAAATTTAGGGGTTGGTGGTAGTGTTGTTTCAGTATAACAGCCACCAGTTGCATCAGGAATTAACCTTACTGCCGCAGTCAAAATCTCATATGTATGCCTTGTACAAAAAATATTAGTTTGTTTTTATTTGTATCTTCAGTGTAAAATTATTCTCATTTTTCTATAATTGGTCATTGTTGGATGAAAATTCACCAGATAAACTGTCCAGTGAGCCCTTAGCATAGCAGAATGCAGCGCATGGAGCATACTAAGCAGGGAACCAGACTAGCTGTCTCACTAACTTGACGGTGAACGAGTTTAAAGCACATAAAAAAGTCTTCTGTGAAAAATAATTACACAGCTATAACAATCTGACTTAAATTTAACACTTAAATTTTTCCACGCATAATAGATGTGTACCAAAAATGTAAAATGGTTAAACGTAACATACACTACATTGCTTAATAGTTAACAGGGAGGCATATGCCTATGGAGTCGAATAGGTAGGTATGCGGAAAACTCGACCTGGGAGAACTCGCCAAAACGTAACTGGAAAAGTCACCCCAAAATTTGTTACCCAGATAACCTTTTTATAACAGACTTAAGTCATCTTTTACATGATATATATATATATATATATATATATATATATATATATATATATATATATATATATATATATATATATATATATGTATGTACGCGAGCACAAAAGATATTTTGACTGGAGATCATAAAAAGCAGTATCATAGTAATATTTTTAAAGACGAAATTAAGTCTTTATGTAATCTCATTAATGATGACAATATAGTGATCAAAAAGGATGATAAGTCAAACACTATTATTATTATGAATAAAGATGATTATGTTAAAGAAGTTGAACGTCAATTAAATGATGAAAAACACTACAAACATGTTATGGAAGACCCGTGAATAGAAATGAAATAAAAAATTTGAACATGCATTAATGAGATCGCTAAAAATAATTCTGTATATGAGGAATTTGATGCTATTTCCTCTTAACATACGTACACCTCAATTCTACATAGGGGCCCCGAGTGTCCGAGTGGTCTAAAGCGCTTTCGTTATGGATCACTGCCATCTCACCTCTGTCTGCGTGGGTTCAAGTCTAGGATTCGGCCTATGTGGGTATGTGAGAAAGCTTGCCAGTAGCTTCTCGTGGGTTGGTGGTTCTTTCCGGGGTTTTCCAGGGTTCTTCCTCCACCATTAATACTGGCCGCCATGTATAGCCTATCGTGCGCTGAAAAATGGCGTTAAACCCCACAACAACAACAACAGCAATTCTACATATTACCCAATACTCATCAAAATCCTAGGGGCTCCGAGTGGCCGAGTGGTCTAAAGCACTCTTCGTTACGGATCACTGTCATATCACCTCTGTCTGCGGCGGTTAGAGTCTAAGATTCAGCCATTGTGGGTATGTGAGAAAGCTTGCCAATAGCTTCTCGAAAACCTATCAAAATTTATTAATAGTGTTTTACAACCTTTAATGAAATCACTTCCTTCATACATTAAAGATACAACTACTTTCATTAAAAAGCTGAAGTCTATTCCACAGCTATCTGATAATTTCAATTCTGGTATCATTCGATGTAACATCTGACACTATATGCCAACAATCCGCATGCAGATGGTATTGAAGCATGTAAATGTTCTCTTGATAACAATCCTAATAATGGCACACTATCTAGTGAAGATATTCGTATAATAATAAAAGCTTATCTTTGAAAATAATTATTTTCAATTTCATAATACGAATTACGTACAAATAATGGGTACGTCAATGGGTATTAATATGGCTCCCTCATACTCTTCCCTTTCATGGGTAAATTAGAAAAGGATTTTCTTCATAACGTAAAGTTTAATCCATCTCTTTGGTTCAAATTTTTAGATGACATATTTATGATCTGAAAGCATTCAACTAGAGAACTGAAAAAACGTATTGATCGCCTAAATCATTTTCACACGACGATTAAATATACTTATGCTGCATCTGGTACGCATGTTTCATTTTTAGATGTAAATGTAATAAAGAATATTGATAACACTATCTCTACAAATATTCATATCAAGGAAACTAATATCCACCAATATGTGGAACATTCTTCATGTCATCCCATGTTGTAATGTAAAAACTGTATACCATATAGCCAGGCCAAAAGATACTGACGCATTATTTCAGATGAATGTCAATTACAAAATTTACTGATTAAATTACAAATATATTTACAAAATAGAAATTATCCTACACATATTTTACGAAAGGATTTCTTCACCAGCTTTTATGTGAAGATTTGTTTTGTAAACTCTAAGTCAATCCGTTTCTCAAATCCGAGAGAGAGAGAGAGAGAGAGAGAGAGAAGAAGAAGAAGAAAGGAAGTTCAATCCTCTTGAAAGAGGTGTCACTTGTTGATGTTGTAAATACAGCTACATGTTGGGGAAGCTTGGCATGAGAGAGTACACGGGTCGAGCTGTAAAGATAAAGCCTGTTTGAGCTTCTGGCCTGCAAAACTTTATTGAAATACTCAACATATAAACTTACATTTCAATATCAAACTACAACAAGCTCAATTTTCGGATATAAGAAATACATATAAAACTACGATATTCTTTCACTTACCAACATCATACTTGTATAATAACTGCCGTTTAGAATGTAATACAGATAATTAAATATCGAATAAATTCACGATAGCAAAAGAATCTAAAATTCAATATTTCAGTCTAATATCGTAATTGAAATATAATTTACTGAATTTATTCTAAAATGTCAACATATTAAACTCTATTATTTAAAGAGTATTTTATTTCTAAATTAACTATTACTGAGTATGAAGTTGGTTGCGAACGTTGATTTTACTATAATGAATAATATAATTATAAGTAAATATAAGTTCTTAAAACAATTAAACTTTCCGTTACATTATATTAAAGAATAACAAAGAAATATTAAAATAATCTAATGTTTAAACATACTGAAGTTAGGTTAACATCTTAACACTAAAAATTCTTATAACACTAAAAAGTCTTATACTATGAAAAACTGTACATAGATCATAATCTTACCTGCAAAGACAAAGCCTGTTTGAGCTTCTGGCCAGCAAAACTGATGTCAGACCGTGGCTGGGGCTTTTTATACCCGTTTCTTAAGACAACGCCAAATATGGCGCGCTCCTAGCTCTTGCGCTGGCCAGAATCTCAAAGTGAGGCTTCATAGTCTCTTACAGATTATTGTCTAGGTCTATGTACATTATTACGTAGGTGCTTCTGCAAGATCAGCACATTTGCCCTCTATAGGAATCTTTGGAATCTGTCTAGTTCACTATTTACGTAACCTAATGAATGTACTCTTTTTGTGCTGAGTCTGAGATACAAGTAATGTGTGTATAAGACGGTTCGTACTTGATCATAATAGCGTAATCATTGTTGAACAGTAGTATATAATTGTACACTAATAAATGGATTCAATCTCAATATATTTTAGTAGAAAATTACTTCCAATATGATTGATCAATTTACTTCTAATACAATTTAATCAAAACTTACTCTTAATACAATTTAGAGGAATTTTCAATCTTGTTACTTGTACTAAAAAATTCTGTCCTAATAATACCCTCCGGTTCATTTGAGCCGAGTCCTCGAGGCTCGAGATAAAAAAATTACATTCATAAATAGAAGGTAAACGGTGACAGATCAAGACATTCAATAATAAAACATTGTGAGACATATTGTAAATTCAAAAATACATGAGAAAAACACTGCAAATACTGAGCAAAATACAAAATATACAGTGAGAAAAACAATGCAAGTAATCAGTATAATATCAAAGGTACAATGAGAGAAAAATCACTGCAAGGTACTCAGTAAAATACAAAAATTACAATGAGAAAAAGCACTGAAAAATACTCAGTAGAATTATACGCAATCTACTTCTTCGACTTGGCTTATGAGATAATTATAACACTAATATCAGCATGCAGTTCTTGTTATCTTTAATCTTTATTTTTTGTATGTTATTTTACTCTTTATTTGTTATTTTTTTTATAAAGAATTTACTCTGTGAAACATCAGCATAACATATTTTTGGGTGACTACGGTTATTATTTTGCTTCAGCCAAGTGTGATGAAAAGAATTCCCGTTCTTATGGATAGTACTAGTGAGCCGATATTGAGTACATCTTCCTATTGCACAGATAATATCAACAAAGAAATAACAGCAACAATGAAGTAAAAATGGTTGCGAACAGAATGTCATAAGAATTTGGTATTAGCTAAGAATAAGGAAAGTAACAATTTTAATGTTGTGTTATGTCCTACCTTATAACCATAACGTCTATTCACTCGCAATCAAACCTTGAACTGCGTATGTATGCAATAGAAATCGCATCTAGCATAAGAGCAAAAGTGAAAATATCATTATAATCGTAACACTGGTTGGTGTGGTCAAGTATAACTTTGAAATGGGCGTGTATTACCGAAGTTATCTGTGACGTAGCAAACAGAATGTATCGCCGTTATCGTTTCAAACAAAGTAGACGCAGAAGTTGGCCGTATGTAGGCCAATAGCTGCTCATGTCTTATGAGAGTTATGCAACGTGGAAAACTCGGTTTCGAGTAATCGCTCCGACATTTTGACTAATTTATCATTTTAGCATACATATATAATGAACAACACGACAACATTAATCGATGTTGCCAAACCAGGGAAGGAAGCACCTCTTCTGACTGGTTTGAAGGCATTAGAGCCGTTTCTATGGCGTTATCGCCGTGACACAATACCATAAGGTATATATTCATACGATTCGTATAAAAACATAAGATGGAACCCTCAATAACATTATCGATCCCTATTGGGCTGACACATCTGCATCAATATGTTTGAGACGGCTAGGCGGAAGTTAGAATTCTCCCTAGGATAGGCGAATACGGTAAAACATTGTTATATGTGTAGCTTACGAAACGTGTATACGGTGGTTTCAGATTTCAGTACGAACAGGTTTGATGCATAAGCTTAGTCTGGAATGCAAGTTGAAGTCGGTAGGTTCATTCACTCTCTATAGTAGAAACCTAAGCTAGCGCGATGAATGTTACTGAAGTGTTATTGTTACTAAATATGACATTAAATACACCATAAATTAGATCATTTTGTTTGGAATAATTTTGAAATTATCGCACTAACCTTGTATTTTTTTTGTAATTCAAGATACAAAATTTGATATAGCAAAAGCATACCTGTGTGAGAATTACCACAGTCCAGAAGTATTTTCCTTATGAAACGAATTGTATATTAATTGAATAGTAAACAATACGCTTATTGTCTTTAATATAGAAAGAGTTCAAATTGTAAAAGTTCGAGTCACTATCACTGGAAAGGTAACTGTCGTTGCTACTGTCGTTGACTTGTGGCCTGGCAGAGATGTCGCTGTTGGACCCATGAAAATCTGTTTTTGGCATGGATAGATGTATTTCAGACTGGGTTGTAGGTAGCTCGACTTCGGGGCTGGACTATGTATAGTATGCATTCGACATGTCTGAAATTTCAGGTGTTACTGCAAGAAGAATTCTCACCGGCAATGTATACATTGTATGCTTGTAATATGTTCGTTGCCTTTGTAATGTTTCTGGCGCTGATGTTTCAGAACAAACCCTTCTTGTGTGCGAAAAGTACGAAAATCACAGAAGAGTTGTTAAGTCATTCCGGAGTTCATGTAGCGTAGCTGGGCTTCGTGACGTCTGATGGTCGCAAAGGTTTAGGCGCGAGTCTCTCTCGTGAATTATCATTATGCGGAGTGACACCTTTATCCATGTTATCTTCCCTTCGTTCTATTCTCCACCAACTTTTACGAAAGGACTTCTTCACCAGCTTTTATGTGAAGATTTGTTTCGTAATCTCATTAATGATGACAATATAGTAATCAAAAAGGATGATAAGTCAAACACTATTATTATTATGAATAAAGATGATTATGTTAAAGAAGTTGAACGTCAATTAAATGATGAAAAACACTACAAACATGTTATGGAAGACCCGTGAATAGAAATGAAATAAAAAATTTGAACATGCATTAATGAGATCGCTAAAAATAATTCTGTATATGAGGAATTTGATGCTATTTCCTCTTAACATACGTACACCTCAATTCTACATAGGGGCCCCGAGTGTCCGAGTGGTCTAAAGCGCTTTCGTTATGGATCACTGCCATCTCACCTCTGTCTGCGTGGGTTCAAGTCTAGGATTCGGCCTATGTGGGTATGTGAGAAAGCTTGCCAGTAGCTTCTCGTGGGTTGGTGGTTCTTTCCGGGGTTTTCCAGGGTTCTTCCTCCACCATTAATACTGGCCGCCATGTATAGCCTATCGTGCGCTGAAAAATGGCGTTAAACCCCACAACAACAACAACAGCAATTCTACATATTACCCAATACTCATCAAAATCCTAGGGGCTCCGAGTGGCCGAGTGGTCTAAAGCACTCTTCGTTACGGATCACTGTCATCTCACCTCTGTCTGCGGCGGTTAGAGTCTAAGATTCAGCCATTGTGGGTATGTGAGAAAGCTTGCCAGTAGCTTCTCGAAAACCTATCAAAATTTATTAATAGTGTTTTACAACCTTTAATGAAATCACTTCCTTCATACATTAAAGATACAACTACTTTCATTAAAAAGCTGAAGTCTATTCCACAGCTATCTGATAATTTCAATTCTGGTATCATTCGATGTAACATCTGACACTATATACCAACAATCCGCATGCAGATGGTATTGAAGCATGTAAATGTTCTCTTGATAACAATCCTAATAATGGCACACTATCTAGTGAAGATATTCGTATAATAATAAAAGCTTATCTTTGAAAATAATCATTTTCAATTTGATAATACGAATTACGTACAAATAATGGGTACGTCAATGGGTATTAATATGGCTCCCTCATACTCTTCCCTTTCATGGGTAAATTAGAAAAGGATTTTCTTCATAACGAAAAGTTTAATCCATCTCTTTGGTTCAAATTTTTAGATGACATATTTATGATCTGAAAGCATTCAACTAGAGAACTGAAAAAACGTATTGATCGCCTAAATCATTTTCACACGACGATTAAATATACTTATGCTGCATCTAGTACGCATGTTTCATTTTTAGATGCAAATGTAATAAAGAATATTGATAACACTATCTCTACAAATATTCATATCAAGGAAACTAATATCCACCAATATGTGGAACATTCTTCATGTCATCCCATGTTGTAATGTAAAAACTGTATACCATATAGCCAGGCCAAAAGATACTGACGCATTATTTCAGATGAATGTCAATTACAAAATTTACTGATTAAATTACAAATATATTTACAAAATAGAAATTATCCTACACATATTTTACGAAAGGATTTCTTCACCAGCTTTTATGTGAAGATTTGTTTTGTAAACTCTAAGTCAATCCGTTTCTCAAATCCGAGAGAGAGAGAGAGAGAGAGAGAGAGAGAGAGAGAGAAGAAGAAGAAGAAGAAAGGAAGTTCAATCCTCTTGAAAGAGGTGTCACTTGTTGATGTTGTAAATACAGCTACATGTTGGGGAAGCTTGGCATGAGAGAGTACACGGGTCGAGCTGTAAAGATAAAGCCTGTTTGAGCTTCTGGCCTGCAAAACTTTATTGAAATACTCAACATATAAACTTACATTTCAATATCAAACCACAACAAGCTCAATTTTCGGATATAAGAAATACATATAAGACTACGATATTCTTTCACTTACCAACATCATACTTGTATAATAACTGCCGTTTAGAATGTAATACAGATAATTAAATATCGAATAAATTCACGATAGCAAAAGAATCTAAAATTCAATATTTCAGTCTAATATCGTAATTAAAATATAATTTACTGAATTTATTCTAAAATGTCAACATATTAAACTCTATTATTTAAAGAGTATTTTATTTCAAAATTAACTATTACTGAGTATGAAGTTGGTTGCGAACGTTGATTTTACTATAATGAATAATATAATTATAAGTAAATATAAGTTCTTAAAACAATTAAACTTTCCGTTACATTATATTAAAGAATAACAAAGAAATATTAAAATAATCTAATGTTTAAACATACTGAAGTTAGGTTAACATCTTAACACTAAAAATTCTTATAACACTAAAAAGTCTTATACTATGAAAAACTGTACATAGATCATAATCTTACCTGCAAAGACAAAGCCTGTTTGAGCTTCTGGCCAGCAAAACTGATGTCAGACCGTGGCTGGGGCTTTTTATACCCGTTTCTTAAGACAACGCCAAATATGGCGCGCTCCTAGCTCTTGCGCTGGCCAGAATCTCAAAGTGAGGCTTCATAGTCTCTTACAGATTATTGTCTAGGTCTATGTACATTATTACGTAGGTGCTTCTGCAAGATCAGCACATTTGCCCTCTATAGGAATCTTTGGAATCTGTCTAGTTCACTATTTACGTAACCTAATGAATGTACTCTTTTTGTGCTGAGTCTGAGATACAAGTAATGTGTGTATAAGACGGTTCGTACTTGATCATAATAGCGTAATCATTGTTGAACAGTAGTATATAATTGTACACTAATAAATGGATTCAATCTCAATATATTTTAGTAGAAAATTACTTCCAATATGATTGATCAATTTACTTCTAATACAATTTAATCAAAACTTACTCTTAATACAATTTAGAGGAATTTTCAATCTTGTTACTTGTACTAAAAAATTCTGTCCTAATACATATAATTGATTCTGCGCTGAACAAAGCCAGTAATGTTACACAACATGAGGCTTTAAACACAGCAGAATGTAAAATAGAGAGATGTAATTCCTTTCACAATACAATCTAATCCTTCATGAATTAGGTTGGAACCCTTTCATATATAAAACTGCAGACACCAAATCATGCTTACACCCTCTCTTTTTTTTCCATATAAAGTGCATCTAATAGATTTGAAGAACAGAGCAAAAGGGACAGATAACATTTATTTTTCGTTAAGTACAGAAGTCGAGTTGATTAAATGGAAAAGTTGAAAAATTGAAAATTTGATAGATTTAATAAATTATTAAGTTGAAGAAAAACAGGAATAAATAAAACCTTAACAACCATGTCGCAACATCTCAGAATTACTATATATGATCCTTGCGGCCACTTCTCCAGGCGAAGTTGGGCGACTTCTCCGACCACCATGGGGCGACTTCTCCTGACACCTGGGATGAGTTCTCCCAGGGCAAGTTCTCCATGGGGCTAGTTCTCTGCTATTCGAATAGGTAACAGGTGTTCTATTTATAGCGCGCTACACGTTTTTAACTATGCTCTATGAGGTAAAGAGATAAGATGCAAACTGCAAACAGTCACAAATTGAAATGGGTAAACCAGTAACATTTATATGTTTGTAAAATAACAATAACAATAATAATAATAATAATAATAATAATAATAACTTTATTTTATGATGATAATACAGTTAGTTCCAGGATTGTGGTGGGTATATCTAATTTAGGTACATCAAATTGTTTTAGATTTGACATAAACAGAATAAAGTAATTTGTGAAATGGACTCATAAAAGAATCGAGTATGTTGAAAATAATATACATAATCTGGATTTACATAAAGAATAAATGAGAAGATAGAAAACCTTTTCTTGTAATATTTCCAACGGATAAGTTTGGGAGTTGAAATTTAAAATTCTATCAGAAAGATAAAATATGATTTGTTTAATGGCCTGATTGAAAACAACGATTCAACATTAGTTCTAGAGGACTTATTACTGACATCATTTAATTTTTTTTTTTTAAATTGAGTCGTTACAACATGGATGATTTGCAACAGAATACAGACACAGCATACTACATTAATACAGTAAAATACAGACACAGCATAATACATCAATACAGTAAAATGCAGACACAGCATAAGCAGCAGAAAGGGCGAACAGACCTTTTGCTGAAACGTAACTTTGAAAACTAAAACATGATAAGAAAAAGAAAGAAGAAAAAGTGGTTGCTTACGCTAAACCGAAACCTCTAACTTTATCGAGAGTCTCGGGGTGGGTGGGAGGGGGGATTAGTTTTATTTTGTTACTTTATTTTTTGTTGTTCAATTTTATTTTATTTTTTAAATTTGTAAGCACGTTGTCGTTTACCCACCTGACGTCTTAATTGAGGTCGTTGTTGATACTCAACAACGCTAGGAGGAAGTGGTTTTATTTCTTGTCCTGACAATATTCTTTCTGACGTAGATAGATTATAAGTTCTGGTTGGAGACAAACATGCTGGAAATAAATTGCTGGAAATCGTTAATGAAATATCTGATATTTGTCAAAGATTATTTACTTTCGGTATGATGGATCGCAACATTTATCATTCTGTCATGAATGAAATCGTTGATGATTATCACAGCGACTAAAAAAACAACTAATTAAACAGCATGCAATTTAAAAATGATTATACACAATGCACCACGTGGACAAGTAATGGTCAGGGTAGTAAACTCACGATTACCAACTTACAAAG
The DNA here is from genome assembly GCA_028554795.2 of Sinohyriopsis cumingii. Lineage (NCBI taxonomy): Eukaryota > Metazoa > Mollusca > Bivalvia > Unionida > Unionidae > Sinohyriopsis > Sinohyriopsis cumingii. The sequence continues at coordinate 50,658,439 of CM068831.1, forward strand.
CAACATACAGAGATGGACTAGGTGATGTTGTTCAAGGTCTATTTAGAAGGATAGCCCCAAAAGCAATACAGATTGTAAAACAATTAGATATGAATGCTATTGAGGCTGTTCATGATAAAGGCGTTAGCGCTATTGGTAATCTTGCTGGTAAAGCGTTCTCGATAGTCAAGGATAGACTAGCTTGATTAGTACAAAACAAGATCACAATCAGTAAAATTACCTTAGCATTGAAGTTATGCCTGCAAATGTCAGTAAAACAATAAATCAAGCCGCAAATCAAAAACTATCAGAGTTAGCTGGTGAACAGAAAAAAAATATAGCTTCAAGTTTGATAGCAGGAAATTGTCTTCATGTTAGAAGATAACAATTATAACAAAATTTTCAAACGTGTATCCGATCCAGCGTTAGACATAGACACACCAATTCTTAAAGATGAGTCGATACGTGATTTTATTCTTATGACGCACGACAACCAGATCAGCGTGGGAGAGTTGAATTACAAGTTCAAGATACAAGCATATATTTCTTACCCGCTGAAACATTTCTTCAGGTTGAAGATGAACTTATAAAAGCAGATGATACTGAATGAGCAGCTGATGTTAGAACTGGTTTTGTCAACAACGGCATCATGGCGTTGTTTGACAGTGCCATGTATATCACCGACGGAAGAAATATTGAATCAGTGCAGAAGGACGTCTACGTTGCCACCAATGTAATAGGTAGAGCAAGATATTCAGACGATTATACAAGATCAGCCGGCCCGTCAATAATGTTCGCCAAAGATTGCACTGACAGCCCTGATCACAGACCGCATAATATAAGACGACCAAGAAACTTTGCCGACAATGCCGACGCTGATACATGGTCGGTGTCTCATGGTGCTAATACAGATTACAACTTATGATATTTTATCATGACAATCAATGCTGAAAGATGTTCGCAGACGATTTTCATGCCCAATTCCACTGTCACATATTTTTGGATTTTGCAGAAATTTTGGAAAAGTTATATTTGGAGCTAGACATACAGTTGCCTTGTAAGAAATGGTACCGACGATGATGCAGTTTGGCGACCTGCTGGTGATGCTGGTAAAGTAATACTAACAAAACTCTCCTTGTGGATGTCAGTAATGACTCCAACGATTGCTGAAGAACAAAAACTAATTTCTTTTTTGGATCAGGGTGGTAAATCATTGTTGTCATGGTTGACAGTGACCACGGACAGTGTTCAAACTAGTGTTAATGGTTTATTTACACGGCAAATAGCATCACAGCAGGGTGTTTCTGCACCATGACATATATTTGTTGCTTTTAAGGATTTTGCACGAGTAAATTTACAAATATGTAGTCACATGATATTTGACAAACTTGGAGTTAATGAAGTTTCTTTACGGATAAATGGACATCAAGAATCAGCTGAAGATATATTATTAAATTTTGATCAAAATCATGTAGTGCGTGCATATCGTCGTTTGATGATGTTTATGGGATGTGATGAAAACATAGACACAGGGTTGCAAATATCACAATTAGATTTTACGACGCTGTATCTGCTTATTTATCTAGACAATCTGTCGTTGATATTCACTTTTGAGCTCAAGTAACACAACCTCCTGTTGATGTAGCTGGTCAACAGTTATTCATGGTGCTTACAGAGCGATTGCAGTTATTCTTTCAGAAAAATCAATGTTACTTGAAGGTGCTGGTGGAAGAATGAGAATTATTGATGCTCCAGTAGAAAACATGCAATTAAATCACTTATCATATTATAAAAATGTCATATAGTCACGTTAGAGTCACTCTGACTTCTGGTCAGGTGAAATAATTAAAATCTAAATTTGCAATTAAAATCAAAATTTGCAAGTAAATGTGGAAAAAAAATATTACTAAAAAAGATCAAATTTCTTGTGGCGGTCCAAACAAATTATCATTAACCAGGACTCAACTTAAACATTTTAATAAAGCTTTAGAATTAAAAACCGGAGATTAACTTCATCTTTCTCCGAGCGCTATTAAAGATATAGTTAAAGCTGGTGGAATATTTCCACTTCTTGCTACTTATACCAGCGCTAATAGCCACTGTAGCTCCAACTGTAGCAAAAGCAGCTGCATTTGGTGCTGTTGGAATCGCTGCTGGTATGGCATTAAAGGAAGGGGTCTGAGATTACCAGGAACCCCTTATCAGTACGGGAATGATCTGAGACTTCCAGGAACACTTCAATAATCCGTCCAATGTCAAAATTTGATTTACTTGATGCTGCTAAAAAATTAAATATTGAATTTCAGAGGTGTTTTTATGCGTGATCAATTACCAAGACAACCAAACAATTTCAAAACAGGAATTATAAATCTTGATGATAATTCTGGACCAGGAACTCACTGGGTTGCCTACGCAATTGATCCACGAGGAATCATTTATTTGATTCATACGGGCTTTCTCCACCAATTGAATTTTTCTAGTATACAAACACAATAAAAACTCCAATTTGGTATTCAAGATTACAAACACAAACACTAACTGAACCGCCAATATGTGGTCATGAAGTAACCAATGAACTTTACGCTATGTCAAAATCTTCCGATGCACCTCATAAAGTTGTGCATGATTATACAAGTAACCGCGTCGTTTTAAACAGATCTTAAAGTATAATGGTTGATATTTAGGGAAGATCTTCTCTTACCACTAAGAAAAAAAGATGATATTGATTTGTCAAATTATGCGACTAAAGATGAACTTGCTGATAGTATGAACCTCTCTGGAGTTGACCGTGATAAAGTTGTTATTTTTCAGAATAAATATGGTGTTTTAAAGACGAGCAATATCCAAATGGAATGATACAGTCCGTAGTGTTCTTGGTGCTACTATGGATAACATTCCAGTATTTACCGATGGCGGTAGACTCAGAGATTCAAATATATCATTCGCAACTATTAGAAATGCAATTGCAAGAATCGTTGGTGATTGTTTGCGGAACACCGGTGATGCAATGACGGGTGAACTCAGTATGAACGGGACCAAAATAGTTGTTTTAAGAGATTCAGCATCTGATGAAGATGCCGCAACAGAAAATATGTAGACACAGTAAATACTAAATTATCCACGCTGCCTGGACGACTATGACGTTCACGTAAATATGTTCATGAACACTCGCAGAAATTTTCAAAAGCACAATAAAATTGCAGAAGATTTCTTTGGCACTCTGTTGACTGCTGACGTAAAACTCGTTGATAGTAAAACAGCTATATCAGAAATTGAAACGATTAGACAAAAAAACTAGAAGATATTATAAGTGGAATTCCTAATATCTTAAAAAAACTGATTAAAATTCCCCACAAACAGATTACCAACATATTATACACATTGTCATCAGGATTATCGACATGGTTACAGCAAAATAGCACTATAAAATATACTGTAGAAGGCACTGGTGTGTACAGGCTGTCTTTGTTAAGCGCTGCAAAATTTAAGATATTTACTACGTAACCGATAATTTTTCTGGAGTTGTGTCTATCATAATAAATAAAGGAGACGAGGAAATATTTATTCTGGAAGCATCCGGTAAAAAATTAACTGCAGCGTCTTACTGGTGGTGTCTGGAATGTGTGGCCAAAACACCTCAATTGATTACTAAGTACAATACAATGAGTATTCCGATCAACGTTCAACGTCATATTGCAGCGCAACATTATATATATAATCAAGCACGTAAATGGCAAGCAAACTTAAAAAATATCGTTGATGAGACGATATTAAAAATAAAGAAATTTTGCAGACGTGTAGTTATTGTGATATAATTGTTTATTCAGCGTCTGCTATTATTCCTTGAATAGGCGTATTATTATCAGCATTATTACCATTGAGTAGTTTTCACCGACGTCACGACTGAATACGCAAATACCCACAATGAAATGTTCTCGCACTTGCGCCGCGATTATGAGTCCCTAACAAACCTTTGTCAACATTAGTCATCATGTAAATTTAAGATAATAATCTGATTTAACTGTCGATAAGGACATTTACTTCATTCAAACAATACGTATATTAAACTTGAAAATAAAACTAAGGCTAGAAGTTCCCTTGCTTTTATCACAAGACATAATAGTGAAGCTGAACCGTAATCATGTATGCTGCTATCAAATAGAAATGCATTCTTATTTTACAAACAGGCAATATTGACATTTTTAAAAAGTGTGTCGTTTCATATCTCTAAGCTTGTCATCTTGAAAGAGTATTTCCGGACAATGAATTTCGGGATACAATATCAGTTATGAATTAAAATTTTACAGCATGTGTTTTATGCCAGAACTTTTATGTACAAATACTTTTCGCGACAACAGGTGTTTGTACCAAAGACAGTTGACAAACCAGTTTAATTAGACTGGTCAAATATTGTATTTGTTGTGGAAATGATCGACGTAGGATGATACTGAATAAAAGTGATAACCGTTCAAAAAGACGTTACATCTTCACTGTATTCAAACGAAATACATGCAAAACGGAACATGACTTCGTGTCGAATGTCAAAACTTCGAAGTATTCCTGAAATGCTTTTAGAAATATTAAATTATATATTAACAATTAGCTTTTTAACTTGAAAGATAACCAAATTATTGATTTCATCCCGCGAAAATTTAAAATTATTAAATGTTTCTGCTTGTTTGTGTATCCATTTGTTTATGCGTTTGTTTATCAATCGATCTTTTTGCTTATGAAGAATAACAAAGATTGTTGAAATTTAAACGTTTTACTTGAAGAAAACAAGTAGAAAATTCACGCATTCTGTCTCGTGCGTTTGACATGCACAACAGAATGAGATGTATTATTATATTCTTACGCACAAAATGAGACGTGCCTACGTAATTATGCGGGAAGAACAATGTTATTAGGTGCCGATTTGAGGGGCTAGGGACTCAAAATGGCGGTTATGGAAGTACACAGTTTTGTGACGTCACGTGAAAACAACGGATAACAATGATGGCACCAACAGTTGTAACAATTTATTTCCACTACAACAACGATTGCTGTTATTCTCAATATTATTGCCAAAAATAAATGTACGTGCACAAATGCAAAATTGCCTGATTATATAATAAAATTACATATAGCAACGTTAGCATACTCTAAATGATCCACGTTATTATCAACGAACCTTAATGATAGAAAAATATCAGATTTTGAGTTCACGGAGATGATCAAAATCTACAAAGCAGCAATAACCGTGATTGATTTAGAAAATCAGGATTTAAATAACAATGTCAACTCCACCGACATCACCAAGCGAGCTTCTTCAACAAATGGTAACGAATACAACTCCGTCAAATACACCAATGATATCGGTAAGCTCATCTAATCCAGAATTTAGTGTTAACTTTCCAAGTGCGATTCCAGTGAAAGAAATTGCACTACCACAATTACGAATATATTACATCTAGCCAAATATCAGATCAAAATCATTTGGTGGATTACCGGCAAATAATTCGATTGTATTTGCAAATAAAGAGTAAAGATGATGGAACTCCCGATTAGCATATTGTTTATATTCCTACAGGAAATTATCAACTCGAAAAAAATCAATGACGAATTCTAGCGCAGACAAAAAGCTATAATTGGAAGAGAAGTAAAAATAGCTATTTCAGTTCACGAACCAACTTTATCAGCTGCAAGTGAAATAAATGCGTATGATTACATTGTAGATATTTATCAATCGTCAATCAGATCTGTTTTAAGATGGCCTGAAATTCTAACAAAATATGAATTACCGCCAGAGCCAAAGCTAAATGAATGTACCACTAACGATTTTGTTTTTAAAACAACTCCAAAATACCGAGAAGAAGAATCACCATAGCACAATTATTTTCGGTATCTCTATCATAGCACCTTATTCTATGATAAAAATGATGTGTAGTTTGTTAATGAAAAAGTAATCAAATCACTAGCTGAAAAAATAAAAGATGAATATATGTTAATATCTGCAAAATTGGAGCAATTATTTAAAAATAATATTCTGGAGTATCCTAATAACGATCTAAAGAAGAAAATCATTGAAACAATACAACATTTAAACCAAATTGTGTCATACCTTGATTGCATTAATCAGGAAACCGTTTATTTTATGTCAAAATTCACTATTAAACATCGAAATATTAAAATAATATATCTTAAGCAGGTATTTCTCAATCATTATAAAATAACCGAAAAAGAATTACCAAAATTTGTGATACCAAAATTTTCCACTATTGAACAAAAAAAATCACTTGACGATCTTATCAAAGAAATCTTTCCTAAAATACTCGAGTCATGGGAGAAAATAGCCCCTCCTCAAGGCATTCTCAAACATAACAACAATCCGTATGGTGAAGGTCGTCATATTTCACCAGGAATCGTTAATATAGCATCAACTATTGCAGTTAATCTTGTATGCGATGTAATTGATGGCAGCTTTCAAATAGATCTTGAAAAATCAAATCAGGCTCAGCAATGATATATTTTATTTACATTTACTCCGCTAGTATTTCTTGTATATTTGTTTGTGCAAGAACCTATTACTCTTGTTTATCTACGACGTCATAATCTGTTATTATCAAGAATAAATTTCAAACTTGCTGACCAATCCGGACACTTAATTGACCTGCGTGGAGAATTTCGTAATATAAATTTTTACATAAGATCTTAACGATTTTCAACCTCAGCGTAAAATCAGATTTATTTTATTCTGATTTACAAAATTATTTTTTGCATAAAATTGTCGAGGAAAATTCTTGAGGGTGAAAAGCCCCGGCGATTCTCTAATTGTTTTTAACCATTTTTTTGATAAATTCTCATTTTTTGCTCTAACATCAGTCAAAAACCTGCCAAAACAAATGAAAAATATAATTTTTAATTGTGTTATACAAAAATTTATCGCAAAATTATCCATTTATCAATAAATTATTAGAGAATCGCTTGGGTTTTCACCCGCAAGAATTACGAAATATGACAGACTTTCCTTGACAAAAATGACTCAAAGAGGTGAAAAGACGATGAATTTTGACTAATTTTCAAGAAAAAATAAAATATTTCAGAAAAAATGAAATATTTCAGAAAAAATAAAAAAAATATTACAATAAATATATTGTCCGTAGATTTTTTGACTATGAAGAGTGTTTTACAATTAATCATGAGGCATATTATATAATGTACGAACAGGTGAGAATTTTCATACGCGACAAGGAGGAGGTACTTGAAAACGCCATCAGAACAAAAATGACACAGTCTCCAGTCAACACAGAACAATTTAGTATTGATATAGTTATTAATGAATACGGTAACGAAGACATTTTATTGATGCAGGAACAATTATATCAACTGCGGAGAGAACATATTCATATGATCACGTGTGATAGAGATCAAATTCTGAATCATGCACATTTCTGTATTAAATTTGATCAGCTTAAAAGACATTGTGTGATTCTGAATAAAAAATCTATTTTAAAAAAATAAAAAATAAAAACAATATTTTTTTATACTGATTCTAGCTAATCACTCTCACTAATGACGTCGTTACTACGATCACTTTCATAAGTGACAGCGTTTGAGCTTTCACGATCTGATATCATCTTTTTCAGCTGTCTTACGCGTCAACTGATAAATGTTTTTTGTTTCGTATTCGTTATATGATTCTGATCTAATATTCTCAACTGCGATCGAAAGACGGACGAATTTTTCTAATACCACATCTTTCACTGTTGATAAAGATTATGATCTCATTAATGATTTTAATCAATCGATCTTCTGATGATAGTGTATATCCACCTTGAAATTTACGATTTTGTAGTGATTCAAAATCAGAAATAATTTTCTCTGGATTAAGTTGAATTGTTATGCCGTCATGTTTTAATTTTTTAATTGCAGAAATAATAGCATTAATATTTTCAAATTATTATATATACCGTTTTTGAGGGCGACACATCCCCCATGTGAACTCCTAGATTGCCAGATGACGTTTCGACAAGCTCAGAAGGCGATATATTTACACAACACAAAATATATACATATAATCTTAATTTTAATCACAGCATAACATATAAAGACATTTAGTGAGAATATCCAAATTTATATTTTTCTGGTCAGAATAGCCAAATTGATATTTTTCTAGTTTGTCAAATTGACGTTTGTCTAGTGAGAAACCTGAAGTTTCTCTAGTGAGGATAACCAATGTGAGGTCTGTCAGATGAGAATAGTCAAAGTGACGTTTGTCTAGGAGAATAGCCAAATTGAGATTTGTATAATAAGCCTTTTAGATATTTCCAATCTTAATTCTAAGGACGACACAACATATAATCTTAATTCTATGGACGGCACAAATACATACAAGTTTTGTTTTAGGGACAGCACAACATATACCATTATCTACGTTCAACAGATTTCTGCACACACACACACCATAATCAACCGCGACAGAGTGCAAATGATCACCTACTACATGGTGATAGTGTGAGGATGGTGTTTTTTCTGTTGAGGTTCGAGCTTGTTTTTGGACCCCCATATTACATAGGAAAATCGGGAAATATTCGCAACCATCGACTGTTGTTAAGTCATGGGATTCGATCGCCAGACCTCGAGCATCATCAGAGTTCTATGCTTTAGCAATGAGCTACAGCTACGGAGACATCTGAACGACATATATTTCAGAAATTATTATAACCTATGCTGGATTGCTACAGTACTGAGTAAAATTACAGTGTGGATTTATTTATGACAAAATCAGGTTTATTTCTGAACAGATCTATTATATTATACATGTAGTTCTGCCTTGATTTCGTTTGTAAGTCAGAAACCATAAATTATCCTTCTACTAATTTGAACTATTATACAATTATGTTACTTCACTGATATTAATTATGACGTAGATGGTTAATTAATTACTAGAAAAAAAAAATAATTACGATCTACGCAGAAATATATACTACAGAATTATCTCTCTTGGTACAGAATTATCTACCTTGGAGTACTAGAAAAAGGGATTTTTATACTTTCAATCCACAAACCGTCATGACGACTTTTTCGTGTCTTATCGACATAAATCAGTTTGAAATGATAAATTGACAGTTGTATCATAATTAATTAATTACTGAATGATGACAAAAAATAAATTAAATAAATAGTTAGTAAATATAACTACTTAATTACAGTACCGGAGAGACACAGTTATCTCTCTCAACAATAATGGAAAATAATTTTTTTGTTTATATTTCTTAGAGACAGCAGATTTGTTTATATTTTCTGCGACAAACTGTACCAAAGCAGAATAAATATCAAAATATTTTTAAGCTGCATTGATTGAAATATTATTTCTTCACCTGTCTATGTATTTGTAGATTTAAACAGGTTTTCTTCTCCAATTTTTTTACATCTACTAGTATTTCCAAACTTGCAATTTTGACTATGCGTGATAGCTCTCAGATTAGATAAATTATTATCGAGTTTTATACTGTTGATGTGATCGATCACAAGACCGTCTTTGATTAATCCAATAAAACAGTCAAATATAAATTTATGGCAGAAATATTTTTTCTTCTCCACAGTAAATGTTAGATAACCAGTATTATTGATAGTACCGAATGGTTTCTTTTAGTCGACAGTATTTGATTACACCATCACGAGATGCTTCGTAATGTTTGATGATTGGATGTTTGACAAACTCATTTGGCTCCATTATATATAATATCATTTGTTTAAGTGATTATTTGTCTAAATCATTACTTTGAAAATCTTGTCAGATAATCCTCTGCACTTTTTATAAACTTTTCACTGTCATTATTTTTTAATCATAATATCCCTTGATCTCTCATTTTTTTACCGTACATTGCAAACAGAACCGCGTGTTTCCTCTAATTCCAACACCGCTTTTTAAACTCGGTTTTGGTCCTTTTCTTCCATTACAAACGCTTTGCAAATATGTCTGCAGAATTCGTTTGCGCAGGCTTGTTTACAACAAATCGTAGAACCTATCATTAGCCATCTGCATTTGTCCTTTGTTTGAATCATATATACGGCTTAAATATTTGTCTTAATTACAATGTGAATGAATTCGAGAGATTTTCCACGATTAAGGCTTTAAAAAATAAATTTAATCTTGATAGAATATCACCTGATAAAAGCTCTGGTTGGTCCATCGAATAAAACATTGATTAATAAAATTCATGACGCCAAGAAAGAATTTAGCAAAGATGGTGCATCTCATGTGTGGTCAACATTCAAAATCACCGATGGTATCGATGCTACGATGAACGACAAACAATTGGTAACGATCATTAATTATCTCGACAATAAAAAATATCTTTTTAAAGTAAAGTTTGTTGTTATAGCAGAGACAAACAATACCTGGATTATCCGTGACAAATATGATCCTGTCCTTCATAATGAAAAAATTGCCATACTGAGTAAAAGTTCCAAGCCAGGAATGCTGACTTGTATTGACAAACCGTATTATGAACGAGCGTATCCTGTAACGGCAGTTAGTTATGGAATTTATCCGATGAATGATAAACCCAGCGTTAATAATTTAAAACCGCTGAAGTTCTCAAAAATAAATTGTGTAGCCGAACGAGTAACGGAACATTTTACCGTTTCGACTCGTGGAAACGGTCTAACGGATAAAAGACGTAAAATAATAAGCGAGTGGGGAGAAATAGTTAAAGATATTGGAGCGTCTGTCAAAGATGTCGCCGAGCTAGGAAAGTAACTAAAATTCCCAATAATAATAGAAACGATAATCGCAGAGATTTTGTACGAATCAAAGTATAAATCGAAAGGAGCTTCGATTGAAGTTATTGATCATAATGCACATGGGTGGACTAATGCAGTAAGAATATTTCCACGAAATGGAACTGTTAAATTTTACCAAGGAGACATTTTCGATTTTATTAATGAAATAAGTAAAAACGATCCTGTATCAGTATGGTTATTTCAAAGTTCAGATAATGGAAATCAGTTTGTACGACCTAATTGCGTTATTTATATCACAGAATCTCTCCATGAAGAAATGAAAAATCTTGCGTTAAAACATAACCATGATGCTGAACAATTACTCAGCAATTTTTTAACGATTCCGTTAGTTGCGGCTCATTTTACTAGAGAGAAAAATTCGTGGAAACCAACCCAGTTTGATTTTCTTGATGATATAATATCGAGTTGTGTCGAATACGAAAACGGTTTATTATGGAATAGTAAATACGATCATAAAGATGTTATCTCGGTTGATATGGTTGCGTGTTATCCCGGAAGTTTTCTTGGTATGGGAGAGTTCTAAATATTTTGAAATATGTGTAGTGACGTTAGAAACATTAAAACATTTATTGTTTGGTTATTAACAAAAATACTGCGGTACTAATGTGCGGCGACCATGGTCAACCAAAGTCTTTTGTTGGATTGTCTCAACATAAATGTTTAAAGCATTTTGTTGATTATTATGAAGAAATAAATGATGATCACAGATCGCTTGATCCAGAATTGAGAGAGTTTAAGAAATTAATCAGACTACAACCGAATAAAGGTCAGTGTGAAATAATGCGTAAAATACTTTCAGAAACTACTATTATCAATTTTTTTGCATTTATGGAGACCAAATGATTTGATAGTTGCAAGTAGAAAGATAGTTCTTGATGCACTTCAACAACAATTTTTCATGTTACATAAAGAAAAGTTTTCAAATCTACCTGTACCCTTATGTTATCGACCGGTTGATACGCGATGGCAGAATATCGACGTTGATATACCAGGATCGTCAGAAAAAGAAAATGTATGAAATGATATTGTGTTAGTTGATGTTAATGTTGTTGAGAGCGCGTTATCTATTGACAAAACTTCGTGGATGCTAGGATGCGCAATGACGATTCATTCATCTAAGGGGTTAACCATCTCTGATACATGTGTTTGGATCGTCAATGGTCGTATCGAATGGTCGAATCTAGTTTACCTCGCAGTGTCTAGAGTTAGAAACATATCTCAAGTGCGGAGAATTGTTATAGACTTTACAAAAATCACTGGCGATGTTAATGATAATGATATAGTAAGAAAAAAATTAGCTATAAGCAATGTGACAAAAAATAAGCGTGACTTTGACTTTGATGCTCAATTTATAGTGATGCTGAAACAACAGCAAAATAATCATTGTGCGAGCTGTAATACAGTAATGTTGTAGCAGTATTCAAATAATGATCCAAGACAATTTACTGTAGACAGAATTAATATTAAGTTTGGTCATACAAGCGAAAATGTAATGCTGACCTGTCTTGAATGTAATCGACGTCGAGATGCTAGTTTACAAAAGTGAATGCGGTGGAAATTTTGTGTCTTTGGGAATTACTTGTAATTGTTCACGTACAAATCCACGTTGACGAGCAGTTGAATCTAATCTGTTGATTGCAGGTCTACCCGTGGATCTTACCACGTTAGAAATTGTATATGTCGTTACACTCCAAAAAGAATCAGTCACTCTTTTTTACCGCCTTCAAGTTCACCGGCTTCATATAAATACCTAACAGTAACATTACCTAATATTGGTTGTTTTGAAAAATCATGTCGTTGTATTGGTATATGTTCTTTTTTTTTTGGTAATTGCATTAATAGGTTTCATGGCAGTTGCACGAGTAATTTCATTATTTAATGCAGTTATCACACTTGGTAATCTTGTAACCCATTCGCGAGATCTAGTATCTTGAATTATTTCCTTCGTATATTGATATCCAAATGACCGCTCAGCAAGTGTTCGATTAAATCATTCAACAATTGCCTGATCATGATGAATTGCGGCATGTCCTCTTCCGATTTCGATACTATGTTTCTTCATCAGAGATGATACTGTACCAAGAAATTCTCCGTCAGGATCAGCTTGTAATAGTTGTGGCCATCGTAAGGGTCCTCGTTGATAAATTCGATCAAAAGCAGATACAACTTCAGTTGCTGTTCTAGCTGATAGTGGCTCTGCTTCTTTGTACATACTTGCAACGTCAACGACAGTCAACGCGTATTTTTATTTTATTTGACGTCTTCCAATTTTAATAGTATCGTGTGGAAAAATAAAATATCTGCTTGGTGAACTTCATTAGAAGTGTTAACATCAAAATGTGCATGCTGAATTTTTTTAGGTAGTGGTGAATAAATTTGCCATATTGCCCGTCGTGCTAACCATTTTTCTGTAGCAGAACGTGTAACATTTGCTGCATCAGCAAGTTAACTAATTGCTGCTCTACCTCTCCAATATTCCCTTGGGCTATAATAATTCGATTCCATTATTTTAATAATTAGTTGATTAATTACCGGCTTCTAATGCTAGTTTAATTTCATCGCGGATCTTACCAACCATTTAGCTAATGATTCTCTGATATTTTTATTTTTATGGAATTTAACGAATGATACAACTTCGCATCTGCAATATGTCGTTGTTGTAAATCTTTATTTTTACAAGCTACATCATGAACGTGACAGACTTGATCAATAGCATTTAAAGGATACTCTCCAGGTTTTGGTTGATCTTGGGTGTCAAGTAGGATATTAAGTCATGTACCAGGACCACAATAATTATATCCTGGAAGATACTTTTCTCCTGGGCATTTAACCAATGGAGTTCCTGGAAATTTCGACATTAATGTAGCAATATCACCACCATCCTTATACTGAATTTTGGTAAAGACGAAAAAAAATTTCTGTTACATATTGCACATTTTCCACCATATGCTATTTTTCCATTTTTTTTTTACATTGGCTAAATCAGTGTTTGGAGTTTTAACTATACAACGCAAGCAATATAGATTCATGTATATTTATTATATTTCTACAACATGGATGTCATTGATTTCTCGGCGACACGAAAACAAGAGCCAGTAAAACATATTTCAGTGTTACCGAACTCTATCAGAATGATTATAATAGGTCCATCAGGATCAGGTAAAACGCAATTACTGCTAAATTTTATAATGAGATGGCTCAAGTGGGACAAGTTGTATTTAGTTGCTCTGTCAGTTGATGATCAGAGATGCTGCGATGTACTTAAAGATTTTAATAAAAATGCAAAATTGTTAAATGAAGACGGTGACGACATTATTAATTTTATAACTGACATTGATGCAGCACCGTCCGTAGATGAACTAGATGGGTTTATTAACAATCTCGTAGAATACTATGATGTGACGCTGGACAAGCAATCAAATCCAGCTAGAATATTTTATCGAGGTTGACATAAAAATACTGATGTGATTTATGTTACTCAACGATATTCACAAATACCTAAAGTGATCAGAGATAACTGCAATATTTTAGTTGTATTTAACGGAGTTGATACACATACTCAGAGACATATTCATCAAACATGGTGTGGCGGAGATATGGATATAATTAGATTTAGGAATTTCTTCTCAAAAGCACAAACTGCCCCACACGGATTCATAACAATAAATGTACACGATCCTCGATCGTGATATCGTATAGTCCTTGATAAATTTTTTTTTGGTTGATCTAATTATAGCAGCAGAGAGGGCGATAACTCAATTAGACTTTAGGTGGGTAGACAACAACGCGCATACAAATTTAAAAAAAAAAAAAACAACAACAAACGAAACAAATTAAGTAACAAAAAATAAAAAACTGACCCCTGAGAAAGACTCTCGGTAAAGTTAGCGGTTTCGGTTTAGCTTTAGTGACCTTATGTTTTTCGATATATTTCGCATGAGGTTTTAGTTTTCCAAGTTACGTTACAGCAAAAGGTCTGTTTCCCTCTCTGCTGCTGTATAAATACATCAATACAGTAAAATGCAGACATATCATACTACATTAATACAGTGAAATACAGACACAGCATAATACAATTATACAGTAAAATACAGACAGAGCATAATACATTAATACAGTAAAATACAGACACAGCATAATACATTAATACAGTAAAACACCTAATATGCTTCCATGTATGACCAACGAGGAAAGCCGGGGAAATTCTTTCTCTTTAAAATTCTAACCGCATGCATAATACGAATCTGTAGAGCGCCACCTTTTTTCGAAGCGTTTAAATTGTTTTTAATATTTTATTTCCATACATTAAGAGGAGGTAATAATCATACACACAGTAGGTCTTAAGCTGCCAACCCTTTTGAATGTATGCATGTATATTTCATATTTCTGAGTAACCTCTATTTACCGTACGAAGCCTCAATTCAGGAGTCCTATCTGGTCGTTTCAGCCATATCTGCAATGGCTCATTGTCATTTCGTATACAAGTCGTTTCGTACCCAGTGGAAATTGGTCGCTTCGTACCCAAGGTGCTAGTCGTTTCGTACCCGAGGTGCTGGTCGTTTCGTACCCATTAATTTACAAGTCAAATATACAGTATTGTCATATTTACCGCTCCCTCTCTAGGTCTGATCTTTTTCCTACCTTACAAATTGCATGGGCAAAGCATATCCGGGCAAAAAATTGACCAAACACAAATAATTACAGTAATTATATTGTTTTTAATGTATAATAACATGTATGTACTAAAACGAATTTACAAAAATTCACACTGCCAGTAAAAATAAAAAGAAAAAGTTGGCCAGGATTAAATAATTGAATAAGTCCATTCTGTTTTTCTATCGTTCAAATTAGCTAACATTGTCATATTTCTTGCTATTATTTAGTAATGACTAACGTGACACACAAAATTATAAATGTTTATCCTCTGAAAGCAACTAGAAATTCTGCGATCTTTTAATAATGAGGCTGAATGCGGATAAAACAGTGTTGCTTGATTAAGTTTCTCTTCTCCAAGGACCAATACTGGTGATGATTTCAATTTTTGTCTCCTGCATTTAAAGGCGTTGAAAGTGGTATACTATACGGACCGCCAAGCCATTTTTGTAGACTGCCGGCCGCATTAGCATAGGCTTACTTGTGCAAAGTTTTCGACACTTGTCACCGATCACAAGAAACTAACAAAGTAGTGGCATAATTGAAATTCTCTCCGTTTTCAACTAAGTATAAATATTATTTTTTCATGGCAAGTTAAAATTTGTTTTCATTATTTGACATAATATTTTATTTTGTTATCCTCCTAAATATAATGCACATAAATAATCGCGCACATAGTGAGAGAGAGGATGATTTAACTTGGCACTGTACTTTATCTATATTTACGTCTGTGTTCTAAAACTGATTAAATTATTTAAATAATCGAAGATATGTATACATGCTTTGATTCTGCCAGTATTGAAACGTTTAAAATACAGCCCCCACCCCCATGTAATACGGCATATATTTTTTCCAGAATAGAACAGTAAAAATTACAATCCAATGAATGATTGAAGGAGACGTCACAGTAAGACCAACTATTTGCTCAAACTGGTATCTTGAAGAACAGAAGACTAACAACATTATTCCGAATTGTACATTCCAGAGTTTTATTACATACATGAAGAAAACATAATTACTGTATGCATTTCTGTTTTCAGATTTAATACTCATTGTATAATACTGCAATTAATTTGCCTTGTCAGTCAGTTGTCGGGCCGTATATGATGCTGCAACATTTCAGTAATTTCGAGGAGGAGATAACACTTCATTGACTGATATAAATATTCAGAACAACATTAAAAAAAAACTGAGGTAGAAATCAAACGTAAATTGTACAATATCTGACGACAAACAATTAGGAGTGGAACATATGTCACTTGAAACCGACAAAGGAGAGTAACAGCAGGGACAATTAGTAACAATGTATGCGTCCATGGGAACTATTAAATGAATTTGCTAATTGATTCTTTTTGACTTAAGGGTAAGTTTTAATTCATGGTATATAACTCCATGTTTGCCTTCTGATCATTATACTAAATTATTAATGCCTGGGTAAAACAAATTTAAATTTCTGAAGATAAAGTAAATCCCCAGTAAACAAGTGAGGTAAATATTGTATTAATATCTGTCTCATACAGTGTGTCAACATGACGTCCCTTCAGTCTCATCTTCCCGTCAAACTGATTCGTGCCTTGTATGGCACCAGTCGCGAAAAAATCCACAACTACGAGCTCGTGTCTTAGAAGTCAGTCTCAGAGAAGGAGCGGTACTCTTGGAGGTGTCATCATTCGCTCCCTCTTAAGATGGGATCCTAACGCCCCCAAAGTTCTCCACAGAAAAAATTCACTCCCAAAAATGCCAAACGAAATCCCAAGAAGAAACAGGACAACGGTGTCACGACCAGGTTACAACCAGTCGCGAACAAATCCACAACTACGTGCTCGTGTCTTAGAAGCCAGTCTCAGAGAAGTCTTACGATGGTTTACCGTGACAGCACGTCAATTACTGCAAGGCATCATTCAGATTCCTCATCAAACCAAACGCTTTTTTTAATAGAAACAAAGTAGCCTTGACCCAACTGGCATATCCCCACTTCGACACTCAAACCAAAAAGCAAATCATTTTGAAACCGGGAACGAGCGGTACTCTTGGAGGTGTCATCATTCGCTCCCTCTTAAGATGGGATCCTAATGCCCCCAAAGTTCTCCACAGAAAAAATTCACTCCCAAAAATGCCAAACGAAATCCCAAGAAGAAACAGAGCAACGGTGCCAAGACCAGGTCACAACCCCAGAAAAGGAAGAGCCCACTGAAAAAGAAAACCCACAGAAAACTGCTTCTACCCGCAAAAGGGGCACTTTGGCCAGGACGCATCCTTACATTCGCAAACCACGACCTGCAACGACGGTGACCGCGTCTCCGGTAGCCTAAGGTTCATCCACTTCTCCGTTGATGACACCATGGAAGCCCGTGTCTCCAAGAACTCCTCCTTCAGTGGCGACACCCTCCTCTTTAGTAGCAGTGGCAGCTGCTCCCAAAATCAAAGTCCAAGAGAGATCGGGCATGTTACAGAGTTTACTGGATTTGACCAAGTAAGAAGTTACTCGATTTAGTCCATTACGAACCCCTCCACGACGCGTGATGCCTGTCCTCAAGTTGATACAACGTAAAGAGAATCAGTGGCGACGCATTCCAGTATTAAAAAGGTATGAGACAAAGGATGGGTATCAGTATTTTTTCTGCTCCTGAAAACTCAAAGATGTCACCCAAACAAAACCATCCCTCATCTAAACCCAAAGGAAAGAAAAGAAAAGGACTGCCTCCTCGTCTTGAAATGTACAATCCCTTTGCCGAAACACCAGGAACAATGCTTAGGCAAACATAGTCAAGTTCTTCGCCAAATGGTTCAAAAGAAAATTCCCATTCGTCAAAAGAAGATGTTGGTCCAACGGGGAGGAATTTTGCCACTATTGTTCTGAACTTTGCTGAAAGGAGTCTTGGGAACCATGCTGGGAGGACTCGTGGAGGCCCAAGATCTCGGACGTGACCCTTGACGTCGAACAGAAGCACTAAACCTAGCTTTAGTGCCTTACAAAAGATGGATGGAATACTATCGTTGGCAAGAAGAGCGGACCACGCATTTGCCTTCCAATCCCAATGTGATCGAGATGTCCCAGTTATAACACGAGCTGCATTCATTGATGGATCGCCACGATTTGTCCGAAACAGAAAAATCAAAGAAGTACGGTCAACTCTTGCAACGACTGCAGCTCTTTCACCAGATCGCTTTAGACGAAACAGCTCTTCCCACTCTGAAATATTTCAAGACCTTGATGAAAAGTCCATCCCCCACACCACCATCACCACCAGTACCATCCCCAGGGTTCATGAGAGACGCCACCCAACGGAAGCCTGAGGAAGAAAAGATACGAGAAGTGTTTCAAACACCGTCAGCAGCTCCCATTTCTAGCAAGATTGCAGCGTTCTTGTTGACCGCTTCCCCCACACCCCAACGAGAAGAAATTAAAGCTTGGGTTAAAAGGATGATGTCCACTCCTGCTTCGACAGAAGTGAAAAAGAAAGAAGAGAAACCAGAAGTGAAAAATGAAAAGAAGACCAAAGCCATTCCATTTCTATCTCTACCACTAGCTTCGACTTCTACTCCCCTGGCCCATCGGACACGTAAATCCGTTTCAAAGCCACCCTTTTACCCCGTCCAAGGTAACATCAGCGAAGAGTGGGTGACTTGTTAAGAAACAAAAAAAAAATGGAGAAAGTGTTAGCCAGCATTTACTGCGACCCATCCCATCCTGCAGGTTACGGAGGCGATCAAAAATTGTATCGTGCTGCCAAAACTCGACTGAAAAGTCTCCGTTTACCTGAAGTGCAATAAACGTTTACAAGAACAAGCTACCTACACTTTACACAAACCCATTCGACGCAAGTTTTCCAGAAGTCGCACCCAAGTGGAAGGCATCGATCATCAATGGCAAGCCGATTTAGCCAATGTCTCTCATTTGGGCAGCTACAATCGTGGCTACAAATATTTATTTGGTGTCATCGACGTCTTTTCCAAATTTGCCTGGGTCGTGCCATTGACTTCCAAATCGAGCAGCCAGTGAGTGCGAGCCCTGCAACAGGTGTTGAAACAAAGTGGTCGTCACCCTCTTCGATGGCAAATGGACAAAGGCACCGAATTTCTGAATCAAGCTTTCCAAAAAGAATTAAAGAAACGTGACATTCATTTTTTTCACCACCGAGAATCCCGAAACCAAAGCCAGCATCGTGGAACGTTTTCAACGCACTCTGAAAGAACGCATGTGGAATTATTTTACGCATCACCACACTCTCAAGTACATCGATATCTTACCGTACCTGGTACAAGCGTACATCCAATCTTACCATCAAAGCATTGGACGTACCCCGCAAGAGGTGACTCCCGACAACGAAGTGCTGGTTTCTGAATGCCTGTTTGTACGTCCCCGATGGTGGCTGTCCCCAAGAAAGGTGATGTGTTGGCCGTAGGAGATTGGGTGCGCAATGGCAAAACCAAACGAGCTTTCGACAAAGGTTACTTACCTAACTGGACCACCGAATTGTTTCGTGTCACTGGACGAGTGCATGGCCGCCATCTTGCCGTCTATAAATTGGAAGACATGAACGGAGAAGTACTAAGAGGAATGTTTTACTTGTCCGAGTTACAACGTGTCATCAAAAAAGAAGACGACGTGTACGACATCGAAAGCATTCTCGAACGCAGAACCCGAATAGTGGGCAAGCGACATGTCAAAGAAGTCAAAGGACGTTGGAAAGGATATCCTCCCAGTTTTGATTCTCAACTATAAAAAGAAGTGACCATCATGCCCTTTCACAAAGACTCAGTTACCGCTACCACTGCAGCAACCACTCTTTGACACAGTTCTTCTCTGCAAGATTTACAGAAACAACCCTTGTGGGTGTATTGTGGAGAACGTGTGCCTAAAACGCAAATCGTCTTATTCTGCCAAATCTTCGTGGTGTATTGTGTCATCGGTGCAGCCGTTGTCAATTTGAGTTTGCAACAAGTAGACAAACAATTATGGACCATTTTATTGAGCCGTTGCATTGGTTACCTGCTTCCCAAGCCATCCCTGAAATTCTCCTCGAACGGCAACAACGGGAATCTTGCGTCCAGTGCCAGTCACCACTCCAACAACAATAACAATCCCATTTTGGGCGGAGACACGCCTCTGACTTCCAGTAACCCCTCGGTCAGCCACGGAAATCTGGAATTATGAATAATAACAACCAATTTTACTTAATCTTACCCAGTGACAGTTCCATGGAGGTGTTTTCCAACAACACTTTGTGCTGTTACACAGTCAAATTACCTCAGGCTTTCCAATTAGATCATGAAGCCCATTGGGAAGTGGCTTTGGTAGAAATCATGCACCTGACACAAATCAAAAGCATCACTGAAAAGCAAAACACTTTCCAGGTGGAAATCGTGAATGCCCAATTGCAAGAAGAAGTAAATAAAATCGGGTTTTCAAAGGACACAAGATCAGCCAGCCATCCATCCATCCTTCAGTATCTACACCTTGAAAATTTCTTCAGGGTTTTATTTTAGTGGTGGACACTATTGCGGACAGGTTCGACTTAGCCTTTGGCAAAGCCCTGAAGAGAGCCAAAAGAAGTGTGAAGATTGAGTACCATAAAGTGGCTCATCGCCTCATGATCAAATTTCAGGATACGGACACATTGTCCCTCAGGTTTAATAGTAGTTTGTTTGAAATTTTGGGTGGACATGCACCAATGGTAGGAAACAATTTGAGCCCAAAGATCAACAGTAATATCGATTTTTACAGTGCTTTTGGAAACCCGGTAGAACTGAACGAAGGACTGAATTTGATCTTTGTATACTCCGATGTGGTGGAGTACAACGTGGTGGGACGCACCTCCGTGCCGTTACTGCGTGTCATTCCTTTCAAAGTGGATAATACTACGACCAATGACCAGGAAGGTGCAAATACCTATCACCTACTCCGTGAATTTGTGCATCTTCACTATCTGCCCGTCAGTAAGTCGTATTTTGACACTGTCAACATTGCTATAAAAGGAGATCTGGGACAAAATATTCCATTCTCCAATGGGAAAGTCACGGTGAACCTCCATTTTCGAAAACGATTCTCTAACGAATTATAAGGCATGTATCCAGTGTACCGAGGCGTTGCTCGACAGCGATGACAGGGTTTAGGAGATATGTCAAAATCAGCCTTTCGTTCGGTGGCTCCGGTGTTGAAACCGATGGTGACACGAGGATTGCATGCCTTGAAAGATGCGGCATTGACACAAGGCAAAGAATTTGTAGAAAATGTCATCATTGACAAACAAAACCCAAAAGAAGCATTCCTGAGGGCAGGCAAAAATGTCTTGCTGCAAACAGGCAAATACATTTTTGGCCGACGAGAAACTCCTATAAATAACCTGAACGCTAGCGAGTCAGGCATTCCTGCTTCCCTGACGAATCAGCAAGGACAAGGCAGAAAGAGACGACGAAGAAAACACCCTTTCACCAGTCTTCACACTTCTAAAGCTAGAAAGACAAAGAAAAGAACTGTTCGAGACTTAGACGTTTTTGATTATTAAAAAATTACTGAGTAAAAAATGATGCACCAAGAGTCTTGCGCCTGTTCCAAGTCGGAACTGGATCTGTTTGCCATGCCCCCACCATGATGACGATGCAAGAATCCCAATGGGTCGAATTTTATCCCGTTTCTTCTTTGACGGATTCAGCTCCCATCGAATTTGAAATCATAGGACAACCCAAAGATTACATCGATTTGAATAGCAGTTACTTGTACATGAAAGTCAAAGTGATCAAAACGGACGACACTGCTCCAGGAGCCGATGCTAGAGTCGCTCCCGTCAACAATTTCATGCATTCCTTGTTCAGTGAAGTGGATTTGTATTTCAATAACAAACTGGTCAGCAGTAGCATAGATACTTACCCTTACCGAGCCTACATGAAAAATCTCTTGACGTACAGAAAAGAGAGCAAGAACACTCATCTGATGCTTGTGTGGTATGGAAAGCTGACACAGCAGGGGAGAACACGTTTAACGACACAGCCCTGACAGCAGACGATCCTCACAATGTAGGGTTTAACAACGATAGAAAGAAAATCCTGCAAGGACGAAGCTTAGAACTGATGGATCGTCTGCATTTGGACATGTGGTTGCAAGAGAAGTATTTGCTGAACGGTGTGGTTATCCGCCTGAGACTGAATCGTAGTAGTACCGCATTCCATTTGATGACCCATGCTGCTGAGTACAAAAATATCATTCAAGAAGCCAGACTCTACGTGCGACGTGTGGAAGTGTTACCTAAGGTGGGAAACGACATCAGTCACACTTTGAGCAGAACGAACGCCAAGTATCCGATACGACGTGTGGAAGTTAAAACTTTTACTATTCCTGCTGGACTCCGATCCAAGATCGAAGATCATCTGTTCCAAGGACATTTACCCAAACGTTTAATCGTTGGCATCGTGAGCAGTCCACGATCAAAATCCATTCCAGTTTAAGCATTATAGAGTCTCCAAATTGAAGTCAGTCGCGATGGCAAGGCCTTGTGTACCCGACCTTTCGAGCCTAAGTTTGGTGACAGGAATTACTTGAAATCGTACTTGTCCTTGTACAAAGCCACCGGACAGTTAGGGACCAACACCAGTAACGGCATTTCGTACGACGATCATGCAGGAGGTTATGCTTTGTGGGCTTTTGATTTCACTCCAGACCAAGACAGTGACGAGGGACATTTCCACCCTATAAAATCTGGTCAACTGCATGTGGAACTTCAGTTTGCAGATCCTCTACCCCAGACGGTCAACGTCCTCCTGTATGCCGAATTCGATAATACCCTAGAAATCAACAGTTTGAGAGAAGTCATTTTAGACTATTAGAAGCCATATAAGACTGTTATCCCTCTTTACATAGGTATATTATGATTATCTTTTGTCTTTAGCTAGGAAACGTAGTTTACATCAATGACTCAGTGACTTGCAAGAGTGGAAATCTCAATTTCATTCACAATATTGTCAACCTTGTTCAAAAAGAGTGTTACTTGAAAAAATGTTTGTTTTTTGATTGAATGGTTAATTTTTAAAAAATTTAAAAAAAAATGTAAATTGCTAGTTATAAGTTATTTGAATAAAAAATGTGTTTTGAAAAAAAAAATGCGTTTGTCGTTTGTTTTTGCCATGCGTATCATGAACCATTCCCTTTGACTTCTCTCTGTCCCTCACATCACACTAATTTAGTGTTCCGACTCGAAACCGTGTGGGGATGTTTTCCGTCACGTCCACGCTTTTACCATAAAAGCGGGACAGTCTCCAGTCTGACCATCCATTGTCAACTCATCCTTCTACGAAGATGTGCTCAAGATTAGCCAAGTTGAACGAAGCCTACGTCAATATCCATCGTGTCAGGCTAAGCCTGATACCAAGGCCTGAAGAGATAGACAATGTCAGAATATTAAAAGTCACTGAAGACCTGATAGAAGAGCTTTTCAGAGAGGAAATAAACAGGGAAAAAGAAGAATGGGCGGAGAAGTACAGACTTCAGAAACAGCAGAGAGAGCATCAGCAACATCAACAGGAACCTGACAGAGGCTTTGACGACTGCCGTGTCGACACCAAAGAGTTCTTCTTCTCTTTCCGAAAAAGCAGACCCTATCCTGTGAGAAAGTCTGCCACCAGAGGAGGCCGCCATCTTAGTTCCTTAAAGATTGCCATCACTTCGTTCACAAAAACAGCTCTTTTCAGGGCTACCCCATACTCTCGAAAAGAAACAATCATTTCATTGCCTATGCTATGTTAGTCAGTTAGAAAAAATAGATATGCGTCTATAAGCACGTGATTTCTTTATCTTGGTTAATAAGTGTGACTCTAAGTCCTTCGTTTTGGTCACTAGTCAAAGATTTTAAAATATTTATTGTCCGTACAAAAAGTGAGTGAGTGTTTCTTTTAGGTCCGCGCGTTTTTTTTTTCTTTCTGGTAATGATATAGGTAATGCAAGATTTGGGTCTTAGGGGATGTTTTCCTTCACGTCCGTGCTTCAAGTTTATATATCAGTCTGGCTACCCATCATTGATTGATCAACAGTGAAAATGAACAGCAGACTAACTAAGTTAATGGAACTTCAGATGCAGCTGGAGTATGCCAGGCGGCTCCTGGACGAACTGTCAGCGGAGGCTATTGTTGAAGAAGCCAGGATAGAGCAGGAGGAGGATGAGAGAAAAATGAAAGAAGAGGAGGAAAAGAAGACAGGAATCCGACCTCACCTGTTCATGAGACCAAGTTGTGAGGTGAAGCCTATGGTGAGCGAACCTCCACAGGCAATGGCTGCACCACAGCCACTAGCTGCACCACATCCACAACAAGAACGTCAAGAACAACCACAGCCGGTACCAAGAGCGCTGTCCCCCAGATGCAAAACTTGGAGAAGGAATTGGAGAGAGAGAGCGGGAGCCACGGCAATGGCGGCATTCTCGAGTGTGGCACAGAAGAAGAAGAGAGAGGAAAATCTTCAGAATCCCAGAAACTAAAGATTGGGGTGCTGAGGCTATGCATCAAGCCTCTGCACTCCCAACCACAAGTGAACTGGGAGAATTACTAGAGTAGACGTTGTGTCTTTGGTTCCAGACCCGGAAGGTGCCGTCATTAACAAGGTGAATCTGGAATTTCAGAAAAACAGCCCATTTCAGGGCTAACCAAAAATCTAGAAAAGAAAAAAATTATATTTGCCAACATGTGAATGTGGGGTAGTGTGATTATAAATACTCACTCCTTTCAGTGGTGTGATTGTGTGTGTGTGTGTGTGTGTATGTGTGTGTGTGTGTGTGTGTGTGTTTGTAAGCGCTCACGTACGTTTGTGTGGATGTTAGATTCTTGGGTTTTGTAAGTGGTGAAGTAAGTTAGTGTAGATAGTAGAGAGTATGGTTCTTTAAACCTTCCCGTGTGTGGATAGTATATTATGGTTATGTCTTTTGCTTCTCAGCGTGTGTGAATAGTATAGCTTGTGTTTGATTTGACTTCTCGTGTGTGAATAGTAGATTGTGGTTATGTTTTTAGCTTCTCCCGTGTGTGGATTGTATATTTGGGGTTTGATTTGGCATTTCCACGTGTGTGGATAGTAAATGATGGGTTTGTTTCTGCTTTTTGGCGTATGTGGATGGTAGATTTTGGGATTTGATTTGGCATCTCTGCGTGTATGGATAGTAAATAGTGGGTTTGTTTCTGCTTCTTGGCGTGTGTGGATGGTATATTTTGGGGTTTGATTTGGCTTCTTCTCGTGTGTGGATGGTAGATTATGGTTATGTTTCTGCTTCTTCCGTGTGTGGATAGTATAGGTTGGGTTTGATTTGGATTCTTCGCGTGTATGGATAGTAGATTGTGGTTATGTTTTTAGCTTCTCCCGTATGTGGATTGTAGATTTTGGGTTTGATTTGGCATTTCCACGTGTGTGGATAGCAAATGATGGGTTTGTTCCTGCTTCTTGGCGTGTGTGGATGGTAGATTTTGGGGTTTGGTTTGGCTTCTTCTCGTGTGTGGATGGTCGATTATGGTTATGATTTTGCTTCTCCGTGTGTGGATAGTATAGTTTGGGTTTGATTTGGCTTCTTCGCGTGTGTGGATAGTAGATGAGTGTTTAGGTTTGTCTCCTTCGCGTTTGTGGATAGTATATAATGGGGTTTGTGGATAGTAAAATAAGAGTTTGTTTTGCTTCTTCGCGTGTGTGGATACTATATTGGTGGCTATGTTTTTAGCTTTTCAGCGTGTGTGGATAGTAAAATTTGGGTTTGATTTGGCATCTGAGCGTGTGTGGATGGTAGATTTTGGGGATTGATTTGGCTTTTCTTGTGTAAATGGTAGATTATCGTTATTTTTTTGCTTCTCAGCAGGTGTGAATAGTAAAGTTTGGGTTTGATTTCGCTTCTGCGCGTGTGTGGATAGTAGATTTTGGTTATGTTATTTGTTTCCTCACCTCTGTGTGGATAGTAAATAATATGAGAAGAGAAAAAAATAGGGAATGTTTTCCTTCACGTCCGTGCTTTAGACATAAAAACTCAAAGCCTTCGTTTTTCGCGTCATTCTACTGAATAAAGAAAACGAAGATGGTGGCCGTGATGGAGAAGAAATAATGAGACAAGTGATGGAGGTAGAGGTGAAGAAGATAAAAGAAAAATGGTCAAAAGAAAGAAAGGAACAAGACATTATAAAGAAGAAATTGGACAGTTACCAACGAAATAAGAAATGGATGAAGATAGAAGACAAGTTTAGAGTGATGGGCCACCCTGACTGGATGCCAGAGTCTGAAAAGAAGAAGACAAGAATAGTGGGAAAGGTTAGGAGATAGCTGAAGAAGTGGAGGAAATAGAAGAAGAAGCCAAAGGCCCTTTTCAGGGCCACTCATAGGTCTGGAAAAGAAATGACTTTCTTGCCTCAAATTTTTTTCCCCCTGTGGAATCTGTTTTTGTGTATTTTCTATGTTATATAAATCTTCCATGTTGAATTCCCATTGTCCCTAGACAGTCCCATCCATGTTGAATTCCCATTGTCCCTAGACAGACCCATCCATGTTAAATTCCCATTGTCCGTAGACAGACCCATTCATGTCAAACTCCCATTGTCCCTAGACAGTCCCATCCATGTTTAATTCCACTTGAGGCTCTACAGTCCCATCCATGTTAAAAATTTACCATGTTAAATTCCCATTGTCCCCATAGTGGATATACCCATTTTTAATGGTAAGTCCCCTTGTCCCTATTGTGGCCCACTACGCTACTTATATTTCTTTCTGGCAATTTCGCGTCATCTTTATAGATGCTCTTCATGTAAATACATAATTCATTTACAATATTTGTGTAAATATCAACAAATTGATGTCATTAATATATTAATTACATCATTGTTTATATCTATATATCACACTTGTATACAAAATTAAATATGTAATGTTCAAATGTCATGAATGTGCAATACAGTTATTTATTGGAATTACAAAGTGTTCATTGACTTCAGGAGAAAATCGCCATTTTGTGATTATTGTGAATTCATTTAATGACATTCTGGACTCTATCATTTTGATACATGAAGACAGCTGGCACATCATCAGTTTTAAGATTACTGGCACATCAGCACATACAAGATTGAATTTCATTCCTGACCACTAGAATTCATTTGGAATACTCTATACTTTTGGACTTGTGTTAGAACTTGTAGGACTATTTGGAAAGTTCCTCTTAACTTTCACATAGCATTTGTTGAATTCTGCAAGACCTGTTGGTTTTCACTCTTTTCTTTGATTTAGTTTAATACCAAACAGTCGTAAATATATATATATATATATATATATATATATATATATATATATATATATATATATATATATATATATATATATATATATATATATATATATATATATATATATATATATATATATATATATATATATATATATATATATATATATATATATATATATATATAGTGTTACGACTGTTTGGTATTAAACTAAGTAAGAGAAAAGAGTGAAAACCAAGATATTATATAGTTGACCACATATGACATTTGAGTATCTCCTATGGACCCAAGGGAAGGGTGCCAACATGCTACCCGTTCTTGGACATGGACAATAGTGGCAAATGGACAGAAGTTTAGCATCCTTATGGAAGATTCAAGCATCTTATCAGTGTTGTCCTCATACCATTAAAATGAAGTGGAGCACTTACAGTTCCATATTGGTTCCATTATTCTTCTTACAGTCCCTTTTCAGATTACTACACCTTATATGATGAAACAAAGTACAACCTATTTCCAAGGCTCCGCCATTTTGCCATACCAAGTAGAAACGTGGGAATTAAGCTATCAGTCATTTGACCTTTACTATATTTGATATGAAATTTAGCCAATTGTATGGAGTTGCACAAACACTTTTACATATTTCCAAAAGCATATAAAAGGTTTTAATGACTATAACTAGCGCTGTTGAAATTTTGTCAATTACAAACCAAACTACTTCTTTGTATAAAACAACACTTTCAAATTTTTTCAGGTATAAATCCTTACTCCAGGTTTCATAACAGAAGTAGAACAGAAGTACAACGTAGGTACTATCGATCCAAGACAATAAAAGAAAAAATGCATAAAATGCAGTAACAGTTACTTAATTTTGTTACAGTGGTGCACTGTTTATCTGGATGTATGCTTATTTTCAAGTAAGATGACACTACGGGCAAGGTTAAGACTTATGTGATTTCATCACAGGCTTCTCTTTTTCTTCACTTGTTTAGGAAACAAGCAAGAGCTTAGAATATTTGGACCAAAATGCAAAAAAAAAAAAAAAAAACCCAAACAATTATTAATGATGATTGTGACATTGATGTTGATTCCAACTATATTAGTTATTGGGAACTAAACTCTTGTGCACAAGGACTTTTCCATCATGACTGAAAAGGCACTTAAGAAATATATCTTTCTAAGAAATCATCTAACAGTGTAAAAATCAAGGAAAAAGTACAACATCTAAATAAAAGAATGAACTCAGGACCAGGTGAAGTTATATGTTATATATTTATAGTAAATGCCATTAACACAAAAGAAGAAACACAGCTTACAAGACATAAGCATCGCTTAAGATGAATTCTCTGTTTTCGTATAAATATTTAAATGTTTTTAAAATGAATTTTCTTCCCTTAAGATTGGATTTGTCTCATCATCAAAAATGCAAATAAGTAAAAGTGGCACAAATAACCTTCCTTAAACATCAACAAAACTATTGTATTTTTAGGCAAACACGGGTTACAAATGTGTAAATAAGAAAGGACATGAACATGTACCTTTTTGATCGCCATGAAAGAAATATAAGTTTACATTGAACTGACATGTGTCTCATTATCACAAATTCAAATAAAACGTATAAGTAACAATGAAACTGTAAAATAAAAGTAATTCCTGAAACATGAACAAACTGTATCCAATTTCTTACATATAGACAAAAAAGGGTTATACATATGTAAATAAAATTAAATAAATACATGAACCTGCACCTTATGGATCGCTATGAAACAAACTGAAAGAAATGTAAGTTTACATACAACTGACATCATTCTGAATGTGAAGTTAGCAATATACCAAAACAATGTAGCAAAAAACAAGTTGCACATATAATCAATTCAGAAAAAGCACAGACCCAGATGTGCTGGTACTTAATGCAACATATCTGAGTCTACACTGACATAATTGGGTGCAGTTCAATTTATAGTTAATACAGTCATTTTTTTAATGCTGTGGATTTTAATTTTACCTCATTCAATGAATATGTTGCAAAATATAGTATATACAAATATGACACATTATGTAATGTTATTCATAGAGAAAAGAAACAAGAACCAGCAAAACACTTTAAATATATCGCTTAAGTTTTCACTTGAATAATCCAATATATGATGGAGTTAGATAAATCTCCATTTGCTCATGCATTACACATAATGTATTGATGATATTATTATATAGATTTGCACTGATAATATCAATATTTGTACAATCACTTATAAACAGCGCTCCGATGGCCTAGATTTTAAAGCATCAGCCTCAGATGCGGGAGGTAGCGAGTTCGGACCCAAACCGAGTCATACCAAAGACTTATAAAAATGGTACTAACAGCTTCCTCACTAGGCGCTCAGCATTAAGAGCTTAGTGTTAGGACTAATCGGCCTGGTGTCAGGAAAATATGACTGGGTGGGACATCATGCTACATGTCTGCGACATGATGCCCCAGTCCTAGACATCACTATAAACTGCCACACTGCATACATAGTTATATGAATGAAAACTTGTTAAAGCTACGTTAAAAATCAAACACACACACACACACACACACACACACACACACACATATATATATATATATATATATATATATATATATATATATATATATATATATATATATATATATATATATATATATATATATATATATATATATATATATATATATATATATATATATATATATATATATATATATATATATATATATGCATGGAATACAACTTTATTGTATAATATTATTTTGTACTAATTTTATAAAGATGACACTAACTGATTTTATATCTTAAATGAAGTATTGTAACTGCAATGGTTTTGCCTACACCAATCCCCATGAATTTTACTGTATACTTCAAGACAACTATCAACACCCATTCTCATCACTCAATAGTACCCAGAGATCATATTTAGTATCTGTCACACATATGAGGGTCTTTCTACTGTAAGTACATATATGGAGCTTATTTAGGAAATATATGAAAATATATCATTGTAATTTTTTATATTTGACCTCTGACCTGCTCCCCCACCTCCCTTCAAGAACAAACTAGACCCTGGACCCTTAGGACTGGAATCAAGAATGACAGCCCTCATATGGAGAGACAAAGAGCCCCACAATGTCCAGAACACCTTTTAAGGATGAATGGGAATAATAAAGCCTCAATTATTTGTTCAAACTATGTCATACAATTACAAGTGTTGGCATTAAATTAAAACTATACATTTATTTCAATAAACAGAGACCAAGTATTAAGATACTAATATATTGGAATGACAAAGTCATGTCCATCATAAGCTGCTTTGTGTTGGTCATGACATGTACAGTACCATACAAGGACATTTGTATTATTATACGTGTGTGTGTGTGTGTGTGTGTGTGTGTGTGTTGTAACATTATTGATGATAATCAATTTATGTCATTAAACAACTTTAATAGTTGAACTGATATTACCAAAGCTATTTCTAGTGGAAGATCACTTTATGTGAAATAACGTTTTCTTGATTTACATGATAAAAATGTTGAATGGCAACAAAAGCATTTGCTGCAACAAAATTTCATATGCATACTACAGTATGTCTTCCACTAGATTCATCAGCAGAAGTAAGCAAAAGTTTTTAAAAGTTCACTGAAACATTGCAAGAACGAAACCAGTGTATAATGAAAGTCTGATATTGAAAATACATATTCTGTCTATTCTTCTAAATGTAACAAGGTCCAGTCATTTTATAGAACAAAGCATTATTTATGTTTAATGCCTATGATTTTCCAGTTACAAACTGAATGCCAAGAGACAGTCTTTTTCCAGTTGTTAGGTCTCTTGACCATGTATGATTAACTTGTTAATAATGGTTCCATGCTGGCTGAGGCTCCCCATCTTGTATGAATGACGAATACAAAAAAACTAGTATGAGAAAAAGCAAAACAAAGAAATAGCTAATGAAGATACATATAACAAACATTATCTGTGTCCTGAACTGCTGGGACAAACACTTTGTTCATAATAAAAATTAGCAAATAGTATATAAACTAACCAACACAACTAAGATATCAAATAATTCACAGTGTGTAATTTTTAAAGTATCTCAAATTCCTTCCTTACACTTATTGGGTCTTACACATAAAATTAAAAGAAATTAACAGAAAACTAAAAGACAACTTTTTACTGTCAAAGGAAACCATTAAACCAATAAAGATGAGACAAATTTGGTTTCTTCAAGTCTACAGATTAGCTTCTAACCAATCATGAAATAAACTCTATCTTCAGAAATACACAATCCGATTTCATCTAAATAATGTCCATTCTTAATATCTTGCTGTCTAATATTATCAAAATGCTCACAAGGAAGAAGAAAATTGTCATAGCTAGTGGATAGCTCTAGTACACAGCTAAATGTATGGGCAATTTGTCTCATGGTAAATGCAGACATTGATGGTATAAATCTAACTTGAATATATTTGCCAATGATCAGATCACTTCCAACACAAAATTGCAAAACTGCTGTTAGTTTGACCTTGCTACAGCTTCTGATGTATTGCCTCAAAGAATCAAGTGTGTGCTTTTTTTGCTTTTGAAATATTTTCTGGTAGTTGAAGCAATTTCACAACGATATGGTTTGTCACATGCAAATCTCTGGACACTTCATCAGGTCCTGTGTTGGGTAACAATGATCTCAAATAACACTGAAGTAATGGTGACCAGCACTCTATTACAAATGAAGGTTTTTGCACTATGCGATGGTGAGAGGTGTCTCTAACTAGCTTTCTGATGTTGTCTTTTGTGGATATAATGGATGCTTCATAGCTTGAAAATACGTCACAAAAATCCCCTTCCTCCACGCTATCAAAATTATTCAGCACCATGTCAAAGATTTCCCTATCCATAGTGGGCAGAAAAGACAAAGTTATCCAACAGTTTCTCATCCTTGACATTCTTTCCATCAATGCATCTCTGAAGAAAAACTTGATAGCTGATTAGGCAAGTACCCTTCTTGTTTATATCCACATATGAGAACCTTGGCCACTGCCTCCCAGTGTTCTCTCCTCATAATATGCACAGTTGTTGGGATTTTGATATTAGACCCAACTGTCTGTTTAATATAAAATGTCTCCCAGAATTCCGATACAACATCTCTGAAGATACTACAAGCAACCTCACCTCTTTCAGATGCAAGTTCTACCTGTAATTGATTTAATCTATGATCAAAGCCGACATCCAGAAAATAATTCATCATGTCATGAAACACATGACCTCACTTATAGGTTACTTTCTTAACACTCTCATTTAAAAAGAACTGTGGCATCTAGTTCTGATCTGGTATTAAAATGGTCATCCCCTGGGTGAACAAATATTTCATTGTCAGAACTGTGCTGGTCTAACATAGAATCTAATACAATATAAGGCATGATGAAATTTTGTGGACATTTTGCATACATGTTGGTGTAACTTACATGTTGAATTGCATGATGGGGGTGGGGGTGCTAAGGCTTTAAACATATTCAAATATTGACTCAGCAACTGACTGTGACTGACTGGGTGTGACTTTCAGCACTGACTCGAACTTTTGACTGAAGATGTATTGGTACTGCTACATCCAAAGGACATGTAATCAGAATGCTTTCAGCTTGTTCACAGTCTGATTCTTTAGGATTTTTATTCAGAAAAGTTACAGCAGGGTTCATACAGAATTCTGAATGATGAATTCAAAGACTTTTCCCTAACTCACAAAGAGCACAAACATAGATTTCTAAGACCTATTTTCACTAACATTTTGTATACAAGTTACGTTATATGAGAAAACAAATGCAAAATGCTAATATATTCTTTAATGATGAAATGCAAACTATTATTAATTTCATAAACTTGCTTTATAATGATCTGAAAGATAGGTTATTATTCATTGTTATTTCAGAAAAATGTAACTTATGCAACAGATTTAATACAGAAATTAAAATGTTTGGGTTTATTTCAAGTTTCAAACATTTTTAAAGTCCACAGGGTAATCTGCTCAAGTTTCCCAAACTTTCAAGGCCTTGAAAATGCTACCTCATTTTTCCCAAACTGTCAAAGACCTTCAAAGACCGTAAGAACCCTGTACAGATGGTTTGTGATATGACTCTAAGCCACTTCATAATGTTTCTGGTATGCTTGTAGTGTTCTCTTCAGTAAGTGGTTCGAAAAGTATCGTTTTTTCATCTTGAAGAGTGAGACTTTCCGTATTGACTGAATCTTTTTCCTCTGTACCCTTATAAAGTCTCAGAAAAGTTACCTTTGAGGGTTCATATAATTTTCAATTGTTTCATCCTGGATTTCTTCACTGGAAAAATCCATTACTTTAAATATGAAATCCACAATACTACCAAGTGGGGCATGAGTGGTTGGTACAAAAAGTGCTTTAGCTTTATCCAAGGACATCTTTCCTGCTATTTCTTGGCAATTCAATTTTGCGAGTACCTCCTCCATTTGCTGTCCTTCCTTGCTTTCTACCATGTATCCATTCCAATTCCATTTTTCTGTTTTCTTTAAAAGCATTTCTGTTACAGTGTCTTGCCATAGTTATTTTTCTCCACTTCAAAGACTCTGAAATACATGTATCCTGGATATTTGCTGGAACTGTTTCATGAGAATGTCTAGTTTTCACAATGTCTAACTTGGCACATAAAATTTGAATTAGTTTTGTTTTTCTTTCTTTCCCTTGAGATCATGATTCCTGTTTCTTCTTAATTTCTTCATTTACAAATAATTTCAGTGCTATTCGTTCACCAAAATTTGGCAAAATCTGCACCACGTCTTCCACATGCATATAGCTGATACCTGTAAGATCCAACTGAAACAAAAAATAAAAGAGAATGACAATATAAAGAAATTAGTAAGAACAGGACATTTTATGGTACAGAGAATCAGGATCACATAGGTAAATGAAGGAATCTAGATATACATACTCGGACACAGAACAATTTCCCCTCTTCTGCAATCATTTGTCATGGAACTGTGCAAGTATAAATCTCTGGCATAATGCAACCATGTATGATTTGTGATGTGAAAGTACATTAAAAATATCACTGGAGCTGTAAATATGTTATTTTTCATTATATAATAAAAATAAGTAGTAAGATGGCATAATTCATGGAAATGATACAACAGTTTTCACAGTGCTTCTTTACACACGTCTGAAATTGTGTTGGGGGTTTTTGGAGTTGGGGAGGGGGACTAATTCTAATCATGAAATACCTCAACCAAATGTTGAAAATTCCATCCTTTTATTAGGATGACCCAGAAACTTCCAGAACACTAGATCACCCCAGCAAGAGAACCTCACACATATTAGGCATGCATGCTGGCACTCATCATTTTTGCAGGAAGCAGCCTAACTTAGTGGGACATCAGTACAGAGAGAAAGGAAGGAGCCTGGTAATAGCACCAGGTAAGTATTACATCATTAAAAATAGTTTCCCCATCCCAACAATTGCAGTTCAATATCAATTATACCGTACCTGATGCTACTGAATATCTGAATTTGTCACTTTCATGATGATCCCACAAATGGAAGAAGAAAAAAGACCATAAGGAATAATTACCCCCACAGAAAAGCAGGAGACTATTGTGGGATGGAATCCACATGGTCCACCTCCTGGGTGATGATTGTGCCCAGTGACAAAATGCCTTCGCTTTGGTGGGCTAACAAGGAGAAAGTAGAATGAGAGTAACAAAGCACGGCTTTCGTCACATCTTCCAAGATGAATGAGTTATACAAGTCCATGAAGTAGCAACGGCTTGAACCTCATGGGCTTTATTTTCACAAACGACAGGTCCCTATTAGTATGGGACCCAGCCATCAACCATAAAGCCTGACCAAGCCTGTGAAAAATGGTTTAGCCTGGTGCAAAAACAAAATGAAAGGAAGATATATGCTCTACAGAAGAGGAAGCAAGACCCTAGATTCGTCCATCCTTGTACTTAGGAAAAGGGAAGGGCCTGTGAACTTCTTCATTAAGCCTTTTCGATGTTCCCTTCTAGAGCACACCTGCCAAGGTGGAGTCTTAGCTTGTTTTGATGAGCAAGAAGTAGGTGCTAGAGACCAGTGTTGAAGGTCTCTCAAGACCAGTAGAAAGAGAGGGGATGACCACTCTCAAAGAGTCTCTACCTCCAGGGTGGCAGCTATAAGAAGGTTTTTATTGTGATCTAGTAATAGCTTAGAAGTTGCCAGAGCAACATCCCTGCAGAGGTGGAGAAGATCCACCAACACTGCTATTTATAAGGACGACACATGCCTAGAAATGTATGCCACTTCTTCCAAGAAATGATGGAGAGCCATTGGCTACAGAGATTCCTCCTGCATTTGGCTGAATGATCCTGAAGAAAAGAGGTCAGAATACTAGGATACAGTTACTAGTGACCTAGCATTTTTTTGTCAATAGATTCCAATGTTTTCATAGGTCCCCGTCAAATTAACCACTTGAGCCGCATTCAGCATCCAAAATGATGGGTTTAGAGGGCAAAGACGGGTATGAACCTGAAGCTAGAAGCAACAACCAAAGGATGCAATGTATAAAGGGGAGACTACCCTATATGGGACTAAGTAATTTAGCAAAAGACAGTCCCTTGCCAAACCTTTGCGAGAGCTCCTTGATCATAAAAGAGTGATGAATAAACAAGACATGTGGTCAAGAGTTTGCCCCAGTAGTTTCTCCAAACTGGAAAGAATTTGGAAGTCACCAGAACCTGACGAGTTGAGACACAGCTTTCTTGTCTAGATATGATAAATTTCATTTATCGAATGACTAGGATGCATCCTCCTCTGCCTTAACCAAAGATTACGAAGTTGCTGGGGATGTGAAGGGAGGAGGTACCACACTGGCCTACTGTTTGTCTAACTTGTTGGGTTCAACAAGGACAGAAAGGACACCATCGTCCTGCACTATCTGCTGGTAGGCAATGCCATGTGATCCAATGTCTCTCTGTTTTGGGGGAGACAGACTTGTAGAGGAGAAGCTTTAACCGGCAATTCCAGCTACGGCATTAATGGAATGTTTACAACAGTGGGCTTTGCTGGTGGTTTAGAGTGACTCTCCACCCACCCAGACCGTTTTGGAGAGCTATCCCATCCCTCTTTATAGACCCAACCTCGTAAGAAGATTTTGGTCCACGGACCCCCAGGCACGATCCCAATAATATTATGACCCATATCCATAAATCCTAGCAGCATGTAGGGAAAGGGCTAATCGCTTCCCCGCTGTGGAAGTCCCTACATCCAATACGGATATAATGTGAAAATAGGTCAGGGGATGCTGATCCGTTCCCTTGCCCTAACATGGCATCTGTAAGCTAATTCGCAGTCCACATGGGATGAACTGATAGTCTGGAGAGTGGGTGAGGACTTGGCCCAATTACAATATCTGTACCATTGAATTTCATAAAGACACATGCCTGCTGCCTAGTATCTGGTGTCCAGTGACAGGTGCCCAGTGCCGAGTGACTGAGCAAGGACTCAAGCTGCAATGTGATCGCATGGCCGACAATGGATTCCTGGTCTTGAACATCTGATGCTCCCCTCTTAAGTGTGAGCTGCGCAATTGACACCCTTGCGAGATTGTGCTGGAGGGGAGAGCACAAATCGTTATGTCCTAGAGGTAAAGAGAGGGTGCTGCTCCTTCCTCACGTCAGGGTGCAACTCAGAACTTGGTCTCTATCCTCACAGAATGGGGACAGTGCTGTTCCTCTATCTTGGGACAATGCGACCCACTCTCCACCCAGTTATAATCGCCCTTGAAAGGGGTACCACTACCTATAAGCCTATCTGGGGAGACTTTGGAAATCCTTCTCTGAGACTCGTGGGACTCAGAGAATGAAAGCCTGGATACCTCTGAGGGGGCACTCTATATATTATGTATTTCTAGAGTGATAGGTGTAAGTTAAAGTTGTTTGCATTTGCAACATTCACAATGCAGAGAAAGTTTGCATACTTCTGTTACTTTCAAGTCAACCAAGCTTAAATACAGCAAGAAACAACCAAATTAACAGAACCATCCGATAACTGAAAATGAAAAATAACTTCTGTTCTATAACCTAGCATGATAGTTGAAGTGAAAAAGTGGCGTGCAACCTGCTTACCATGAATAAATTGTCAAAATTCGTGATATAGGTAAGGTGAATTAATGATTGGCAGATGAGTCCACTGAGTGCATAATGCAAGGATAGCGAAATCAATTACCTACCCTTTGCTGCTTAGAACTGTATATTTTTAAAAATAAACAATAAATGTAGGAGCAGTGACACACTGAGAGAGGGTAAAAGGTAAAAATTAAAACACGAAGATGTACACTGCATGTTTGGGTTAATTGTCTAGGAAAAAACTCAAGAGAGCTTAAATAAACAGATCTCAATAGATCAATGTAACATGCAAGAAAATAATTCACTCATTTAGCCATAAAGCGGCGGCAAATAAGCGAAGTTGAACATTATAACATCATAGGTCTCGGAAACGCTTAATTAAGCGTATTTTGACGCAAATGTTTTATCTGGACGCAGAAAATCGCCCATGCAAGTGTCTTCCGTACGCATGCAAATAGCTGGGCGGCAGATTCAAAGACTTGCCAATCCTACTTCAACCACCTACTCAGTGGGATAATGTGTTGATAAATTGATCAGGTTTGCTGTGCTGATTTTTACAACGACAGAATTCCGTTGTTAAAAGACCCCAAGATCTGCCTGATGTATTCATAAGACTACCTCAAACAAACGCGATGCAATAGCTAGCTGGCAAGTTCAAAGACTGAATTCAAAGGCAGAAAGACCCCGTGAAGTACATGAGGTTATTATAAGAGTAGACCAGAACTTTAGCTTCATTTATTGTGTTCATTTCTGATTGTAGCCAAATAAATAGTGCATGCAACCTCAAAAGCAAGACACATCATGACTTGGACAAAACGTCGTTTGCAAATTTGAATAATTATTTGGGGGTTAAACGGCAAACCGACAAAGAATTTAATAAGATTCAGAATAATGCTAAAGTTGCTAGAGTTGATAGTTTAGATGGGACAGTAGCCAAGTGTAAGAAAGCGTGTGATGCCGGGTTTAGTGTTTGGAATAAGACCATTCCTTGACAAAATTCCGTCTCACCTAGTCCTACAACATAAGACACATCACCTGCTATTTTTGTTCTGGGGGATGATGCACTTAAACAAAAACAACTGTGCTATGTCTTACATTATATGATTAAGTCTCACCCTGAAGGACAGACAAGGGTTACACCGCAGTCGGGCTATTCTGCTCATCTAAGGTCACCAATATTGGCGCAAAACGCATACCCAATTCGACCGATTGACGAGTATATATAAATTTCCCGAATAACAATATGTAGTTAAAGTTCGGATAATGGAAGAAACGGTTAAGACTTCATCACACTTCAAATATTAAAGACGGATGCTGGACCCGGTAGATTTAAAAGTGTGTTTAATCGACTTTCTAGAGGTTCCCACATCACTATATGAATCTCGCAACCAACATAAGAGGCCATATAGTCACGTGATATCGAAATAAACAAATTTGCAAAGTTGTTGTACATAGAATTTGGACATATTATATAGAAGTCACTTTAATGTCTGTAAATAAATATAATGCACACATAATTCTCAACTTATTCATTCTGAGAACAACGACCAGAAACCAGTCGATATTGCAGAAGAGTGGAGAAAACCATTTTCAAGAAGTATAGAACACGTGTCAGCGATTTTTTTGTTGGTGTCACGTGACTAGCACACTAAAATGTGCTCTCTTCGTAATGAATCTGGTTTTCTTCAAATTGTTGCAACATTTACAGATTTCGGTCGTTTTCACAATAAATATTGTGAGAAGTTTATGTTTTCTTTCATTTTCTATACAAATTACGTGACTTTCATTTTTATATTCGATTTGTTTTCATATAGCAATTCATAAAGCAACACTAGAAATTGTTTATTGTCGATATCACGTGACTGTATGACCTCTGATGTCATTGACATGTAGGTTACGAGAGTTGTGTAGTCACGTAACTAAGAATGCAAATGTCTAAATCCAGGTCAAATTTCAGCAACGATGTACTTTCGTTTCGTCTGTCATCGGATTAAAGGCAGAACGAATGATGTGATAGCAATTTCTGAGAAAATAAATCATATTACTTTCGATTTCGTGCAGGTCTATCTCGATGAAAGGTCGTTTAAGTTTGCTGGACCAGCTAGTAAGCGGCTACCCCATGCCGACACCAAATGGTGTCGGCGAATTCCAACTTTTTGATAGGGAACGGACTGTGACCCTACACCTTAACATAACTTTCCAAATATCAGAAATGGTGTGACATGGGTCAGAGGCACTCTGACTAGCGGACAATATATCAACACTTTTCCTGCTCCGTTCTTTTCAACTGCATCATGGCATCCCATGCCTTTTAGAAATTCACTTAGTTCTGGCTCTATCTCGGATGGCTTGCTGAAATTAAATAGAACTGGAAGTCAAGTTAGCCAAGCACGAATCAAATGTGGTAGAAGTACCAGGTATGTGCATGTCAATAATACACTGTACAAAAAGTACAATAAATATTAATGTGGGCCGAGGTGCTATATGAAGTTTTGCCAAGCTATTATTTATTATTTTAATTGTCTATTAAACTATAATGTCAACCTCTCCACCCTCCACAGTTGCGGAGTTTGCTTGGCCTGGACAGTTGCTACGCCACGGATTCATTCTTGTTCAACAAGAAATAGTTAAGCGAAACTTAAATTAATTTGAATATATTAAGAAATAGAGCAATAATTTTGGCATTTTTACTTACGACTGTAAAATAACACGTTCATACTCACCAACAGACGCAGAAGAATTTATGACGACAGAAATTCAAACACATCTTCAGGTTGAATGTAAGGAAAAGATTGCCTAAATCACAAACGTATTGCGTTTATTCGCAATAGTATTGCGAATATTGCAATAATATTGCGTTTATTCGCAATAGTAGTGATCTTATTTCGCGATAGTATTGGATTTATCGCAATGGGTTGCGAATATTTGCAATAAGTATTGCGTTTATTCGCAATATATTTAATTTTTGCTAGACACGATTTTAGGCACTATTGGGCTTCCGTACACTGAAAGATGTAAAATCCTTTTTAAAATTTAGGCCACATGGTGGGGGGAACTCTTCAAAGGTTTGCCAGCTAATATAGCTGGGAGCTTTCGAGAGGACCGCGTGCCAGCTTTCTACATAAACATAATCTGCAAAATCCAGTCATTTAGTCAGTCAGGCAAAAATTAAGGCTTGTAAAGATTACTCCAGTAGAGTAAAGGTTGTAGGGCGAGAATCGGACTTTCAGAAGAAAATGAGAGGTAATGTTATCGAAAAATCTAAACAGAAAAGGATAAGGTTCTATAAAGGTCAAGTTTGGCCCCCAAAATTGGCTATACATTAAAGTGTGAGCAAGAGTATTTTTTTATTGTCATGCCATTTCCACAATAGATCAGTTGCAACGAAATAATGTGAAGGTATCAGCTAAGTTTGTTCCTAAATAGGCTTGTGTTCAATCAAGGCTCAAACCTGGGCAGATGTCTGGAGCTTTGAAGTCCTAAAAATCTAACAGCGCATTCGTGAACACGTTTGAATTTTCGACATAAGACTTTTTGTAACTATCTAACACATGCATGGATAATGTGAATGTGTGGAACATCATGTTACATGTCTGCAGCATGATGCCCCAGTGCTAGAAAACTCAGTGCTCAGCTACAAAAAGTCTATATCGCCATACAAGCCTTAATGGGTACTGGCAAGTGAACAATAATGACGCAGACTACGCGGGCTACATTATATACATTTTCATCGATATTTAAAGGTCACTGACCACATTAATTGTACAAACATGTGATATTATAGTCATAAAAAACGCATCTGTTATGTATGCACACCTTAAAATTGTTTAATTAGACTTTAAAATCCACTTTTTTTAAATAAATAAATTGTTTGGCAATCTTCGTAAAAAATCGGCAGTTTCTGCGTGCCCAAAACGGATATAACTTAATTTATCCCTTCCATCCCTTCTAGCCATTCAAGTGTTTAATTTGCTCGCGTAAATGTCTATGTGATGTATCTTACGGTCGTGCTTTTATACAGCAAATATGGCGCACTGTGTTGCATATGGATGTAACCAAAACAGTGATGATGGGACAAAACAGTTCATTCTTTTTCCGAAAGACCCTGTTTACAAGAAAAAGAAGTGGATTGAAGCTGCGGGATCGAATAGTGAGGGATGGAAATGTTGTAACATTTATGCCAACAACAACATCCAGCTTGCATACGGCATATTTAAGACAGTTGCCTTTTACACCCTCCTTCGGTGATGAAATCCATTGGTGTACCAATGCAGTTAAATTTGTTAAAGACAGCAGTGCCTACAATTTTGCCAGAGACTGCTCCGGTGCCTAATGGTTAGAGCGTCCGCCTCGGATGCGGAAGGTCATGGGTTCGATCCCCGGTCGAGTCGTATCAAAGACTTATAAAAATGGTACTAATAGCTGCCTCGCTTGGCGCCCTGCATTAAGAGGCTAGTGTTAGGACTGGTCGGCCTGGTGTCAGTATAATTTGACAGGTTGGGACATCATGCTACATGCCTGCTCCATGATGCCCCAGTGCTAATGTTACAGCACTTGCCTTCTACTCACGAATAGACGATACAAGTCCTGTATTTTTTATAAGAAATTGGGTTTTATTGGTCACGAGGTTGGTAAATTGAGATACATACATTTCTCCTGCTTTGTTACATCCTTATCATATGGAACAAAGGTCAAATCACGTTTTCCTTGAAGCAAACGAATCATCAGGCACTTTTCTTACTGCAGTGCAATGACCGGTACCCTTCAGAAGCTCCATTGGAATGACCGCCACTAATATGCTGTTCATACTATGCTGTTTATACAAACAAGTAGAAAACTAACCAATCAGAAAATTACTTACCACTTGTCATCCAGT
Organism: Sinohyriopsis cumingii; assembly: GCA_028554795.2. Taxonomy (NCBI): domain Eukaryota; kingdom Metazoa; phylum Mollusca; class Bivalvia; order Unionida; family Unionidae; genus Sinohyriopsis; species Sinohyriopsis cumingii. The sequence goes on from CM068831.1 coordinate 50,701,102, forward strand.
AGGACAATCCAGCGTGAACATGAATCAGGGTAGCTTCATTACTCAGTGAACAAGACTAGAACAGGTAATCCTGGTTCAAGGTTTCCTAAATGGCTAAATATGTGTAAAATGAGAATAACACAATGAATGCAACTGATGACTTTATTTCACTCATCAATAACCATTAATTACATAAAATAAAAAATACCCACTTCTGCCTAACTAAAACATAAATATATAAAATTATAAAATATATGCTCCTTCTAAAATCTTTCGCTCACACATTTAAATGATGTCCTCTTCATTTAGGGGTATCCACCATGATGGAAATGGTATTAGGCATACTGTTAAAAACTCCATTTGTGTGCAATGAATGGAGGAGACGGACTTTTGTTAGCCAGTCTGGCTCATTAATGGCTTGGGACATCACATAATCTCCAGAGGTCATCCATGAAGGTGGTTTCGTCACTCAACATAACCTCGTGATGCTAGAACAGGCGAGGAACCTTCTCTGTAACTGATCAGTAACTACTACGTTAGTGGGGCTTTCAACCCTGGTGTGACCTGGTTCTGCAGAGTCATTATTAATGTTGATCACAGTGTCTTCTGGATTCATAGCTCCAGACTGTTCAGCAGTATGACCACTCTGCTCATCATCCTCAACTGCACTAGCTGAAACCAACTCTCCTCCCACACTGGGATCACCATCATCGTGGTTTGAAGAGGTTTCTTTATCCCCTCTAAGACTCCCACTGGAGGAGTCTATAATTGAATTTTCGCCGGCTAAATCATTTTCAACACTGTTGCTGACAGACATATATCCCGTATACGCCGTTTTGGAACCACCAGATATACAAATCATTTCATTATCACTTGGAAGATAAAGCGATATAGAGTTCTTTTCATTCTGGTCTGAATCAGTTTCCCTGAAATTATTCTTGGGTGAATTTCTAGTTCTTGATGTCGCAGACTTGAAAGCTTGTTTCTCTTGCTTACGATTATTATGCTCCGACTGAATTGGCAAGGTGCCAGTAGGAATCAGCAAATTCCTATGAAAAGTGCGTTTGGGTCCTTTGCCATCTATCGATCGTACACCGTATCCTGGGATATCTGGGTTTTGTTGGGATTCCACAGTGTAAACATTAGTCTCCCAGCATTCAGCAGTTTTGTTTTTTCCATCAAATACCATAATCTTCACAAGAACCCTATCCCCAGGCTGAAGAGTTGCAGCTCTTGCTTTCATGTTATATGCACTCTTCTGTTTTTCTTGAGATTTTCCCACAAGACATGTGGCTAATTTTTACGATTCTTCCAATCGGTTCCGAGGATATTTAATATAAATAGGCAAATTACCCGATATATTACCCTTATCTAATCCAAATGCGATGGCAATAGGTAGATGTGGCTCTCTTCCAAACATCAGGAAGAATGGAGTCTGGCCTGTTGACTCGTGGCGCGTACAATTATATGCATGAACCAAAAATGGTCGTAAATAGCTCTTCCAATCCCTTTTCTGATCTGGGTTGAGAGTTCACAATATATCTAGCAGTGTCATATTCCATCGCTCACACATATCATTGCCCGTTGGGTGATAGGGTGTCGTGCGAGACTTCTTTATTCCAGTAATTTGACATAATTCCCTGATGACCTTACTTTCAAAGTTTGCACCCTGGTCTGAATGTAAACACTGGGGCATACCATTATGCGCTATAAAACTATTAAACAGAGCCTCAGCTGTAGGCCTGACCGTCTAGTTTCTTGTCGGAATGGCCTGTACATACCTGGTAAAGTGATCTGCAATAACCAGTATATTTTGGTAGTCTCCTTTAGACATCGCAAGAGTAAAGAAAAATCGATGCAAACGAGTTCTTATGGCTGTGTAGTCACTATGTTGACGAGTGGTGCTCGAACAGCCGTTGACGATTTTCTAATCATGCAACGACGGCATTTTTGTATCCATATTTCCACATCTTTTGCCATAAGAATCTATCTTTTAGGAAAGAAAGTGTCTTGTCTCGGCCTAAATGACCGCAATCATCATGTAAGTAGTGCATAGCCTCCTCACGGTGAGACTTGAGAAGTACCAGCTATAGTTGATCATGATCATCAGCATTTGTCCTCCGGTATAGCACACCTCTTCGCAGGCATAAATTGTCAATGGTCCGAAATAATGCTAAATGATCTCTTCCAGTAGGTAGGGACTGTCGATTATGCTTTACTTTGTCTCGTACATGCTTTACCCATTCCTTTATAACAGGATCCTTGGACTGAAAAATTCTCCAATCTCTATCTGTCATTGCGGAAATTCCAGAACCAGAGTCAATGTCGTCAACAACATCTGCAGACAGACAAAGACTTTCAGTAAATCGTTGGGCACTAGCTAAATTAGAGGGAACGTGTAAGGTCTTTTTGGTAAGAGTCTTCATATCCTTGGTGCTGCTCCTGCTATCTAAATATGACAACTGAGATAGACATACCGCATCCGAATTCCTCGATCCGGTTCTATAAATGATGTCAAAGTTGTAAGCAGCTAGAGCAGCTAACCATCGATGTCCAGTGGCATCAAGTTTGGCTCATGTAAGAATATACGTGAGCGGATTATTTTCAGTGTACACAGTAAAGTAATGTCCATAAAGGTAATCACTAATTTCTCAGTGATTGCCCATTTTAATGCTAGGAATTACAGTCGATGCGCTGAATAATTTGGCTCACTTTTTGTTAACGCTCTGCTGGCAAAGCTGATTACTTGCTTGATACCATCCTGAATCTGATACAGAACCGCACAAAGACCGTGTTGACTGGCACCTGAGATTCATCTAATTCAATTTGATGATACCCCGACTTCATATCCAGCACTATAGAATATTTAGATCCAGCAAAACAGTCCAAGATATCTTCAATCCTTGGCAAGGCATATGAATCCTTGATTGTCATCTTATTCAGCTGCCGAAAATCAACGTACAGACGAAGTTTTCCATCCTTCTTCCTCACTAAAACAGCATTGCTGGTCCAAGGACTATGTGATATATGAATCACACCGCTAGCATGTAACTGGTGATGGTAACCTTTCATCTCTCTGTACATGTAAAGGGGTATCCGACGGTATCTTTGTTTAAAAGGTGTTTCGTCGATGAGATTGATGCGATGCTTTACATCTGCCGTAAATCCAAAATCTTTTTCACTTCTGAAAAAGATGTTTTCGAATTTATTTATTAGATCTATTCCTTTTTGTAGATCATCTGTGGACAGTTTATCCGATGTCCATCTGATTGAGAAGGTCATCTATTCGCTCCCTTCCAACCATATCAGCCACAGACACTGGTTGCATCTCACGCAAAATAGCTTTAGGTGGAATACTAATTGTCCTGGCAGTCACGTTTGATACATGAACTTCTATCAGGTCATTCCTCGTGTAGTTGTAAGTCACCAGACCTGGAGAAATATCTAAGTCTTCATTTACTGTGGACATCACTGAATTCTGAAGCAGAGCACATGTTGAATGATAAGGGACCTCTTTATCAACGAAGGTTCGCAATATCACAATGCTATTGCTTTCTACAATACTGTCATGTGACTCTGCGCTCTTCAAAACACATAGACAAAAGTTTCTCTTTGCTAACTCCTTTTCTAGCAAGGTCAAAAAAACCCTATCTAAATGTCAAATACCACGGAGTTGGCAATCGAGCTGTCTGTAGAAATCTTGCTCCATGCTCACATTTGCATTCCTCTAGAGCATGCATTAAGTAGTTTGTCCCTAGCAACACATAGCAATTACATAAAATAATAAAATACCAACTTCTGCAAAATTAAAATATGAATATATAAAATTATAAAATATATGCTCCTGCTACACTAGGCATCACTATAAACTGCCACACTGCAGATATCGTATCGATATGACTGCAAAATTGATAAAGCTACGTTATAAATTCAAATCGCACACACACACACACACACACACACACACACACACACACACACACACACACACACTGTTAAATATAAGAAAAAAATCCCTTCCGTCACCAGAGACGTTTGGACCTCCTAAATCCAGTAGAAAGCTCTATGGTGCATATGAGAAGAGCGATAGAAAGAGCGTAAGTAAAATATATCAAATAAAGATCACAGTACAGTAATGTTACTGCAAATGTATAATATAATATTAATGTTTAAAATAACCATAATAATTTTTGTACTTGTAGAAAGTAGACTTCGATCAAACTCTTGATTTAGCATTATTATAAATATGAATTCAAAAGGATTTTTTTAAAAATAAAGAAATATGAGGCATTGCTCCTGGATATTTATCATTTATGGGTGTACAAGTCTGTATAATCAGTCATACACACACACACACACACACACACACACATATATATATATATATATATATATATATATATATATATATATATATATATATATATATATATATATATATATATATATATATGGGGGTGGGGTGGGGGTATTACCTTATTTACCGTATATATCAGGTCATGATAAAATTATTATTTTTTCCTGTCTAACAACTTATGGTGAAAGTTTTTTTTTATCAAGGTATATGTCCCAAGACTTAGGAAGCGAAATAATTTTGTATTGAAATTATGACCCCTCCCTTCTGCACGGTACAATAGACTAGATACACAAAACACTTATTTTAAAACAAAATAAAAGAAACTAACCTTGCACTGTGATTATTTATTTCTTCTTTTTCCATCATGCGAAATTGTTTAAAGAAAGAAATATATTCACGAACTCCGTATTTGTAGCGGATGCTGGCTGGTGTATGCATCCTTACTGTAGTGTGTATCATTTATATCAGATAACAAAATCGCAAAAGAGACGGGAATAACACCCAACTGCTTGAAGGCACCTGACATTCACGCATGATACGTTATAAGGTGCAAAATGACCAGGATTATATTGCATCCAGGTTCACTATACGACGGTATCTCGCAAATAAATTTTTTATTTGAAAATACATTCAGTGTGAGTGCAAATGATAACATTTTCGCTAGCATGGGTTACAAAAGTATTATTAAAGAATGTTGTTGATGTGTATACTATTTACCAAGCTTAGATCAATGCCCGTTTGTATCAAGTACATGTATAATTACATATGGCAAAAAAAAAGAGCTTGGGTGATGAATAAACATAACTGGTAATGAGCAATAAACTGATTGCTTAAACTTACCGACAGGATCTCAAATACAAAGGCTATTTTATTACAAAACAAACCAAACCCGGAAACTGACTTTGGATTCTTTTAAGTGTGCCGATTCTTTTTTTAACGATGTCGGCTGACATAAGAAAATCAACTTTGGTTCCTTTGGGTTATTTTAAGTGTGCCGATTTTTTTTTTACAAAGTCGGCCGAAATAGGGAAACCATCATTGATTCATTTTTACCTGTATTAACGGGAATAATAAAGAAGAAAAAAATGAATCAATGGAACAGTTTTGAAAGCTACACAACGTGTGAGCACATCGATATAAGGCTGAATAGTAAATTCGTTTTCAATAGCTTCATCTAAGTGTTCCCTTTCCGTAGTTTATAGTGTTTTAATTTTCGACAAGAAGCATGTACTTCCTCTTATGGGGATAAATGTACATCATTTCCGGTTGGCGTCCTCTATAGGTGGGAAGTCGTAACTAAGGTGAACTAACATCGTTGTATCTTCTATTTCTAGTAATTAAATTATTATTTCTTCTTTACACTTGATAATTTTTGTTAATTCATTTTGTGCGAGTATAACTAATTTTAGTCATGTAATGCAAATCGGATGTAAAAATACAAATGTTAGAGTATGGCCGGTGACCTTTAACTAACAGCCTACGTCACGAGAGAGCGAGCGAGAGAGAGAGAGAGAGAGAGAGAGAGAGAGAGGATGGGCTATGTGAAAGACTGTAGCTAATAGAGAAATGTGACAGTGACTGTCCTTTTGGATTATACCATTGGTATTTTGTCAGTGTTAAGTTACTGCATTTGAATCTCTTGTTCATTTTTTATAGAAATAAATGTACGTCCTTTCCGGTTGGCGTCCTCTATAGGTGGGAAGTCGTAACTAAGGGGAACTAACTTCGTTGTATCTTCTATTCTAGTAATTAAATTATTATTTCTTCTTTACACTTGATAATTTTTGTTAATACTTTTTGTGCAAGTATAACTAATTTTAATCATGTAATGCAAATCTATGTAAAAAGAAAAATGTTAGAGTATGGCCGGTGACTGACCTTTAACTAAGAGCCCACGTCACGAGAGAGGGAAAGAGGGAGGATGGGCTATGTGAATGACCGTAGCTAATAGAGAAATGTGACAGTGACTGTCCTTTTGGATTATATCATTGGTACTTTGTCAGCGTTAAGTTACTGCATTTGAATCTTTGTTCATTTTTAAAAAAATTGATTTGTATATGTGTGCTATATGTATACATGTGTGCAGACGCAAACTTAAACCTTGTCAGTACCTGTCATCGTTGTCGTCCGTAACTGTTTCATTATTTCGAACTAAATTATAAATTATAAGCCTGAATGCCAGCCTGTAATCTGGTATAAATGATATTGCATCCCCCAGTTAACTGCACCTTTAAAAAGAGATATATTCAACAGCTCATTGTGATATCTGAGGGTGTGTCCATGCGTGCGTGATTGGTTCATAAATTCTTCTTATAAAGGGATTCCAAATCAATGAACAAGATATGCATTTTTGAAATTTGTCAGACCAGAAAGTTTGCTTATTTCCTTGTTTCATAATAAAATTAAATGCAGTAAAGAAATAAAAAATGGTATATTTGTACTCAAGGCTTTGTTATTGGTTAGCATGCTTAAGAGACGAACATTGATATTTCCGGTCAGGGGTTGTTGGGATTTTCTTTCAAGCCTGTATATTTTTTATTATTTTTTTTAACCTCAAGAATATGTTTTCTACTAATACAATGGATATAATAGGTACGTTTTACTTCTATACATCAGATAATGAATATTTATTTTTCAATGTATTTGAGATCCGGAATATGTTTGATGATATAATAAGTTACGTGACAGTAATGACGTTGATGAGATAATGGTGGGGTGAGGGGAGTGCACACTGAAACAATTATATCTGTAATAATCTGACTTTTGTTTTATTTATATTTTCCTTCCTTTTATTCTAGTGGCTCATATCACATAAAGCAAGAAACAGGTGCGTATCCACTCATCGTCTTCTCTTGACAATGAATATATCAAAATTGCAATTCTCGATCTGTTCACAGGTGCTCCACGCGTGCTTGATGTTGAGAAGAAATAAAAAGTAATCTGAAGAAAAAAAATCATACAGAGCGACAAAACTACCTTAGATTACCCCCATGACCTGTTTTGACATAGGACCCTCTCTGAACGGGTCATGGGGGTAATCTAAGGTAGTTTTGTCACTCTGTATGATTCTTTATTTTTCCTTCAGATTTTTTTTTTCTCAAGCTCGCTTGGAGCACCTGTGGATCTGTTCGGCAACAAAACCGACTATAAAAAAAGCAATACCTTGCGTGCCATATGATTTACAGCGAATGTAACCCGTCTCTCTCAAAAAATCCAAAAATAAAAAAATTTAAAAAAATGGTATACAATTATCCAATTTGATGATAATTGATCCATATGAGACATAATTCTATCAAATGGTAATAACATGAAGTATAATGTATGCTTTGCCCCGTCAATACATAAACTTAATAGTCACTTACGTTTTGAACATTTGGGTCTGATTCTTAATTATATACACGATATCAACATCCGGCAAATACTTATGTACACAACGTCTGCATGGCTGTTGTGTGATTATTTCTGGCAAAGAAATACGTAAGATGTTATTCTTGCAATTTCTGAGAAGATGAATCATCTTCCTGTCGATTTCCTGTAGGTCGGATTTGATGTAAGGTCATTTTAGTTTGCTAGGCCTGGTAGCTGGCGACTACCCTGTGCCTACAACATAACAGTTGGCACTGGCTTGTGACCCCACATCCCATGCAAAATGTCAAAATATCTAAAATGACGTGGGCATAGTGTAACGATATTCGGACTAACTAATATTGTTAACATCTCTCTCTCTCTCTCTCTCTCTCTCTCTCTCTCTCTCTCTCATATGTATGAGTAAGCCAACCATTACTCATAATAGCTTTAATGTTTACTGATTTTAGCGTGACTCTTATTTTAACTCCTTTATATTTATGGTGCTGATGATTGTAATAGCTCGTGTCCAGTAGCTGGAGACGACGACTTTTCCTCTGACGTAAAATCTATGATATTGTATGTGCCCTGAACATGCTGTAAGGAACCGATCATTTAATTCCTGGTGTGCGGACTTGTGAGTGACACCATATTATGTTTTTCTTTATTCTCAAAACAGTTTTCTTTCTTTAACTGATATAATATAAATTTTTAAACATTTGGTGTTGCTGTTGTTTTTTGTTTTGGGGTAGGGGTGTCTCTCGTCTGATCATTTCTGATTATTCAAGGTAGTCCCCTCCCTAACTGTAATATTACCTGAAGGCTTAGTATGTTTGTTATGTAGTGTGTGTGTGCTATATTCTTTACAGTCATGGTTTTTGTACTATTTAATGAGTTAATTGCAATTTTATTTTATGGGATCATTTGTATAGATTGTGTAGTTGACGGTATGGGATTTTGTCCTTACGTATCTTAATTTTTTCGTAATTCTTTTCACATTAATACAATTTTACAATTTCAGATATATTGTCCATCTTACGAGCATCATAGTCGGTCGGTTTCTTAAAGATCCTCCTCGTTTCTCAACTTACAGAAATCTTTTTTCCTTTTCCTTTCACTTTCTTCCGATATTGTTTTTGATTGGTCATTTTGATACTTCTGATTAAGAGACATATCTTTCTTTTTCCTTCTTCTTTGTTCCTTTCTTTGTTCTGTTGTTGAGGCGTTGTCAGTGTTTTGGTTTACATTTGATAGTTTTTCCTGCTTTTCTTCTTGATTCTGCGATTTGTCTTTTTGTTGTTGTTGTTCTTCTTCTTGTATTTCTTTTTGTTGTTCTTTTAGCTGTTGTTGTTCGCTTATTTCCTTTGTTGTTGTTGTTGTTTGCTTTTGTTGTTGGCTCTGTGTTTTATCTTGTTTTTCTTTTTGTTGTTTTTTTTTTGTTTTTGTTGTTGTTTTTCCTTTTTCTCCCTTGTGTTGTTTAATCAGGTGCTCTCTGTGTTGTTATTTATCTTTTTCTTTTTCTGTTTGTTGTTGCTGTTTACTCTGCTTTGGAAAGATCGTTAGCTCGCTGATGTTTCCAACTATGTGTGGACCTGAAGTTTTTCTTTAGAAAAACACCCTCCCCCCATCTCTTCCAGCAAATCAAATGATCGGTCCTTAAATTCAGTACTAGGTGGCATTTGTGAAACAAAGTCTATATACCTAATTGCACTCCATATGATTTTAACATTAAAACACTCTGCACAGGTGTGTCTGGTGTAACTATCAGAACAAATGCTGCACATCTGATAACGATTTACTTGTTTCTTACATACATATTTTTTTGGGGGGTGGGGGTGGGGGGCACCAGACAGATGCCCCACCCATCCAAAAAAAAAATAGAAAAAAATAAGTGTTTATATGTACGTGTACCCCCCTAAGGTTTGTTGTTTGTTTATTTTAGAAAAAGAATTTTGAAACAAAAAAAATTAAATTAGAAATTTTTTGTTGACGTATTTTCAAAATTTCCTTAGTGTAATCTATAGTGTTGTTCATCCGATATAGGTTTTCGTCACCTTACTCGGAATTCCTTCCATAGTTTTGTAGTTGACCTTTGCCAGAGGTTTCCTCTGTCCCATGTATGCTGAGTGTATATATGCTATATTGTATGTGTGCTATAAAGTTTTGTGTGGGGACGGCATAGATATATCAAATTCAAACCTAGCTGTATTATTTTTCTTATTGGGAGAAAAGAAACTCCAATGATGTTTTTGTTGGTTTATTGAGTCGGTGCGTTATTTTGAAAAATAAATCCTAGATGTGACCGGCTGTACTCGAGCGAGGGTCCATATCTCTTTTTCATTTTTTATTTGTGTATGTGTGTGGTGTGTGTGTGTTTATTTCTTCTGGCTCGAATAGGCCGCCTCTTAATTATTTATTCACCAAAAGTCCAAAAGTTTGTTATTAATTCCCAGTAGGCGGAATAAACTATGCAGTGAGGGATCTGTATAGCTAAGGATAGAGACTAGTAAGTAGAGCGTTAGGGTCCTATTTCCCTGTTTTTCTGTTTGTATGCTTATATTCTATATGGGGTGGTTTTCCCAGCTCTTTCATAGGCCTGTTTACTTCGCGTGGCGCCTTGTGACATAGCCCCATGACGTCATTGCTGCGTACTTTCCCCGTATGGGTTCCCTTCCCTCTAATTCTATACGACTAATTATTTGAGGAATTTTTTTAAAAAAATTGTTACTATAATTGTTTTGCTTCAATATTGAGTGCAAGCAGGATTTAAGGCCAGGGGGTGAGTATGGGGGCCATGGTCCACTCGGGCGACTATCCTTAACATACATATATGCTATATCGGTTTCTAAGTACAATTCGGCTTTATGTTTATGCGATTGCTCACGCATGTAACTAACCTATCGCTACCAACCCGAACTGCTAAATTACCACGCCTATCTGATTACATTATTTATACTCTACTGTCACAAAACGAGATCTCGAGGATACGTGATAATCCCTTGTGTAACATTGTATATATTTTGGGCAGAACGCCAGAGCTGTCTTAAGATGAGAATATTTATTATATGTTGTGCTTTTGTACTTATATGATGTGCAAACTTCTTTATATGCTGTGCTTTTGTACTTATATGATGTGCAAACTTCATTATGTGCTGTGCATTTGTACTTACATGATGTGCAAACTTCATTATATGCTGTGCTTTTGTACTTATATGATGTGCAAACTTCATTATATGCTGTGCATTTGTACTTATATGTTGTGCAAACTTTATTATATGCTGTGCTTTTGTACTTATATGATGTGCAAACTTCATTATATGCTGTGCATTTGTACTTATATGATGTGCAAACTTCTTTATATGATGTGCAAACTTCATTATATGCTGTGCTTTTGTACTTATATGATGTACAAACTTCATTATATGCTGTGCTTTTGTACTTATATGATGTGCAAACTTCATTATATGATGTGTTTTTGTACTTATATGATGTGCAAACCTCATTATATGCTGTGCTTTTGTACTTATATGATGTGCACACTTCATTATATGCTGTGCTTTTGTACTTATATGATGTGCAAACTTCATTATATGCTGTGCTTTTGTACTTATATGATGTGCAAACTTCATTATATGATGTGCTTTTGTACTTATATGATGTGCAAACTTCATTATGTGCTGTGCATTTGTACTTATATTATGCGCAAACCTCATTATATGCTGTGCTTTTGTACTTATATGATGTGCAAACTTCATTATATGCTGTGCTTTTGTACTTATATGATGTGCAAACTTCATTATGTGCTGTGCATTTGTACTTATATTATGCGCAAACCTCATTATGTGCTGTGCATTTGTACTTATATGATGCGCAAACTACATTATATGCTGTGCTTTTGTACTTATATGATGTGCAAACTTCATTATATGATGTGCTTTTGTACTTACATGATGTGCAAACTTCATTATATGATGTGCTTTTGTACTTATATGATGTGCAAACTTCATTATATACTGTGCTTTTGTACTTAAATGATGTGCAAACTTCATTATATGCTGTGCTTTTGTACTTATATGATGTGCAAACTTCATTATATGCTGTGCTTTCTTCCTTATATGATGTGCAAACTTCTTGATATAAAACTTCATTATAATGAGATGACCGATAGCTGCCGCCAGAATACAAAATCAAAGTAACATGAATCTGTCATCAACTTGTTATTAGCAAGAGTGAATTTCATTCATGTCAAAATTAATTGCTTTTAGACTCCCAGCTAACTGTCCAGTTAGGATGCCCCTATTTCAGTTCCCTGTGTTTGAAAGCTAGCTTTAAATATGGGATTTCAATATTGTATTTTGCATAATAGATTGTAGGTGATTGTTTGTACCAAAATAAGAATAGCTGACTGTTATTGTGATGTGTTTGATTGACAGGCACTCCAAATACATTGTCTGAATAGTGTTGTGATTTTTTTTTTGTTTGACAAGAATACTTAGCTTTATCTTGACGACACGGAGTATGTAATATAATCAAGAATTCCAAGAGGAAGAAATGATAAGAATTTTATATTATTTGTATTCAGTATTTTGTAATATTCAGTGTATCACATACCTACACATACTAATATGAGCCTCAGTTTGATATATATATATATATATATATATATATATATATATATATATATATATATATATAATTGTAGAAATTACATAGCTTTATACCACAGTAAATTACATAGCTTTATACCACAGTAAAAAAAATGTGTTTATATTATCAGTTAAGTTTAAGTTCAATAACAGTTCAATAGCAATAATTTAAATAACAATGCTCTCTTCAAAATCAATTTTGACAATTTGTTTAATTTACATATCATCAATAGGAAAATAAATATCAAGTTCGTTAATTGGATGGGGAGGTAACATTTAATATCACCGTGGTATATTATGTTACACATTTGTATTAGGGACTATAGTTCATGAATCAGGCAGCCAGTCACATCATGGTTATTGGTTTGGACGTTTTTTGTGGATTTATCACAAGTTGTCAGCACACAATAGGCTATACATGGCGGCTAGTATGGCAATCGTTTTAGACCACTAGGTCTCTCGTGTTCCCTGGTTTCGATGTCCCAGCCTTAAGTACTGAATGTTTGTAAATTGTTACTGGTATAATCATTTAAAGTTTCTGTATTGTCAACATATAAATACAAGGAAAAACAAGATAGATTTTGCTGGAATTAGTAATAAAAAAAAAAAAAAAATGAAGAACTTAAATATCTTATTCATGTGATCAAGTAATGGACTGACACAGCCTATAACATTGATTCATTTCTGAAGATCAGTGAACAAGAGTCTTCATAGTATTAAGTACTCCAATGTCAAATCTCCCGAGCAACAGCCGCTATTTACATCGCACTTGAAAATGGGGCGACAAAGAGGGTTGGTAATGATATCGTCTTTAGTATTTAAGTAAACGATGTAAACACCTGTCATGTTTTCACACTTCAGGTATAAACAAATTTTCCTCTTGTATTAATGCTGTCTTTCACTCAATCACACTAACGCAACTAATCTATCTTTCGTGGTTTGCTATGATTTTAGCGTAGGTTATGGTGATCGCCTGAGCGTGCATATATTTATATATATATATATATATATATATATAAGCAAGTTTCTCGCGGCCTCCTCAGCTAAAAGTTGTACTTGTAGGCTAGCTTGGAATAATCATAACCAAACCGCCAACCCTGGGGGTGGGTAGGTGGTAGTGATCCGCTGCCCTGAGGTTGGAGCTACTGCAACATCTATTATTTCCCTGTTATAAAATTATCCTGTTGGACAGTTGCCAACTGTACACATGACACGTCTATTATATTCGCCCTGTTCTGTTGCAATGGCTGCCGGGAAAATGTACAGGTTTGTAGTTTTCGTTTATTATGTCATGATTTAAACATGTTTAGTACGCCCTTTTCAGTTGCAATGGCTGCCAGTAAATTGTACAGCTTTGTAGTTTTCGTTGATTACGTCATGATTTGAACATGTTAAGACGAAACACAGAAATTGGTCTGAAATGTTATTGGTAACGAGTACTACGTATTTGTGGCTAAATCGACAATATAAAATCAGCGACCTTCTTTCGGGTTTTTGTTCTCAATTTAACCTTGTTCTGTTTTTAACATACATTCAAGAGAGATGGTATCACTGTTCCGTTTCACCTTTATATTGTAAAACCATTATTAGAGCGTAATATATGTCATAACCGATAGTTGTTGAAAAATATCTTAATCTAAACTTTGACATTTGTACTTCAAACGTACTTACAACATTTAAACCTTTTACTTACTTATATATAATGTTACTATGCCATGTTGTGAAGTTTAAGGTTTAATTAATTTGCATGTATTGTACTGACGCTATAAACAGATGCAATCAAGGGAAGTAACTGACACAAGTTAATCAGTAATAGAAACTAATGGCGATTTGCTGAGTCTCTACTTCGTTCGAGACTACTGACATCACCTTTACCACCAAATAATAGCTATATATTTTCTGTGTTTATGTCATTTATTTGCATTCGGTTTTGCTTAGGTGACCTTCTTTGATCATTTGATTAATAAATGAATAGGTGATGTTTGTGACTGTGCCTAAAGGAACGAAACTATAATATAGTCTAATAATTTTTTTTATTTCTTTGCAAGTTTGTTTTGGTATAGAAAACTATGGACAAAACTCGTTTGTTAGATATTTGTGATGAAGTGTGTGTGAGAGGATAACAAAATTAAGGAGGAAAGTAAGAATTTGAACATAATGAATAACACTGAAAACGATTTGTTGATGCAGGCCACATAAGTGACAATTGTATTGAAAATAATAATATATTCATATGATCTAACATGCATAAGGTTATTTACAAAATTACTTTAACATAGTATGTGATAAACTACATAGTTTAAATTCAGACCTGAATGTAAATTTGTAACCATCAAACCAAAAAACAATCCATTTGGGAGCTGAGACCGCCTACTGCTGAAAAATTCATATGACGCTAAAACAAGTTACGTCAAATGATATAACCTGTCTACAATTATTTTATCAAATTTAACTACCACCTAGGGAGCTATAACCCAAGGCGGTTGGTGGGGTGGTGGTGGAAAATGTAAAATTTATGATCTCTAAATATACTACCCGTATCTCCAAGAATTCTTTGCAAGTGACGCTAAGGATGCTGACCCATATATTCATACTCCTTAACTATCTTCCATTGGCTAAACGAGTCATGTGACCTCATTCCTGGGTTCAGCTGGCCCCCCAATGGTCAATCTTGCTTTGTTTCAATTGCATAACACGACCCATTCACCTCTCATCACAAATATCCTTGCACTAGTGCAAATAGTTTTGTGATGAAGTGTGTGTGAGAGGATAACAAAATTAAGGAGGAAAGTAAGAATTTGAACATAATGAATAACACTGAAAACGATTTGTTGATGCAGGCCACATAAGTGACAATTGTATTGAAAATAATAATATATTCATATGATCTAACATGCATAAGGTTATTTACAAAATTACTTTAACATAGTATGTGATAAACTACATAGTTTAAATTCAGACCTGAATGTAAATTTGTAACCATCAAACCAAAAAACAATCCATTTGGGAGCTGAGACCGCCATAACACAGGAACCATGCAAGTCACCCACTTTGCATGGGGCCTGTGCAGCCCCAAAATGGACAGTGGCCCGCATCAACCGTGCCTTTCTCAGCCTGCTCCCCGACATTTGTGACTCCCACATGAGAATGATAGAAGTGCCAACTGTGAAGATTGCAACTAGTGAACAAATATCAATGCTGTTATATTCATGTTTAAGTTATATTGTTCTTGACTTCAGCTGAGGTTTCATCGTGTGTACTTTTCCTGTCATATTTATCAGCAGTGAACCCACTTGCTATTCTAATGTGATTATACAGAGTGTTTAGGTCTGTGAACGCACTAGACCTGAAATGGAAAGAAATGTTTGCGCAAGTATTTATGTGACATGAAAATAATGTGATATAACATATCTATATATAATGTTGGGATTAGTGGCGAACCTGATATTTACCCAGGTTATGATTATGATGGAAAATTTACTTGAAGATGGATTTTAAACAAAATGTAACTGAGAACACCTCATACCTCTTTGTGTGCAAACTTAACTGAAACCCCAAAAGAAATTAGAGGTTGGAGTGACGTTCAGAACATCTAATATATCGTTTGAAAGCATCCGATTTCCATCGCCCTAAATTCACGAATCTGACTATCGGACAAGCCCTGCGCAGCAGCAGTTGTTGCTGCTCCGATTCTAAAGCTATGACTCTTGAAGCATTTTGGATCAAATCTGCAGAACTGCAGAGCGAGTTTTAGCTGTGCATTGAATTCTGCCCGAGTTATAGGTGTGTTTGAAAGATACATGAATATTGGGCCTGGACCCATACCTCGCTTTTGGATGTATCGCTGGAGATTTGAGACCGGACACACTGCAGTATTATTGTTTTTTTTAATTTTTAAAGTGAACTTCTGACCCTGACTGTGTTTGAAGGTGTTAAATATCAGAGTGATGGAATGGTGATCAAGAGCCAACTGATCAATGTGCAACAGATTAGGGTTATGGAGGCTCAGGGACTGCACTGTGATCTCCCCAATTCTCAGGAAGGCATGGAATGCCAAGGAAAACATAGCTCGAAATAGGAGCTGTTTGTACCAAGAAGTTATAGTGCAAGTTGTAGCGTGGATAAGTTTTTCTAACATACACTTATCAATTGGCAATCTCACATCACAAGAAACTTTATTTCTGTGGCATGCTTGCAGCAGTTTCTGTATTAGAAAAGAGTTTGTAGGGTCTGTATAATTATTGATTTTGTGTACAAACCCAATGGCAGATACATATGAGGATATTGTTGTTGAGGCATAGTGCTTGTTCACCAGATAAGAGAAGAAAAGTGCCATATTAGCCTGAGAGACTGGGATTGAGGTTTCCAATGTATATTCTGCAGTGAAAGCTCGATATAAGTTCCAGCTGCATCGGTAGGCTGCTTTTGACATTCGTGTCAATGTACTATCCAGTAGCGTATCAAGTGTGTTTGTTAGTGAATCAAGTTGGGAAGTGCCGGTATTGACACTGGTTCTGGGTCTGCATGTGGAGCCAAGGTCCGGAATCTGTGCACCTGCAATCGAGAAAGAGCATCAGCCAGAACATTTTTCTTCCCCCCGATGTGACAGGTTTGAAATAGTATGTTGTATCTGAGGCATGCAAGGACCAGGTCTCTAACAAGGTACATAATGGAAGGGTTCTTTGAGGTTTGCTTATTTACAATATCAACCAATGCCTTGTTGTCAGTGTGAAAGTAAATGCAATTGTTTGCAAGTTGAGGAGCCCAAATTTTGATGGCTAGAACAATTGGATATAGCTCAAGGACTGTGATATCTAGCGCTTGCCATTCTTTATTCCATGTGCCATAGAACCATTTGCTGCCTAGTACACCGCCATAGCCAACTGTGCTTGATGCATCAGTGTGCAAATGAATGGCATCAGAGTGCAGCCAGCGATCAGGGAGGAATAAAGATTTACCATTGAATTCTCTTAGGAATGTGTACCACAGCTGCAGATCAGCCCGAACGTCCTTCGTAATGCGTATGAAGTGATGTGGTTTTGACACACCCACTGTCTGATCAATCAACCTTCTCAAGAAAGCTCTGCCTGGCAGGACAACTGCACATGCAAAATTGAGTGTACCAATTATGGATTGGAGATTAAGGAGCGTCATTTTTGTTTTTTGTAGGCAGAGTGTTATCAGACTGTAGCAGTTCTGGAGTTTATCTATGGGAAGTCTTACCTCCATCTTGATTGTATCCACTTCATAGCCCAAAAAGGTCAATGTTGTACTGGGAAGAAATGTTTTTTCCTCAGACATGGGAACCCCAATATCTGCACAAAGAATTAAGAATTGGTCTAATTTCTCCTTACAGGTGTTATAGTTTGATTCCAACAGAAGAAAGTCATCTAAAACATGTACCATGTGACCAATGCCCAATTTGTGTCCCGCCACCCACTGTAATGCAGTGCTTAAATATTCAAAGATTTTACAACTGGAGCTACAGCCCATGGGAAGGCACTTGTCATAATAATATAGGTCATTCCAAGAGAAGCCAAACATATGATACTGAGTCGGGCAAAGTGGAACAATTCTGAAGGCACTAGCTATGTCAGTTTTTGCCATAACACAACCTCTACCAAGTTTTTTAATGATTGCAATAGCATGTTCCACAGTTTGATATTGAACAACACTTTTTTCTGGGGATATACCATCATTTATAGAAAACCCTGGAGGATGTGATAAATGGTGAATCATGCGAAAAGTACCAGGTGTTTTCTTTGGAACCAAGCCAAGTGGTGATATCTGAAATAGCGAGAAAGGGTGGCTCTTGAAAGGCCCTGCAAACCTGCCAGCCTCAAGCTCTTTGTCTATTTTGTCTTGCACGATCTGTGGATTTTGTATGGCTGATTTCAGATTATGTGATTGAAATGGGGACAGAGAACCCTCGTGCCCCACTTTAAATCCAAATATAAACCCATGTATCAAAATTTGTATCATGGCAGTGTTGTACCCTTTCAACCAATGTTGTAACCTTTCAGCTTTAACAGGAGTAGGAAGCTTACTGTTTTCGCAGTTCCCCTTTTCCTTGCTGGCTGTGTTGAAGGGAGTTTGATGTAGGTCCTTGGGACTGAGTAGGTTTGTAGCTACCACGAAAGGGCTGCATGCTGTCAGTTCTAGCTTGTTTTGGGGCATATTTTGGCAATAATTTGAATGGGTGTTGAATGGGCAGTTTGCATTTGCTGAACGGATGGGCTTCCAAGCAATTGAAACAATTATGCTGGTATTTACAAGCTAGCCCTGCCAAACACTGCAGCCCCTTATGGTAGTTAAAGCAGGCCCCTTTTGGGGGATTTGATTTTGAGACTGCAGACGGTAATGTGGCAGTGCTGGTGGCAGTCCTGTCATCAATGCTGTCCAGAACAGATCGCATGTAAAGTTCAAGGTGGGTGGAACCCCACTTTGCCTCTCCCCTCTCTATCATGCGACGAAACTGCTCATCATAGTATCTCCAATGAGCCCTGCGCTCAGACAACTTCATGACGATTTCCATGTGGTGAGATAACACTGTGCTCAACCTAGGGGATTTCATGCATATTACTGTAGCAAATCTGTTCCATGCTGTCAACCACTGATTGATCGAGAGTGGGGACTTCCTGGCCATGGGGACTAGGTTAAATTCAGATGTGTTTGAAGTGATATTGCACTGTAATCTATATGTATTGTCCATGGATGTCGAAAGGAGATTTTGAAAATCTATGTATGTCCCAGCCCAAATCTGCCGCTTAATTTTATCAGTTATAGAGGCAGTTATATCAATTGATGTGCTTACAAAGTTGGACTGACTGTGTGTATCTAATATGTTAATAGGTGCTAATAAATCACTCAGAGTACCTATACCTGTATGACAGACTCCAGTTAAGGCTGAGGTAGCCTGTGCAATGCTTCCCCCAACGGATGTTTCAACATTTCTTTCTGTTTGGGCTCTTGAGGAGGCAGATGGCCCTTGCTCTGTTTCCTGCGACAACATGGCAGGTTGTTGTGGACTAGTGGTCCCATGCAGTATCTCCAAGATGTGGTCCAGCTTTCTGTCCACTTGCACAGTGATCACAGGTGTAATCTGCTGTACTACCTGCTGTGCTATCCGGTCAATGGTAGCTTGGTCTACTGTATCTGCATGTGTTGCTTCCGTTCCATGCTGCTGTTTTTGGCGATCAACTGCTCTAATCCGTGAACCAGATGACTGAACCCTCTTTACAGCCTGTTCAACCCCTGCTGATGCTTTGCGCTTGGGTGGCATGATCTGGTTAGGTTAGAAAAATGAATGTATTAAACATAATAGTAAATAGTAAGAAAGAAGTAAAATGGACTACCACGCATGGTCCTATGCACAAGGCATGTTATTATTTAATGAAAATTGCACAAACATATTATCATTGGCAAACCAATGCATGTAAGGTTACCTGATATAATTTCTTCATTGATAGACACAAATATACATACATATATATACATATATATATATAAACCCTTTGTCCTTAGCAAAATGGCTTATGTATAGAAGGTGGCGGTCTGGTATGCAACCAGACCTGTTATCAGGCCAACCGGCTGATGCAAAAGTGCAAAAGAAAAAGAGGACAGGTACGGGACCTGGCCTGTTATCTCCCAAAGTGAGCAGATAACAAAAGATATTGAAACATGTTCCAGGAAGCCACTCAAAAAGGACCCCTTGTGAAATAATTAATACTTACGAACAAGGATTTGGTATATAATCATTTAACGGGGGGGGGGGCACCAAATATATTAAGGGGAACCCCTATTATGTAGAACTGAGTGGCTTGCCAGGAACAAGTCCCAAAAGGATCAGGTACGGGACCTGACCCAGTGCCTCCACAATGGCAGACACTAAGGTTGTTTACGAAAAACAAAGGAACAGGTACGGGACCTGCCCTGATATCTCCCTTTGTGGGCAGATACAAATAAAATTGAAAGCAAAATTAGTACAAGAGCTAACCTAGCCTAGTTATCGTTGAATGATTGTGCGTTATTTTATAACATGCACTGAGAAGAGCTCCCCGAAGTGACTTATAAAGGTGCCACTGTCCTTTAGGGGACAAATGAATGCCATCTGAGCGAAACTTCTCCCTCACATGAGGCCTATCGAAGGCAAATTTGCTATTATGGTCCCAAAATGTTAAATAAGGATAAGCAGACACTTCAGATCGCACAATATCATTGACCTCCTTTGCTAAGTGACAGTACATCTCCTTATAGTTTTTATCGGCTGCTTCATTGTTATGGTTTAGTATTCCCGCGACCCCAACTTGGTGTAACGTTGCCGGGAATCTAGGCATAAGCTGACACAGAACGATCTGTTTAACCTTATATTTCTTATGTAAAAGCGTAGCCAATGCGACCATCTTATGTGCAATTACCTCTGGCGATGTCTCTGCGTTTACATCGTTGTCCCCAATCAGAAGAATTACAATATCGGGGTTTCTTAAGCGGACTTCATTCATGTCAAGGCGCAAACACTTATCGATTGTGCGCCCCCCGATACCCTTCATGTTTACATTACCAGCTTCCGTTACATTAACACACGGACTTAGTCTAAGATCCGTCCCGGACCTCAAATACCGATCTAACCATTTACAAAGTGAATGGCCCATAATGATTGCTTTTGTCATTGTCTTTCCAAAATTTAAACGATGGCTATGTACATAAAGAAAATTCTACTAACCTTCTTCTTTCCAAAGTGCGAGCAAGAAAATGATCCTCAGAATTATGAGAAATAATTGTGCAATAAAACAAGAACAATTAAAAGGATCGAAAGGAAAAGAAAGAAAAATGTAAAATTTATGATCTCTAAATATACTACCCGTATCTCCAAGAATTCTTTGCAAGTGACGCTAAGGATGCTGACCCATATATTCATACTCCTTAACTATCTTCCATTGGCTAAACGAGTCATGTGACCTCATTCCTGGGTTCAGCTGGCCCCCCAATGGTCAATCTTGCTTTGTTTCAATTGCATAACACGACCCATTCACCTCTCATCACAAATATCCTTGCACTAGTGCAAATAGTTTTAAGTGACTTTATTTATTTGAGTTAATAATTTAAGAATTGAATTTTGTAAAACTATATGATTGTGTGTATCTCAGTTAGTTCAAGTTCAACACCCTTAGTACAAAGAATGATTCTTGTGACTTTCATTTCACACTTTACTGGCTTAGGTTCAGAGTTTGCGCTTAACTCAAGATTAACTAAAATTTATTTTTCACCCTGCATATATTCTGCTATCCCTGAAATCAAAGAAGATGGCGAACTAATGCACTTTGAGGAGAGCTACATCCCCATCACAAAAGTAGACCCCTATAACCTATATATTATGATTTGCTGACTTTGGTAAAATTGTTGCCTTGAGATTATTGCTCATGTTATGTTCATAATAGAACCACTGAACCAGAAAAATGTATTTATTTATGTCAATACCATACCATTTGTTGCTGTAAGCGACATCTCACATTTTACTTCCTTAGGTTTAGCTTTTGCGTTTAACACGTAAGAATGTAGATATGTTGTTATATCTGGATTCATGAAACTTGGTGAGTGAATGCATCTTGATGACTACTGCTGCCCCATTTCAGAAGTAGGGCATTGTGATTTCTATTTCATGCTTCACCGACATTGGTAAATTTCTTGTTATAAGTTTATTGCTCAAGATTGATTTGTGATGGAATCATCAAACTGGATGATTGTATGCATCTCTGTTAGTACCACACCTCTGACACAAACTAATATCACCGTGCCCTACAGCTCATATTTTAATGGCTTAGGTTAAGTTGTTCGCTTAGCCCATGACAGAATATGTATTTGTAGCGCTCTGTGTACAGCTGTTAAATCAAGATTCATTAAATTAGATGGGGTGATATATCTTGAACAGTGTTACACACTCATCACAAAAGTAAGTCAACGTGACCCCTATTTCGTGCTTCTCTGCCATGCTTTCAGTCTCACCGTTTATGCCAGAATCATCGAACTAGGTGAATGAACCGGACCTTACAACTAAAGAAGGCCATTGTAGCTTATATGTAAGATTGGACTGGCTTCTGTTAAAATTTTGCATTTAGCTCATGTCCACATTTGTGTTGCGTCTACTGTATAATACAGCTATACATGGAATAATGAAACTTGTCGAGATGATGTACTATAATTGGTACTACACGCTAACCTTAAAAATAGGTCACTGTGTCCCATGTTACACATTGTACTGACTTTAGTTCATTTTTTGACGTTTTTACCGTTAGCGTAATCGTTAAACGATGTGACATTATACATTTGTCTTAGAACCAACTACATACATTAAAGGGCACTGTGACCTATACTTGACTGACTTGGGTTAATTTGCAGTTTTCAGCTCATGGCCACATATGTCTTTGGCAATGCTTTGTGCAGGTTATCCTATATAAAAAAATCGTGAAAATTGGGGTGCAACTTTTGGTTGTAGGAAAGTAGTGAAAGGGGGCACTTTACGGACAATGGGAATTAGCATTACAGGGACCCCTGGGTCAGATTACGGACAATGGAAATTTAACATGGCGAAAAATCGTGGGTCAGATTACGGACAAGGGGAATTAACATGGCAAAATATCGTGGGTTACTTTACGGACAAAGGGAATTTAACATGGGGAATAGAGTTTGGGCTTGTTTAGGGACAAGGGGAATTTAACATGGGATTTTTGTTTTTTAAATTTTAAAAAAAATTTTTTAAAAAAAGGGGTAGGCAATTCAAAGGCTATCTCTTTTCGAGAAATATGGCTGGCCCTGAAAAGGGCCTTTGGGTTTTCTTCTAATTTCTTCTTTTCCTCCACCAACTTCTTATTTTATCTCCAACACTCTTTCTCTTCTTTTTTTTCTCCTTCTCTTCTTTCTTCTCTTCCTCCTCTTCTTCTTTCTTCCTCTTCTCATTTTCTTCTTCTTTTTCAATTTTTTCATTCCAATTGCGTATTCTTATTCTTTCCTCTTCATCCTCCTTCTCCTCCTTGATCTCTTTCATGACACCACTAATCTTGTCCTTTGCTTTCCTTAAGTTATTAATTTCCATCTTCACACGATGGGGACTATAGGAATAATGGTCTTCAACCAGTCTTAATAGCATCTGTTCCATTATTCCTAAGTTGTCTAAAACGTCTTGCAAGGTTTGTAATTTGTCCATTTGGTTTGACGCCATCTTCTTTGTATTCTTTGCAGAATGGTTTGAACAACTAATACTGTGGGTTCTTATACGAAAAGCGCGAACGTGAAGGAAAACATCCCCCTAAAACATAAAATGGATCTTACCTAGATGATGACCAAACATCGCGCGGACGTGAAGGAAAACATCCCCCCTACTTTCTCATTTCATATAATATAACCCTAACTATACTCTCCACATTTGCTAAAAAACCCATAATCTACTATTCACACAAACATACCTGAGCTCTTACAAACACACAAACACACAAACACATACACTTCCACTATTAATAAAGAGTTAGTGTTTATTTTCACACTACTCTACCTACACACATTGGCAAATTAATAGTTATTTCTTTTCTAGAGTATTGGGTAGCCCTGAAAAGGGCTGTTTTTTTAAACTCCAGATGCACCTATCTAATGGTTGCACCTTCCTGGCCTGGCGCCGCACACGCATCTTCTTCCCCAGTCTTCTTTCACCTTTCTTCTGGGGAGCGCAGAGGGAGGATGATTCGCTTCAGCACCCCAATCCTCTGTTTCAGGAATATTAAACGACATCATCTCTTCTCTTTTCTTTTCCTCCTCTTCTTCCTTCTTTATTCTTGCTTCTTCTACGATAGCCTCCGCTGATAGTTCGTTTACTATGCGCCTGGCATATTCCAGGTGCATCTGGAGTTCTAACAGTTTCACTATTCTGCTAGTCATTCTTCTGGCTGTGTTGATCAATCAACAAGGGTAGCTGGACTGCCGAACGAGTTTCAATTTATACTGAAAGCGCGTACGTAAAGGAAAACATCCCCCTAAAAACATAAAATTCATCTTACCTAGATCATGACCAAAAAAACAACAACAACGCGCGGACCTAAAAGAAACACTCGCTCACTTTTTTATGCTACCCATCACTTCAATGGACTATCCACATACTCAAAGCAATCCAATCTAACCCCAAATATACACCTCAAGCAGCCCAAAAAAAACAAACATCATTTTAATCTACTATCCACACCAACCTACTTTATCACTTACAAACACAATCACACAAACACATACCCTCACATTTTTTAAGAAAGAGTTAGTGTTTATTTTCACACTACTCTACCTACACAAATTGGCAAATTAATAGTTATTTCTTTTCTAGAGTATTGGGTAGCCCTGAAAAGGGCTGTTTTTTGTTTTGCTATGGCATTCTTTTTTTAGTTTCTAAGAATGCGATGTCCTCTGAGGATAGACTTTCTGGCAATAGGTCTGCTTCTTCGGAAAGAGAAGAAGAATTCTTTGGTGTCGATACGACAATCGACAAAGCCTCTGTCAGCTTCAGGTTGTTGCTGCTGCTGCTGTTGTTGTTGTTGCTGCTGTTGCTGCTGTCTCTGAAGTCTGTACTTCTCTGTCCATTCTTCTTTCTCCTTGTTCATTTCTTCTCTGAAGAGCTCTTCTATCAGGTCTTCAGTGATTTTTAACATTCTCACATTCTCTATTTCTTCTGGCTTCGGTATCAGACTGTGTCTGACCCTATGCAAATTCACGTAGGCTTCGTTGAGCTTAGCTAGTTTGGAGCACATCTTCTTAGGAGGATGAGTCGACAATGGATGGCTAGACTGGGAACAACCCGGTTCTTAAAGTTAAAGCGCGGACGTGAAGGAAAACATCCCCCACACGGTTTTCGAGCCGCAACGTTCATGAGAGGGATAGTAAGAAATGAAAGAGCATCAATCCAACATTCTTATAGCTAAACAAAAGACAAAGGCATTTTTTTCTAAACACAACATTTTTTATTCAAAAATCACTTAACACTAAACAACAACATTTTTAACAATAATCCAACACTATAACATCAAACAATTTTTTTTAAATCACAAACATTTTTTTCTTCAAATACAATCTACTTTAAACAAGGCTGACAACGTTGTGAATGAAATTGTGATTTCCACTGTTGGAAATCATTAGGCCATTGATGGACACTACGTTTCCTAGCTTGAGACAAAAGATAAGCATAATGGTCACAGAACCATCGATCTACTTTCACATCGTTTCTAGCAGAAGAACGAGGATCGAAATGAGTCACTAAATGTACTAAGGAATAGCCCAGGCTGCGATGATGCAGAAAATACACACAATATTGTCCACACACTAAGGAATCTGTGCCTTGTAATTTCACATTATTGAATCGGGTGGTCTGAGCATTTCTTCTCATAAAGTCGATGATATCGTCTTCCAAAGGGGGCAATCCGTACGAATCAAAATATTCCACACATCCTTCTTGAGGAAAGTAGACGGCTACCCAGTGGGTTCCTGGGAGATGACTGTCGTCCGTGTTGATCACGTAAGCTTGATGGTCTTTAGGTTTGCGATGAGGGAGTTCATCTTTAGCACAGACGACGGGATTCCAAGAAGACGTATACGAACTGTGGTTCAAAAGGTAATAAAGTTCCCAGGTATCCATTGTTTTGTGTTTTTTCTTCACAGGTAATAATAAGTTGTCAATTCGATCCTGACTTTTTGCTTGAAAATGTCTGACGAATAAACGGTTATTCGTTCTGTTTCCTCACTCTGATTCAGGAGAGCTTCGATACGATGGATCTCTTGAGTGGTTAATGGTGGACAAGAATGTTCACGCAAGTCTTTATACCACTGGTGCAACACGTCTTTGTTCGAGATGAGACTCCAAGCTTCGTCCAGATACTCGTCCAATTTTTCTTCTTGACTTAACATCAGGCATTTATCGTGTTGAATTTGACTGGCATGATCGTTTTGACATCCATAGCAATTTTTCTTGATCAATTCCGTCATTTTGTCGACCAAGTGTTTGGCAAAACAGGAGACTAAATGGGCTTCTTGATCTGGCCATCTTGACTTCATCGTGACAACTTCTTCGTCTTTGTCTTGGGATTCTTCTTTTTCCATGGTCTCCTCACATTCCATCTTTAAAGTTTCTCCACTAGGCAAAGAGGGATAACAGTCTTCCATGGCTTTCTAATAATCTAGAATGACTTCTCTCAAACTGTTGATTTCTATGGTATTATCGAATTCTGCATACAGGATGACGTTCACTGTCGTTGGTAGTTTATTTGCAAACTGAAGTTCCACACGAATCTGGCCAGATTTTATAGGGTGGAAATGTCCCTCGTCGCTGCCTTGGTCTGGAGTGAAATCGAAAGCCCACAAAGCATAGCCTCCTGCGTAATCCTCGTACGTAATGCCGTGACTGGTGTTGGTTCCTAATTGGCCGGTGGCTTCGTACAGGGACAAGTACGATCTCAAGTAATTCATCTTCTTGTCACTAAAGTCAGGTTCGAAAGGTCGGGTACACAAGGTCTTGCCATCGCGACTGACTTCGATTTTCTTCACGTTGAAGTGTTGAAAGTTGAAAGGATTTTCTTTGAAGGCTCCGTTGAAGGCTGAATTCGAGACCATACCAAGGATTAAACGCTTGGGTAGCTGTCCTTGGAACAGATGATCTTCGGTTATGGATTGCAGGTTAGCGGGAATGGTGAACGTTTTCACTTCCACACGTCGTATGGGATACTTGGCGGTCGTTCTGCTCAACGTCTGACTGATGTCGTTACCCACTTTAGGTAACACTTCCACGCGTCGTACGTAGAGTTTGGCCTCTAAAATTTTGCTTTTAGGAATGCCAGTCTTATCAGGATCAGCCATCAAATGGAAAGCGGCACTGTTGCGATTCAGTCTCAAGCGAACATTCACCCCGTTCAGCAAATATTTCTCTTGCAACCACATGTCCAAATGCAAACGATCCATCAGTTCTAAACTCTTGTTCTCTAAGATTTTGCTTTCTCTTTGCTCAAAGCCGGAATTGCTTCCATCTGTTGCGTCGAACTTGCCCGTTTCGTCAGGTTCCCACAGCACACAGGCATTGAGATGAGTATCCTTGGCATCTATTCCGTACGTCAAGAGATTTTCCAGGTAGGCGCGGTAAGGGTATGTATCCATGCTGCTGCTGACTAGTTTGTTATTCAAGTACAAATCCACTGAGCTGAACAAGGAATGCATGAAATTGTTGACGGGAGCTATATTCTCAGTGTCTTCTACTCCAGCACCATCCTTATCTAGAACTTGGACTTTCAAGTACAAGTAACTGCTATTCAGATCGATGTAATCTTCGGGCTGTCCTTTGATTTCAAAGTCGATGGGAGCGGAATCGATCAGTGAGGAGATGGGATTAAATTCCACCCACTGAAATTCTTGCATGGTCATCATGGTGGGGGGCATGGCAAACAGATCCAGTTCCGTCTTGGAACAAGCGCAAGACTCTCGGTGCATCATTTTTTTCTGTTTTTTTTTGTTCTTTCTCAATAATCGAAAACGTCTAAGTCTCGAACGGTTCTTCTTTTCTTGGCCTTTCTCGCTTGAAGTCTGGTGAAAGGGTGTTTTCTTCTTCGTCGTCTCTTTCTGCCTTGTCCTTGCTGAATGCCTGACTCGGTAGCGTGCAGGGCATTTATAGGTGTGTCTCGTTGGCCTAAAATGTCTTTACCCGTTTGCAGCAAGACATTTTTGCCAGCCCTCATGAAGGCTTCTTTAGGGTTCTGTTTGTCGATGATGACATTTTGGAGAAATTCTTTGCCTTGTGTCAGTGCCGCATCTTTCAAGGCGTGCAATCCGCGTGTCACCATCGGTTTCAACACCGGGGCCACCGAACGAAAGGCCGATTTTAACATGTCTCCTAAACCGTGTCCTCGCTGTCGAGCCACCCCTTGGTACACTGGATACATGACTTACTTACGAGTCGTGAGAGAACCGTTTTCGAAAATGGAGTTTCACCGTGACTTTTCCTTTGGTGAATGGAATATTTTGTCCCAAATCTCCTTTTATAGTAATGTTGACCGTGTCCAAATACGACTTAGTGACCGGCAAATAGTGAGGATGGACAAATTCGCGGTGGACGTGGTAAGTGTTTCCACCTTCCTCGTCAGCGTTCGTGGCAGAATCCACTTTGAAAGGAATGACACGCAGTAACGGTACGGAGGTGTGTCCCACCACGTTGTATTCCACTACATCGGAGTACACAAAGATCAAATTCAGTCCTTGGTTCAGTTCTACCGGGGTATTAAAATACTGACCAAAAGTCGTGTTGTCGTAAATGATGGGTAATTCGTTTTTTTCTTCTTTTAATTTCTTCCTCAGCTCCATGTTACCACCCAACATGTCAAACAATTCAGGACAAAATTCAATGCCCACGATTTTACTTCGCTCAAATTTCATCAAGAAGCGACGAGCTACTTTGTGGTACTCCATGGTGACACTTTTGTTCTTGACAATGTCAAAAGCTTTCCCAAACACGCCATTAAACTTGGAGGCTATGGCGCTGACCAAATGATGACCACTGAAATAATAGCCTGGGAGAATGGACAAGTGGTAGGTGGTCGTTTTAGTGATTTGATCATAGGTTTTAATGTCAGATATGGTTCTCTTATCCAACTCCTGTTGCAATTGCTCGTCATAAACTTCCACCGTGAAAGAAAGGACATTGAGGACTTGGGTTGGGTGAATCATTTCCACTAAAGCCACTTCCCAATGGGCTTCGTGATCTAAGGGGATGGCTTGAGGTAATTTGGCTGTGTAACAGCACAACGTGTTATTGGGAAACACCTCCATGGAACTGTCACTGGGTAAGGTTAAGTAAAATTGGTTTTGGTGACTCATAATTCCAGAGTTCTGTGGCTGTCCGAGGGGTTAGTGGATGTCAGAGGCGTGTCTCCGCCCAAAATGGGGTTCTGGTTGTGGTTGTTGGAGTGGTGACTGGCACTGGCACTGGACACAACGTTCCCGTTCGAGGAGAATTTCAGGGAGGGATTGGGAAGCAGGTAACCGATGCAACTGCTCAATAAAATGGTCCACAATTGTTTGTCTCCTTGTTGCAAACTCAAATTGGCGATGGCTGCCCCGATGACACAATACACCACGAAGATTTGGCAGAAAAAGACGATTTGCGTTTTAGGCACACGTTCTCCACACCACACCCACAAGGGTTGTTTTTGTAAATCTTGCACAGAAGAACTAGGGGAAGAAGGACTGGTCGACGTAGCTGCGTCTGATGTGTGAAAGGGCATGATGGTCACTTCTTCTTTTTATAGTCGATGACTTGCGAAGCGTCGATCCAAGAATCGAAACTGGGTGGATATCCTTTCCAACGTACTTTGACTTCTTTGACACGTCGTTTGCCCACTTTACGGGTTCTGCGTTCGAGAATGCTTTCGATGTCGTACACGTCGTCTTCTTTTTTGGTGACACGTTGTAACTCGGGCAAATAAAACGTTCCTTTGAGCACTTCTCCGTTCATGTCTTCCAATTTATAGACGGCAGGATGACGGCTATGCACTCGTCCAGTGACGCGAAACAGTTCGGTCGTCCAGTTAGGTAAGTAACCTTTGTCGAAAGTGCGTTTGGTTTTGCCAATGCGCACCCAATCTCCTACGGTCAACTCTCCACTTTTCTTGGGGACAGCCCTCGTCGGGGACGTACCGAACAGACGCTCGAACACCAGCACTTCGTTGTCGGGAGTCACGTCTTGCGGGGCACGTCCGATGCTTCTATGGTAAGATTGGTTGTACGCTTGCACCAGGTGCGGTAAGATGTCGATGTACTTCAGAGTGTGGTGATGCGTAAAATATTTCCACATGCGTTCTTTCAAAGTGCGTTGAAAACGTTCCACGATGCTGGCTTTGGTTTCGGGATTCTCGGTGGTAAAAAAATGAATGTCACGTTTCTTTAATTCTTTTTGGAAAGCTTGGTTCAGAAATTCGGTGCCTTTGTCCGTTTGCCATCGAAGAGGGCGACGACCGCTTTGTTTCAACACCCGTTGCAGGGCTCGCACTAACTCACTGCTGGATTTGGAAGTCAAGGGTACGACCCAGGCAAATTTGGAAAAGACGTCGATGACACAAAACAAATATTTGTAACCACGATTGTAGCTGGCCAAATGAGAGACATCGGCTAAATCGGCTTGCCATTGATGATCGATGCCTTCCACTCGGGTGCGACTTCTGGCAAACTTGCGTCGAATGGGTTTGTGTAAAGTGTAGGTAGCTTGTTCTTGTAACCATCGTTGCACTTGAGGTAAACGGAGACTTTTCAGTCGCGTTTTGGCAGCACGACACAATTTTTGAACTCCTGCGTAACCTGCAGGATGGGAGGGATCGTAGTAAATGCTAGCTAAGACTTTTTCCATTTTTTTTGTGTTGATTGGTGTCTTAATAAGGCACCCACTCTTGGAAGAGGCTACTCTTTTTCTCTTGGGGTATTTTCTTGGATTGCAAGGCTTTGCGTGTGTGGCCAGCAATAGGTGTCGAAGAGGAGGAGGATGTCTGAGCAGGGGATATCGGCTCTTGTTTCACTTCTGTCTTCACTTCTGTCTTCACTTTCTTTTTCTCTTGTGAGGAAGAAGGGGTGGCCATCATCTTTTTAATCCATCCAATTCTGGAGGTAGGTGGTGTTGTTAACTTGCGTACTTTTTCTGGTGGAGTTTGAAACCCTTCTTCTTCTTTTCCTTTTTCTGTCTTGGTCACGGGTACTGGTGGTACTGGTACTGGTGATGGTGCTGGACTTTTCATCAAGGTCTTAAAATCTTTCAGAGTGGGTAAAGCTGTTTCGTCTAAAGCTTTCTGGTGAAAGAGTTGCAGTCGTTGCAAGAGTTGACCGTACTTTTGCGATTTTTCTGTTTCGGACAGATCTTGGCGATCCAGCAAGGATTGCAATTCGTGTTGTAACTGGGACATCTCGCTCAAATTGGGATTGGGAGGTAAATGCGGGGTGCGTTGTTCTTGCCACCGATGGTATTCCATCCATCGTTTGTAAGGCACTAAAGCTAGTTTTCGTCCTTCCATGGGGTTGTCAGGGGTGAATTCTGAGATCTTGGGACTTCCGAAGGCCTTTTTGTCTTGCTCCCATCAGTCCTCCCAACATGGTTCCCAAGACTCCTTTCAGTATGGGGCCTAACAAGAGAGGTAAAATGCCTCCACGTTGGACCAACATCTTCTTTTTTTGACGAATGGGAATTTTCTTTTGAACCATTTTCCGAAGAACGTGACGATGTTTGCCTAAGCATTGTTTCTGGTGTTTGGACAAAGGGATCGTGCCTTTCAAAACGTTCAAACAACATTCGCACACGGTATCGATGACCTCTTTGGAGGCCGTTTGAATGAGTTTTTTTCGTAGGGGTGGAGAAGCTTTGGACAGGACAGATAACAGGTCCCCATGTTTGGCTAAACGTGGTGGTAGTCATTTTCTTTTCTTTCCTTGGGGTTTTCTGGAGGGTGACATCTTTGAGTCTTTAGGAGCACCTAAAAACACTGATACCCTACTCGGTCACAGGCCTTTTTTATACTGGAACGCGTCGCCACTGATTGTCTTTACGTCGTATCAGTTTGAGGACAGGCATGACACGTCGTGCAGGGGTACGTAACGGACTAAATCGAGCCAGTTCTTGCTTGGACAAATCCAGTAAACTTTGTAACATGCCCGATCTTTCATGGACTTTGATTTTGGGAGAAGGTACTTTGTGAGCAGCAGCCACTGCCGCTAAATTGGAAGGTCCTGCCACTGGGGAAGTTCTTTTGGGGGTCATCAACGGAGAAGTTCTTGGTGTAATCAACGTCTCCAAGTACTCTTCAGTTCCTGGTGACATCAACGGAGAAGTGGACAAACGTGAGGCTGCCGGAGACGCTGTGGCAGGTCGTGGCTTGCGAGTGTAAGGTTGCGTCCTGGCCGAAGTGCCTCTCTTGCGACTAGTTTTCTTCTGTGGACTTTTCTTTTTTTGAGGACTTTTTCTCTGTTTCTTTTTCTGGGGGCTTCTTTTCTTTTTCCGGGGTGATGGTGGTGTCTGGTAAGAGGAGGGTCCCGCCACTGGAGAAGTTCTTCTTGGGGACTTGGTCTTTTTCTTTTTCTTCTTCTTGTGGCTTCGTTGGACTTTTGTCTTAGGGATAACTTTGGGGGCATTAGGATCCCATCTTAAGAGTGAGCGAATGATGACCCCTCCTAGAGTACCGCTCCCTCCAGGTTTCAAAATGATTTGTTTTTTGGTTTGAGTGTCGATGCGGGGATCGGCCAGTTGGACCAAAGCGACTTTGTTTCGATCGAAAAAGCGTTGGGTTTGATGAGGAATCTGAATGATTCCTTGGAGTAATTGACGTGCCGTCACCGTGAACCATCGTAAGACTTCTTTGAGACTAGCTTCTAAGACACGAGCTCGTGTTTGTGGATCTTTTTCTCGACTGATGCCATACAAGGCACGAATCAATTTGACGGGAAGATGCGACTGAAGGGACGTCATGTTCACACTGTGTGAGACAGACGAAAAAGGGTCTGAGGTTTTTATAGATTTTTTCATGGGGAGTGAAATGAAGTCGAGGACGGATACGTGTACAGGACAGGCCCTCCGTCTTGGCACCAGTGGTGAAACAAGTGGGTACGAAATCGCAAATCCTCGGGGGTCGTAGGTTTCAAATCGACGAGTAAATAGGCGTGTGGCGTTTGAGTGGCATCGTCGTACGCCTGAGTCAGCCAAGGCGTTCCTAACTGTTTGGCTAAGACTTGCACTTGCGATTTATCTCGAGGGCTTTTAAACAAGACCACGTAATGCGCATTGAGACTGATGGTGCGATGGGCTTTACTTTGTTGAAACAAATTTTGGGTGATGTAAACGACACTGGCATTACGGTGATGCCCTTTGCGCGTGAACCACAATTTAATTTCTTCTTCGTCTTCTCCTAACATGTCGTCGAAAATGACCAAATGGGTTAGACGGGAGTCAGAGACGATGCCATCGTCTTCTTTAGGAATGCCTTCCACGAACACGATGGAATCGCCTTGACTTTCACGCAAGAGGTTGTACGCCGATTGCCACTCTTTGTAACACCACACGATCCGTTGAGGGGGCCGATCGATCAAATGATGTTTATGTTCGATCAAACGTTTGACGAATTCGGTTTTGCCTGAACCGCTAGGTCCAGCAATGAGCATGTTAAAGGGATGGCGAAGATACAAAGCCTCCCAACTGGCACGATCTAAGTGTTCGTCGATGACTTTGACAGTAGAGGAAGAGGGAGCAGAGACAGCAGAGGTAGCCATGGTATGAGAAATGTCACTTGTGACACGAAAAACAAACAAGACAAGAGTTTATATACTTTTTCAGAACACGTTTATTGAATGTTTCAAATATGAACACGAAAGACAAAAATACATACAACCCAAATAGTGATGTACAGGAATATAAAACACAGCAAAGCGATCAAAGTGGAATATAAACAAGTGTCTGTACAACATGTTTTGGGTAACCAAGATGTCCTAGGGACAGTGTGTAATGTTCTTACAGTCTCTACATGAGGTATTGTCACACAAGTGTCCTCCCGGAATGACCTTTCAGGAATGTCCATGACAGTCCTGTCCTGAAGCGAGTGGTTGTTCTCGGTGACGGGTTCTTCTGGCACCGTCACTAACACAGGTTGAAAAGTAACTTTTTTCCTTGAACAACTCTTGTGCATACTGGGCCACTTCTTGGGTCCAAGCCTCAAAACCCCCCTTTTTCCAGGCACGAACATCTGTCCAATGAGGGTGTAAGTCACAAGCTACACACACATCGTCATACACGTCTTGGGTAGCTAAAAGTTGACGAATCTTTTTTTCCTGTTGAGGTCGAGAAGTATCCAGATGAAACCGCAAGGCTTTGAGCAAAAGGAGTTTTTCGTGACCATTTAAGGCCATGGAAGTGGTAAGTACTGATCGTAAAGAGTCCACAAAGAATCGGCTGGTAAACGAAATCCCAGAAAACAAGTCACTAAGACACACACCACTTGTCGTCCCAAATTGAATGGATACAGTTCTTGTAATAATCGATGGTAATGATCCACGGTTTGAATATGGTCATTGAGTTCCTTCCACGGAATCTGTTGGATGACATACGACATAAGTCGTGGCATAGCTGCCTGTTTTTATAGTCTCTTTGTTTCGAAAAGAATACACGTACTTTCTAGCCAGTGATCTTCGTTTTCCAGTTGGGAATGTAAATCTTGCATACTGTAACCGAAACGTCAGAGTTCGATTAGAAGTTTCCTCTTCCGCTAAGTAGATTCCACGTAACAAATGTTGGTAATCCTTTACCTCGTCTTCCTCAATGGGTTGCTCTAGGTGAATCTCGAAGTAACCAAAATGATCAACACGTGAATCATCGGGGGCCTGGAAGTATTGAACAAGGTCTGACCACTGAAACAATTTCTGACGAATCAGTTCTCTTATACCCTTCAGGTACCAGTGGTTAAAGATCTGGTGACGTAACGGATGCAATTGTTCTTTACGTTTCACTTGTATTTTCACCAGCTCTCGGTAAATGCGTTCTCTCAACTCCACAGGCAAGCCCAAAATGTACTCTTGTAAAGTATCCATAAGTATATACACTGTTTTTGGAATCGTTGGGTGGTAGCCAATAGCCTCGTTTAACTTTGTGCCTAATGTAATATCCACTCATAATCAGTCTTCTTGTACTTTTGAACAGAGCATAATTTAAAAACGGATGAATCACTTTGAGTTTACATTTCACTTGTATTTTGACCAGCTCTCGGTAAATGCGTTCTCTCAACTCCACAGGCAAAGCACGAATGTTCTCTTGTAAAGTATCCATGAATAGGTCATACTAAATCCTCTTTGGTCTGACACAAGAAATGTACTCTTTGCACAAACATGGTTTCACTTCAGTGTCGAATTTAAATCGTTGAGTCACTAATCTACACATTACA
Source organism: Sinohyriopsis cumingii (assembly GCA_028554795.2). Lineage (NCBI taxonomy): Eukaryota > Metazoa > Mollusca > Bivalvia > Unionida > Unionidae > Sinohyriopsis > Sinohyriopsis cumingii. Next base: position 50,736,390 of record CM068831.1, read on the forward strand.
ATTCGTTCAGAAGTTTCCTCTTTCACCAAGTTGACATTGTGTTCAAGATGTTGGTAATTCGTTAACTCTTCCTCTGGAATTCGATGCAGTACGTTTACAATGATGTAACTACAATCGTCCATACCAAACCAATCCTTTTTAAAACTAGAGGATCGTTGATCAATGTCTGTCCGATGGAACACTTTCAATTGAATCAATCCTTGTATAGCCTTCAGGTACCAGTGGTTCAAACACCGGTGACGTAACGGATGCAATTGTTCTTTACGTTTCACTTGTATTTTGACCAGTTCTCGATAAATGCGTTCTCTCAACTCCACAGGCAAATCACGAATGTTCTCTTGTAAAGTATCCATGAACAGATTATTATGGTAAGAAGTTACTTCAATGTCTCGGTCCCACTAAAGGTAAGTAATGACAATTCGGTGACCATCGAGCATGTTCTACGTAGGCCGAATCTTGCGGTTCCCAGTGGTGAAGTGACACACCGCAACTGAAGTACTTGACTTTATCTCCTTCGCCCAAGTAGAAAAATCCGGCTCTGGCTAATTCTTCGGGGGTCGGTCCTCCCAGATACTTTGGCCATTTTCCTTTGAACGATTGAAGACGATTTTCAAAGTCGCAGTATTCCGACAAACGCACAGGAAACTAATATTCGTTTTTCACAGGTTCGTTTCGATGAGGGTTGAGTGAAATGGGCAGGAGTTTGCTCAGGGCTGGATGACATCCGTAGGGAGGTAAACGTGAAGGTCGACATTCCCCTTTAAAACGAAACCCAGTAAAATGTCCAAGAGGACGAGCAGCATCGCTTTCACATCCCACAGGTTTGACACGCACAGCATCACTTTCCATGACAGGGGTAGGGGCACTAAAGTTCCCATGATGCTTTACGGCATCGCTCAGGTCACAAGGTACAGCATCGGTCCCATCGCAAGGCTCACAATCGCACTCGTCTGCAAACTCCGCTACGCAATTACAATGGTAACCACATGGACAATCGCAGTTTCCTTCCGGACATTTTCCGTCGCAATGCCTGGGTCTTATCCATCCAATATTAGTCACACTAGAGGAAGATACAACTTTTTTACAATCCCCAGACTGGAACGATGTCTCTTTCAAAGTATTCATCTTGTTTGCTCGGTCTTGGTAGTCACAATGAACTATCGATCTTGTCTAGGGTTCCTTTTTATATACAGACCAATACCAACGTGACCGTACGGTAAGGTGAAATGATTGGGAAGTCTCACTCGCTTCTGGTACACGATTTGATAGATTTTTTCCAAGGGTCGACTGACGATGTGGTGAGTGGGTAAACGTACAATCTTGTTCGGTTGGTAAGTGGTCACTTTAAAGTTTCCATCCTCTCCCGATTGCAAGGCTTCTTTCAATACCCCAAAGTTGACCACACGACTGGTACGATAATTCAGAGTCAGTCCTTTCACTTTGCACGTCGTGTGCACTTCTCCTTCTTTGTCACGGTATTCGTAGCCGTAATTTTTGGGACCGCCACTGACGAAACTTAGAATCTTGTCGTCGGGATGCTCGTCTGTCCAGGCTCCTAAACGGTCTCCTTCGATGTTAGGGTGATGTTGAATCGGGTGATGGATGTAAATGCAACTGTCGGTGTCAAAGTACAGGACGCGTTCCCCTAACAGTTCTAAAGCTTCGTACAATTTTAAGCGAGCATGGGCTGTCACGTAAGCCGCAATGATGACATTTCCAAAAGGGTCGTCTTGTACAAAGTCCAGATCTTCTTCGTAATTGACCAAGATCAAATTCTCTCGAACGACGTCCACGTGTTTCATGTATTTGGTTTTGTCGTGAATCATCTGGAAGTAGCGGGAAGGTTCTGTCAAATATTCCGTCTTGGGTAAACACGGTCGTTGTGCCATTTTACCCCACAAGCAATTTAACATCACTTTGGCAAACGATCGCCTGCCTTCGTTTTTCTCGATGTGGTCTAAAGTGATGCCTTCTTGTTCGTAGTATTTCTCTTTGAATTGTATTTGGTCTTCGGGAGTGTGACACCAGGAAGGATAGCCGCTGGCTTCTTGCTTCAGTTTCAAAAAGGCATCCACGTAGTCTGCGAAAATGCCTTTCTGACTGGGATCACCCTTGCGATACTGTTGTGTCTTGGGAAAGTGGCAAATTTCGTACACTTCTAACAGTTGGTATCCCATGTCCAGAGCTTTGAACAATTCTACGCTGACCCAGGTTCCCGTCAAGGCCCGTTCTTCCTGGCTGTGATGGCAAGGTTGGTCCTGGTTCCACGTTTCGGCACAAGTACGGCACAAGGGAAACATCAGTTTGCCTTGACAATGGTGAGGTAAGACGGGATGGTATAGGTTCGTGGGAGGCAAAACTTTGCACTTGATCAAGCCTTCGTATTGTCGAATGTTGACCAGGTCGATGTGTTCCGTCAGCAATTGTGGGTGCCCTACAGGAAAGCGACAATATTTGCACACGTAGGGATACAGCGAACACACGTCCAAGTATTTGATTTCTTCTCCTTTCTCTTCGTCGGCTTGGTACAGCAAACAGGTGGCATTGGTCCTTCCTCCGTACAAACTATCCCTCGGGTTCAAGGGGTCCATGAACTGGTAACTTTCCACGAGGCGTTTAAACTCGGGATCGGTTCTCATACGGTGATCGTACTCGTGTTCCCACATTTCCACCACTTGGTATCCTTCCTGTTCTAACTTTAGGCGTCGCTGACAAGTGTCCTGGTACAAGTCTTCCATGGTTCGTTGCAAAAACTGATTTTTAGTGCCACGGTCAGGGTAACAGACGGGACATCCGTGAAATAAGCAACCGTTAAACTCGTACACGATCTTGGGGTTTTCTAAGTCCCAGCCATCGACCGAATACGTTCCGATGGTCTTTTCGCCCCCTCCGTTGCGGGCATGCTGAATCCACTTGTCTTCCTTGTCGCACAAGTAATGTAACCAACGTAGGGCTTTGACCGAGTATTGACGTTTGACAAAGTGGGTCGTTTGAGGACTGATGACAGCCACGGTCTTTTCAGGCATGAATCGTTGTCGATACACTAAGGAACACGCTTTGGCAATGGTGCAAGCTTCTTTCAAAGGATCGACCCCTCCGTGTTCCATGAACAGTTCTCGAAATTTTCCACAGCAACGCCGTAAAATGTCCACGTCGGAACGACAATACTTTAACATTTCTTCCTGAAAGTCGAAAGGGTCCGAGGCGTGAATCTGGTACCAAGCGTAGAAAGCTTCTCGTTGTTCGGTACGCATGTTGTCGGGGTCGTAATAGTGAGCCTCAGGTAAATGGGGTAGAACGGCGTGTTGATTGGCTTCCGTATTGAAAAAGTGTGGAAAGTACCCTTTAGCCATTTCTGTCATTCCAAACGTTTTAGGCATTCGACTCAAAGGCATGGCCAAATAGCTCATCGAATCTTTAAACTGTACTTGTCCCACTTGCATGAAAATGATTTTGGCTCCGTTCAAAGTCACTTTAGGACGCTCGGTGCCTTGTTCCGTATAGTATCTGAGAAGAAACTGTCCATCGTATCCGGAGAAATTGTGAGCCATCACTGTGGCATGGCGATGACAATCTCCGTAACGTTCGATGTCCTCTTGGCTCCACGTCTTGTCGACGGGGTCTAAGACCCATTGGGCAAAATCGGCTAACGTGTTTGGTCCCCGAAAGATTTTTTCACGCCCTCCGGGAATCTTGCTACAGTGAGGGCAATGACTGAAGATAGGTTCTTGAATGCACTTCTCGCACGCTCGATGAGCCACGCAAAAATTAGGAATGTGAATGCCGGTCTCTTGCATGCATTCGAAATCGAAAAAGATGAAATTGCCTTTCTTCTTGTGACCGTCCTCTTTCTCTGGTGGGGGTTGGTATTTTTGCAAGTAACATTCGTGTTCCAAGTCCACGATGTGGTGACAAATGTGACATTTTTTCTTTCCTGAACATACGTGTGCCTTGGTATTATTGGTACGTATGCCTTGTCCACACGTAGGGCACAATCTCAGGAGTTGACAAGCGCATTTCTTCTGTGAACCTTGTGTTTTCAAATGTTGTTGGTAACAGGTAGGGCTGACAAACGTGCGCAGACAAGTGGAACAAGGCACTGGTTCTTCGCTCAGACAGGGTGGAGAGGCCAAACATCCTGAGCATTTCCATCCACAATGTTTGTGTTGCTCTCGATTATTATAACCATAGTCACATTTCTCACAATAATAAGCATATCCCAGGAATCCAGTGATACTGGTAATGGTATCGAAATGGTCATCGTGATGATAAAGGTGAATGTATTTTCCGTCCTTAAAATCTTGGCCTCGAAACAACAGATGTCCGCGCACTTCTTGAGGGTGCACTTTCAAGGTGTATCGTGGAGCTAGGGCATCTTGCAATTTTTGCATCTCAGGAATGCCACAGGGTGTGTCTTTGGGCAGTCCGGCTTGTTGCAACAGGAGTTCTGCTTCGTTTCGTTGTTTGGCTCGGTCGGAACGTTGAATAGTGTCCCAGGTTCTTTTCCATTCTACCGTGTCGTTCTTGTTGGCATAGGTTCGTCCCACCACGATGGCACGGGCTAAACACATCTGGTCATGAGGGTTGTTAATTCGGACGAGACTCTTTTTGGTGTTGCGAAGGTCGTCCACCAATAACATCTTTTTGCGTCCTGTCCCTTGAGGAGGAGAGACGTGGGTCATGTCCAGTGTGGCTTTACCATCGGTGATGTCAAACTGATCATTAGATTGTTGTACGTGTTGAATCTTGTCCATGACTTTGGAAGCAGTCAATTCTGCAGGGGTGCTAAACTCGATCCAAACAGGGGATTTCAAACCGTCGTGTTGTATGGAAAGTCTCAAGCGATCGTCTTCTTTGGGTTGACATTGTCGCTTGAGTGCAGTGAGCAAAGAATCCCACACCTCAGTGATGAACACTTCTGCTTTCTCTAACGGCACTTCAGCCTTGAAATCTTTAAACTTCACCGTGTATTTGTAAGCCGTGGTTCTAAATTTTCTAGAGGAGCGCTTTTCCGTCTCTCGAATGGAATAGTACTTTTCAGGGTTGACTAAGGGTGGTGAACTTGGTTTAGAGGGTTGGGATTCTGGTTCACTCATGTCCTCTTCAAAATCACTGGCATGAATTTGTGCCAAGATTTCAGCCCTGGTACGAGGCGATAGATCACGTTTCTGCCTCTTACTTCTTTCTTCTTTCTTCTCGAATGAATGGGATCGTTTCATCTTGAAAGCAAAAAGTCAAATGACTCAAGTTCAAACACCATAAACTACTTTATAGTCATAGCAGACCAGCGTATATAAAAGGGTGTGTGTCTTGTCCTTTCACTATTCATTTCACTCTCAAGCCGAGCACAACGATGGAAGAGACTAACCATATGGAACGTTTCGTCAGAGCTTTGCGAGGGGTCATTAGAAAATTCTCTTCAGACCAGCCTACGGACTACTCTCCTTCCTTGCGAGATAAAAGTCAAGATACTTGCTATATCTGTCAGAAGAAAGGGCATTGGTCTTCAGAGTGTCCAGACCGTCAAAAAAGAACAAAAACAGGGGATAAAAAAGACAAAAGTCAAGATACCTGTTATTATTGTAAAGAAAAAGGACATTGGTCTCCAGATTGCCCAAAAAAGAAACAAGAGGAGTCAGAAGAAAAGAAGGATTCTTCAGAAGAAGAGAGGGATTCTTCGGAAGAAGAGAGGGATTCTTCAGAGGAAGAAGAGGAAGAAAAAAGACAATTCTATTTACAAGAGGCAAAGAAACAGGAGAAGAAGAAAAGAAGAAGGGAAGAAAATGAGGAAAAGACGGTGAAGAAATTTAAAAAACAGAGAGACTAAACAAGGAGAAAGAAGAAGTCAATGAACTTTTTATTAAAGTGTTGTGTTGTGAATTGTGAATTGGATTGTAAAAAAATGGAGAAAAGAATAAATGAATGATAAAAGGTAAGTGTCTTTGAGTTGTGATTTTAAAATAAGAAGCTACACTCACGCACTCATACACATACACATACTATAAGGGTAAAATGGGTGGGGGTTTTTTTTGAGTTATTGGCAAATTGAAATTGTATTTCTTTTCGAGAAATGTGGGTGGCCCTGAAAAGGGCCTTTTTCTTCATGGTGAAGGGGTGAGTTTAAGCAATCAACTTTAACTGCCTTATGCCTTTGCCACGGCCAAGGCCTACTTCTGGACTGCGTAATGATGATAATGATTGGGTTGAAATCACTAAGAGTGGTACGGTAGGCTTAGTCACAGGGTTGACATGTTTGGCTCGGGAAGGTCGTATTCTCTTCGGTCGTGATAAAGAAGTCTGATACATTTGCTTCAGACTTCTTAACTCCGCTAAAATGTCCAACAGTACCGTGACCGTTTGATTTTCACCCTCTTGTTTCTTTGCTGCTACTTCTTCTTGCTGTTGTTTTTTTCTTACCTCTTCTTCTTGTTGCTGTTGCTGTAGGAGAAAAGCCTGTTCCGCTTCCTTTTGTCGTTGTATAAATTTCTCCAATTCTTCTTTCTGTCTCTGTCTAAAATTTTCCACTTGCGGTAATGAAGAAGGTAACGAAGGTTCCGGAACAAATTCTTGCGAGGAGAGAAAATCCACAAAATCCCAATTCACCTCTTCTGAAAGTAAGTCCGGGTTCCCTTGGGCGGTCTCCCCTGCTGGTGCACCCCACTGGATCGTTTTCTGAGTTTCCGTCATGATGAATCACTGTCGCATAGATTGACTGCACACAAGCGCTAGCGAATCTATATTGACTACGTGACGTCACAGACTGCTCTCTTCGGATTGGATGCAGGCTGACTGAATTCTGTAAAACGTGTTCGGATTGGTGAATGAACTCAATCCGTTTCAATCCTTTCTGTCCCTATAAATAAGCGCAGTTCACTGCATTGATTCACCTATTCTCGGAGCCTCAACATGTGGACCGACGTTGAATCTTCAACCCTTGTGTCAACAATGATGTTCAGGACGGACATGCTCATGTATGTCCGATCCAAGTGGACCGTTGTCTACAGGACCAACAGCAGTCTGTGGATAAGAAGAGTCTATATAGAGAGACAAGGTTGCCTCAAGAGGACTCTGATGTATGGCCCTGCTGTAAGACGAAGTTTGAGGAAAAGAAGATGTCGCAAATGCCCTTTATGTTAAGGGCATATTAACATAAACCAAAGGTCCTTTTCAGGGCCAGCCATATTTCTCGAAAAGAGATAGCCTTTGAATTGCCTACCCCTTTTTTTAAAAATTTTTTTTTAAAATTTAAAAAAAAAAAATCCCATGTTAAATTCCCCTTGTCCCTAAACAAGCCCAAACTCTATTCCCCATGTTAAATTCCCCTTGTCCGTAAAGTAACCCACGATATTTTGCCATGTTAATTCCCCTTGTCCGTAATCTGACCCACGATTTTTCGCCATGTTAAATTTCCATTGTCCGTAATCTGACCCAGGGGTCCCTGTAATGCTAATTCCCATTGTCCGTAAAGTGCCCCCTTTCACTACTTAGGAAGTCAGTATCTGCCATATTTTATGTTTAGCTGACTTGGATCAAGTATTGTGCTAGATGTTCATTTCTCACTTACTGTTTATTCATGCAAGCATCGTAAAATTGATGGTGACATGCACCACTGTAACTATCGTTGTGTTATAACAAAAGAGGCTTTTGGTGATCTATATTTCATTATTTTCAGGCTTTGGTTAAGGTTTTTGCATTTAGCTCATGTCCACATTGATGTTCTATCTACTGTATGATACAGCTATACATGGAATAATGAAACTTATAATTGGTACTACACGCTAACTTTACTGCTAAATAAGGATTTTGGTTGAGTGTCAACTTTACAACTTATGCGGAAGATACGGTCGCTTTTAGAATCCTTATTTAGCAGTAAGGGATTTTCCAAACAGTAAAAAATCTATCGCGGCCAATGTTTAAAATTTAGTTTCATTTCCAAGTTATTGTGTCATTAGATGCATGAAGCAGATATTCTAATAGAAACTTTGAATCATTGTATATTACGGAAAATGGGTTATGGTTTCTGGAAATTGTTTCTATGAACGTCGAGTTAGAATATGTGGTCGTTTGTGGTTCACGTGCTTGTTTCACGGAATCAGAGCCGTTTCGGGTCCTATAATTCTTATGTTAGTTGCAAATATTTCTTGGCATCGAAATAGCGAAAACGACCATATCAGTTTGTTCCATATTATTCCCAAGTATAAGTCTTCGAAAACTGTCATTGTTCATTAAATGTCGCTATCGGATGAATGCTTTTGATTGAATTATGTAAAGCATTGCGTTAGGTTTTACTTAAACTGTACAATATTCTTCCATGGATGTACCACTCTTTAAGCAATTTTGAACAGAATCAATTTATTGAAAACGTGGTCCTGTAAATCAGGTCCCTAGACTTTGTATAGTGTTTAGTAGATTTCAGCGCTTTGAACTATTGGGCGATTCAAAACTGTGTAAATGTAAATTCTTCTTAAAGGCCCATTCCACCATCTTTTCATATCCAGTGGGCGTAATATTGGTCAAATGGCTGATATTAGCCTTATAGTTTAATGCAAGTGATCGGAAGGGGGGCTTGGGGGAGAGTGCGTGGTGGTGGTTGAGGTGGTCATACACATGATTTTTCTATTTTTAGGAAAGGAAGCCATATTTAATCGTGGATCAAGTTATTATGTACAGTCTCCGTGCTCTCTAATTTTGAAAATTCCTCACAACCGAGTTTAACAGCAAATCATTTATAAGTTTTGATATTCGATGTAACTGCAGTAATATTAAGTGCTTGATCAGCTTCATTTCTGGAAAGGGAAGTAAAGAAACCCCACCGAAGCATTTAATTAAGAGAATGCTTTCTAAGCAATTTGGGCGGGCTTTTAATGTGTACTTATGAATCCATGCGAACGAATTGTTTTTATATTTTTTTTTCTTTTTTGCGGTTGCTTGCAGAGTCATTATGAATAATAGTTTCAGTACATAATTGATAGCTTGTTTGTTATATATACTTCAGACTTAAAATAAACTTTACTTTTGTAAGTCATCAGTTTGCGTTGATACGAACTATACAAACATACATAGATACATACATACATACATATATACATACATACATACATACATACATAGAGGTACGTTGTATTACAGGCATACTGGTTTACTGCGGTATTTATTTCCGGTAGTACGTTGCAAGGTACTTTTTCACTGTGCCAGTACCTCGTTAGTTTCCGCCAGTAAGGAAAGTACGGAAATACTCGAAAGATCTTGCCATGCATTTAATGCTATTTGCATGTTTTCATTTTACATGACAAAATAATTATAAAAAACTATTATTTTTATATTGTTCTAATAAGTTTTATTTGTCAAATTAATTCTGAATATTACAAATATAGTTATATTCATGATATTTTAGTCACATGTTTGAGAGTTGTCACGTATGCCAACGTGGTGGCCAGATGGGATGTCGTGAAAGTTATTATATTATATCGTATGTGAATGTGTCAAGGACACGTGCACTTCTTTATAAGACTGTAAATCATCCAAAGATTTTCAAAAGAGTGGCTGTTTTTTGTTAGAATTTTACATATTTTCTCATGTCCACTAAATATTTTCTCATTTGTTGAGTCAGTGTGCTTTATGTTTCCTGACCCTATCTGGTAAAATTCTTCGCTGCAGTTTGCATCCAATTCAAAATCATTCCTGCCTATTGTATCAATAGTTTAGCTAGTAAATTGTAGGCAATAACATTTCCCGTGTTTTATCAACACGCTCTCTAGTGACAGCACAATGGGTGTTAGCTATAGCTTAAGTTTAATAATCTCACTTAGTTAATTAATACCCACATAGCAAAGTGTATCTATCAAAATGTACTACACAACTAAATAGTAGAGGAAGGAACTCTGATTATCATTTGAGCTGAGATATTTTGTTTCTTGTATCTCAAAATAATTACTTTTTTATACAAATAATATAATGGTCATGATATGAAATTGTTTTGCTATAAATCAGAGCAAGATGTCCACTAAATATTGTCTCATTTGTTGAGTCAGTGTGCTTTATGTTTTGTTTTTTAGAAAGTGTCAGGACTCTGTCTCAGGCCATACTATTGTTGGTCCCCAGTATACCACGGTATGTATCGCAGTATGTTCCGAAATACCGCGGTACAGAATTGTTCATGGAAATTGGTTCTTCGGGCGTTATTTGCTGTGTGTGTCGGCAACTGACAGCTTGTACCACGATAAACGTTGAAAGAACAACGTTAAGCTCTTACACACACACACACACACACACACACACACACACACACACACACACATACATACATACATACATACACGTATGTTCTGTTCTTCCCACATAAACAGCGGTGTCGGGAAAAAAATAATAGGGGATAATCAAGCAAAATATATGGGTCAGATTGTGATACACGATGGAAAAAAGGATTTCTCCTTCTAAAACGATGAACAATAACTTCGCTTAAAAGTAAAATAATACAAAATGCTTTTCAGTGCAAAACAAATCACTAGGACACATTTTGCAACTTTTGGTGTAAAGTTCTAAATTGTTTCGCATTGCACACTTCGATAGATGACTGGAATGTTATTACAGAACAGCATGCAAACAAATTCATTTGCTATAAAATGTTTCAAAACTCGTTTTATCTACAAAACGTTCAACAATAATGCCAGGTCGTTTGCTATTCTATTTTAAGAAGCATCGGGGTTTTCTTTCATTTAATTCAATGCTTAACATAATTAATTTTTAAAGTGGTCTACAGTGAATACCGTGGAGGTATCTATAATCAATAAGATATAATGTTGTTTTTGTTAGGTGTTTTACGATACAGCTGAGACAGATGGTGTAAAGCTAGGCGTCTAACCATGTTTGGCTGGCGGCTACAGCATCAAATGCTTAAGGTTGCGGGCTGCATGAGCAAGAACTGTTTAATAATTTAATACAAAAAATTCAACACAAATTTTACATAACGCTATTAACATTATTATTATATGGTTGTAATAATATTGTTAAATATAAGATATTCTCATATTTCGAAGATAAATAAAACATCATCAAAAAGCAATACAGTGAATAAGCATTGATTAAATTTCATATCTTCAAAAGGACCGCCTAGATGGCCGCAAGCTGTATAATGTAAAGGACTGGGCTGTATGAGGTTCGCTGGCCGCGGGTTAGACACGCATGGTGTAAAGTGTCTTGTCCATATCACGGCAGCCGACCAGGTTTGACCTAACTATACGTTTTGAATCTAAGCCCCTCCGGTCGGGAGTCCTGCAGGCCAAACATAATCAAGACTACTGAGAACATTTGATTATGAAATAAATTCTTCTTTCATTCCTTAACTACACACACACGACATATACGTTAGCAGTAAGGCATGCTATGATATCTACATACATCAACATTTATCTCCACTGTGTTTATATAGTATGTGTCTGTAAATATCCAAATAGCTCTCTATATTACTTTGTCACATTTAAAATTTGCATGTTTAAGAAGGAAGGAGTTATTACCTCCCTTTCATAAATGCGTGAAAATACTGTGTAACTTTATAATTAAAGCCTTGTTTTTCCAAGAAGTGTGTAAAGCTAAATTGTATTGTTAGTTATGAAACACTATAATAATTTTTTATTTCGGAATTAATTCTGCCATAGAACGTACGTATATTTAAGTATTTTTTCTTAATACAGAAGATCAGATACGTCATTTAAACGTGTTTCGGAGGGTGGGGGCGGCAAAACTTGATGGGGGTGGTGGCAAAACTTGATGGGCTTGTTAATTGTCATATATAGCCAACAGCAATTTTACATTTTACAGCACATGCAAATTCGGGGGGGGGGGAGGGGGGCACATGCCCTATTCCTCTCCCCCCCCCATGATATTCCTGCAGAAGATATGGAAAAACATATTTACGTAACTGAGCAGCAGGGAGGGTGAACCAAGAATCCACGATAACTTCCAGGTGAGACAGCTACTGTTCAACAACAATTACAAGAATTAATACAACATGTACTTGAAAGTGTTGACAAAGTTCATGAGGAGGTCGGTGATGTACGAGATCTTGTTATACTAAAATCAAAACCAAAACCGCCATCTCGATGTACCGAAGAAGGTCGTAGACTAATTCGAGAAAATGATGTAATGGTTTCCTCAACAGAATATCCACATCGTGCTAGATTATTAGATCAAAATATCGCCAGTGTTTCAGGAACGAATTGGGTTCCTTTTGTATTTAGAAAGTCTCGTGGTATACCTAGAATCGCTGGTGAATATAAGGATACATTTGCATAATTTGAGAAACAAGTAAATGAAGCAGGAAGAGCGTCCTTACCCGGAGTTTTGCCATCCAGCCCACCTCGTATTGAATAAGAAGAAACATCTGGAAGCGCTATTGGTTCAGGTACCAGTGGGGGGGGGGGGCTTATTACTGGATGTCCCAGTAACGTCCGTGCCGATGTTGAACGACTAGAGGTTCTGATTGGCGCACAACGAGCGGTAATAATTCCAAAGATATTATTAATGAAGCAGGTGATATTTGTCAGCGATTATATACAGGCGGTATCATGGATATTAATGTTTACCGGTATCTCATCGATGAAATCGTTGATGATTACCACAGTGATTGAGGGTATGTAATTAGATCAGTGACAATAAAATAAGATGATGATACATAATGCTCAATGTAGACCTGTAATTGTTATGGTAATAAATTCGCGATTACCTAGTTATACAGATTCCTACGGAGATGGACTTGGTGATGTTGTTCAGGGTCTATTAAGAATGATAGCCCCAAAAGCAATATCGATTGCAAAACATTTATCAATGAAAGGTATTGACGTTGTTCGTGATAATGGTATTGATGCAGTTGGTGATGCTGTTGGCAATAAATGTTAGACTAGCACGATTAATACGACGATAACCAGAGCCAGTAAAATTACCCAGCATCGAAGTTATGCCTTCAAATGTGGGTAAGATAATAAACTAGCTGAAGATATAAAAACAATAGCAGAGTTAGCTGGTGTACCCATGTCAGGAAAAGAGAAAAATATAACTGCTAGTCTAATAGCAGGAAGTGGTTTTCGTGTTAGACGATAACAATTATAACAAAATGTTCCAACGTGTATCTGATCCCACATTTGACATGGATGCACCAGTTCTCAAAGATGAATCTGTGCAGGATTATTAATATTATTCTTATGAAGCACGACAGCCAAATCAGCGTGATCAAACTGAGTTGTAACTTCAGGATACAAGAAGATATTTCTTACCCGCGGAAGCATTTCTTGAAGCAGAAGTTGAAATTATGAAAACAAATAATACTGAATAATGGAGGTCATGTTAATGTTGGTTTTGAAAATATTGGTATTATGACATTCTTTAACAGTGTTACATATATCATCGACGGAAGAAATACTGAATCAATTCAGAAAGGTGTCGACCTTGCCACGACAATATTTAGTCTAGCATGATATTAAGATGATTACTCGAGATCAGCTGGTCTATCATTGCTGTTCATGAAGTATACTTCTAAACACCCTAGCAAAAAATAGTATGATATAAGACAACGAAGGAACTTCCCTGACAACGCTGACGTTGATGTGTGGCGGGTGGTTCTTGGTGCTAATCCAGCATTCAACATAGGATTCGGAGCACGTCGATCAATGCTAAAGGATGGGATCAGAAGATTTTCATGCGCAATTCCACTGTCACATATCTTTGAATTTTACAGAAATGTCAGAAAGGTTATTTTCGGAGCCAAGCATACAGTTGTACTTGTGAGAAAGAATGATGACAACGATGCAATCTAGCGTCCTGCTGGTGATACTGGTAAAGTAATACTAACAAAACTTTCATTGTGGATGCCAATAATGATATCATCACTCACTGACGATCAACGGTTGCTCTCCTTTATGGATTCAGGTGGTAAATCAACATTGTCTTGGTTGACGATGACCACTTATAGCGTTCAAAGAAACAATGGTTTATTCACATGGTAGATAGCATTACAGCAAAGTGTTTCTGCACCATAACACATGCTTGTTGCTTTCCAAGATCATACACTTGTAAATTCACAAACGTACAGTACAATGATATTTGACAAACCTGGTGTTACCGACGTTTCACTAAGAATGAATGGGCATCGAGAACCATCCAAAAATATATTACTGAATTTTGATCCAAATCATGTATCACGTGCATATCATCATTTGATGACATTCATGGGACGTGAATAAAACATTGATGATGGTCTACAAATATCACAGCTGGATTTTACAACGCTGTATCCGATCAATTAGTTTTCGCTGGAACACCTAGATTTATTTACACAATATTAATTGCTATACACTTTCGAGCTCGTGTGGTAAAAGAAGCTATAGCAAATTACAGAGAAATCGCTGCTATACTCTCATATAAAACAAAGCTACTTGAAGGTGTTGGTGGACGACTGAGAGTCATACATGCCCCAGTAGAAAATATGTAATTAAATCGCTCATAATATTTTAATGTCATATCATCATGTTAGTATTAGTCTGACCCCTGGTCAGATTAAAAAACTACAATCAGTATCAAACGAGAACTGTGGAATGATAATATCACTCAAAGGAACAAATAGCAAGTTGTCCAAATAAATAAGAACGTCAACTCAAACACTTCAGTAATGTCTAAGAATAAAAAAACTGGCGTTAAATTTAATATTTCCAAAAACGCAGTCAAACGGGGTGGTATATCTCCACTTCGTGCAGCTATCCCAGCGTTAATAGCCGCTACAGAACCAGCTGTTGTAAAAGCAGCTGCACTTGGTACTATTGGAACTGCTGCTAAGGTGGCATTAAAGAAATCAACCGGACAAGGAATCATACACGCAGAAAGCTTAGAAAGAGAGCAAGGGCACAATAAAGAAGACGTCTAAGAGCACCAAACGTTCCGCAACCTGACCGTTTAAGATTGCCAGGCCCACGATATGGTCGGGGTCTAAGACTACTAGGAACCCCACATTGGTACGGAAAAGGTCGAAGACTTCCCGGGACACGTCTTTAGACGCAACGCATCTCCTTCCTATGTCAAATTGTGATTTAATTGATGCTGCTAAGCGATTAAATATAAAATAAATTCAGAGGTGTTTTTATGCGTGACCAATTACTAAAAACAACCAAACAATGTTGAAACCGGTTTACCTGATCTCGATGGAAGTTCTGGTCCACATGCTCACTGAGATGCATATACGATTGATCCACGTGAAATTATTTATTTTGATTTGTATGGGTTGTCGCTACCAAACGATTTTTTAAAATATGCACTCATCTTCAAAGCAATCCTGTCTAGTATTCAACATTCCGGACCCAGACAGTAACCGATCCGCCAATAGGTGGTAGTGAAGTAATTGCGGTACTCGACGTTGCAAAAATCAGCAAGGTTATTTATCTAAATATGCAATCCTGGACGAGGTAAAGAATGCACTCTTTAATCTTTTGAGTATCGCAAATGTGGACCGAAACCAACCCTTCTTTATCAGGATAAACAAGGACGATTAAAGACGAGTAATATCGCGTTGTCAGATATTATTGATATTATTCTGAGGGTTCCAGATGCAATATAAGGTAACTTAGTGTTGTTTTCCACAACTGGTAAAATGGTAAATTTAAAAATCAGAGGAATCATTTATATCAGTCATGGGATAAATTACTGAACGCATCAGAATAATTGGAGATATTATGTATGGCGATATCAACATGAGTAAAAATACAAGTATTAATGTGAGAGAACCAAAATCAGATGATGATGTGGTAACAAAAAAATGTGTAGACAGGAACAACAACACGATCAGAACTGAGATCAATTATAGTCTATTAACCGCAGGTGTACAATGACTGGTTCTCTCAGCATGGCTAATAATAAAATTACTGGTCTTAGAGAAGCAGGATCACGCGATGACGCTGCAACGAAGAAATACGTCGGTGATGGCAACATTACGATGATGAACTCGTTGACCGGGTTATACAGTTCTCAGTTCTCGACGTTACAACATTTACGATATCCACCACAATACCACGGCGTTATCCAATTAACGAGTTTACTGGATGTGTGTTAGTTACGTTGGATCGTTCGTGGTGGACCCTGAAAACATTTCAACCCTGTGTTGTACTATTGGTGTCTTGAATTAGTCACTAAACTACCACCTACTTAAAATATAATGAGCTCCCCAGTTAACGTTCAATATTACAGATACAATCAAGTATGTGATTGGCAAATCAGACTGAACAATATCGCTGACGAGTATACAGTAAGTAAAATCATATCGCAGACGTGTAGTTGTCGTTGACATAATTGTTTATTCTGCGTCTGCTGTTATCGCTGGAACCGATGCATTGCTATCAACAATAACAGTAGTGAATGGGGACGATAGAGCGACAATGGGAACTAGCATTACAAAACCCTCTGGGACCATATAGCAACAATGGGAAATTTAACATTACGAAAACCCCTGGGACTATATAACGACAAGGGAAATTAACATGGGAAATATATTTTGGGACTGTTGAGCGACAAGGGGAAATTAACATGGGGAATATATTTTGGGACTGTTGAGCGACAATGGGAAATTAACATGGGAATAGATAGTGGGACTGTATAGCGACAAGGGAAATTTAACATGGGATTTTTTTAAAAAAATAAAAATAAAAAAAAAATAAAAATGGGGCTAGGCAATTGAAAGTCTATCTCTTTTCGAGAGATTGGAGTGGCCCTGAAAAGGGCCTTTGGGTTTCTTCTTTTTCTTCTAACACCTCCACTTCTTCAACCATCTTCTCATTTTTTTCACAATTCCTGTCTTCTTTTTCTCCTTTTCTGGCATCCAGTCAGGATGGCCTAGAGCTCTAAACTTTTCCTGAACTTTTATCCAATTCTGATTCAGCCTCTCAAACTCTGCCTGTTTCTTTTTGTTTTCCTCATCCTTTCTTTCATTACTCCATGTCTCCTTTATCTTCTTTACTTCTTCCACCATTACTTTTCTTATTAATTCTTCAGCTTTCTTCAGCTTTTCCAGACCTCTTTTGACAAAGGGCCAATCTAACCATTTCACCATTCCTTCCAAAAAGCACCTTACTGCTAAACATTATCCAAGGCCTCTTTTAACATTCCAATTTTGACACATACAGGATTAATTAACCCTCTCAACTTCTTCACTTCTTCTTCTATTAACTCCTCTATCTTCTCCCTGGCTACTTTTAGTTTGTTAGCAAAATTCAGACTGTTTCTTATCCTCCATTCTCTTTAAATTCTTTCCACTACATATTCACTGTCTATCATCCAGTAGTATGTTTCCTTTGAGTTGTTGAACAGGTCAGATACAGCTACCATTTTCTTTCCGTTATTGCGAAGAATGGTGCGAACGACGAACACTGTGTCTTCTCATAGTTAAAGCGCGGACGTGAAGGAAAACATCTCCTACTTTTCTCATTTCATATAATATACTATCCACATAAGTGGAGCATCAATTAACAAACCCCAAATCTACTATCCACACACGCAAAGCATTATAATTAAACCCAGTAATCTAATATCCACACAAACGTACGTGAGCGCTTACAAACACACACACACACACACACACACACACACACAAACACACACACACACACTACGAAAAAAAGAGTCCGTGTTTATATTCACACTACTCTACACACATTGGCAAATGGATTACTATTTCTTTTCTAAAGGTTTGGGTAGCCCTGAAAAGGGCTGTTTTTTTTCAAGAACTCCAGGACACCTGGTTAATGATGGCACCTTCCAGGTCTGGCACCACACACACATCTTCTACTCCAATCTTTCCAGATGACTCGTTTGACTGGGAGCGCAGAGGGAGGATGATTGGCTTCATCACCCCAATCCTCTGTCTCTGGTATCTTGTAAGCCATCCTCTCTCCTATTTTCTTTTCCTCCTCTTCCTTTTGTCTTCTCTCCTCCTCTTCTTTCTTTATCCTTGCCTCTTCTACTATGGCCTCTGCGGCCAGTTCGTTTACTATGCGCCTGGCATATTCCAGGTGCATCTGGAGTTCTAGCAGTTTCACAGTTCTGGTATTCATTGTCTTGTCAACGAATGAACAGGGTAGCTAGATTGTCAAGCGATTTTCAATTTATAGTGAAAGCGCGGACGTGAAGGAAAACATCCCCTAAAACAAAATTTATATTACCTAGATTATGACCAAACAACGCGCGGACCTAAAAGAAACACTTGCTCACTTTTTTATACTACCCATCACTATTCTAAAAAATTTCATTAAACAAATAATATACTATCCACATACGCAAAACAGTCAAATCAAATCCAAATTCTACTATTCCCACACTTCAAACAGCAAAAAATATGATCATTATCTACTATCCACACAAACACATACAATCACACCAGAAAAGAGTTAGTGTTTATATTCACACTACTCTACATACACACATTGGCAAATCGATTGTTATTTCTTTTCTAGAGTATTGGGTAGCCCTGAAAAGGGCTGGTTTTTTTTTGCTTGTGTGAAGTTGAAGCTAGGGCGATCTTTTAGTTTCTAAGAATGCGACGTCCTCTGATGATAGACTTTCTGACGATAGGTCTGCTTCTTCGGAAAGAGAAGAACTCTTTGGTGTCGATACGACAATCGACAAAGACTCTGTCAGGTTTAGGTTCCTGCTGTTGCTGTTGTTGCTGTTGCTGCTCTGTCTGTTGTTTCTGAAGTCTGTACTTCTCTGTCCATTCTTCTTTCTCCCTGTTCACTTATTCTCTGAAGAGCTCTTCTATCAGGTCTTCAGTAACTTTTAACATTCTCACATTCTCTAACTCTTCTGGCTTCGGTATCAGACTGTGTCTGACCCTATGCAAATTCACGTAGGCTTTGTTTAGCTTAGCTAGTTTGGAGCACATCTTCGTAGGAGGATGAGTCGACAATGGATGGTTAGACTGGAGGCTACCCCGGCTTTAAAGTCAAAGAACGGACGTGAAGGAAAACATCCCTCTACGGTTTTCGAGCCGCAACGTTCAATGAGTGTCATGAGAGGGATAGTAAGAAGTCAAAGAGCATGAATCAGGATACCTATAGCCAAACAAATCACAAAGGCATTTTTTCTTCAAAACAACATTTTTTTTTATTCAAAAATCACTTAACACTAACAAACAACTCTAACATTTTTAACAATAATCCAACAATATAACATCAAACATTTTTTCAAATCACAAACATTTTTTTTCAACTAACACATTATTTTGGACAGGGCTGACAACGTTGTGAATGAAATTGTGATTTCCACTGTTGGAAGTCATTAGGCCATTGATGGACACTACGTTTCCTAGCTTGAGACAAAAGATAAGCATAATGGTCACAAAACCATTTATCTACTTTCACATCGTTTCTTGAAGAAGAACGAGGATCAAAATGAGTTGCTAAATGTTCTAAGGAATAGCCCAGGCTGCGATGATGCAGAAAATACACACAATATTGTCCACACACCAAGGAATCTGTGCCTTGTAATTTCACATTATTGAATCGGGTGGTCTGAGCATTTCTTCTCATAAAGTCAATGATATCGTCTTCCAAAGGAGGCAATCCATAGGAATCGAAATATTCCACACATCCTTCTTGAGGAAAGTAGACTGCTACCCATTGGGTTCCTGGGAGATGACTGTCGTCCGTGTTGATCACATAAGCTTGATGGTCTTGAGGTTTGCGATGAGGGAGTTCATCTTTAGCACAGACGACAGGATTCCAAGAAGCCGTGTACGAGCTGCGGTTCAAAAGGTAATAAAGTTTCCAGGTATGCATTGATTTGTGTGGTTTTTTTTCTTCACAGATAATCATAAGTGATCAATTCGATCCTGACTTTTTGCTTGAAAATGTCTGACAAATAACCGTTTCTTCGCTTCGTCTCCCCACTCTGATTCAGGAGAGCTTCGATACGATGAATCTCTTGAATGGTTAATGGTGGACAAGAATGTTCACGCAAATCTTTATACCACTGATGCAACACGACTTCGTCCGAGATGAGACTCCAAGCTTCGTCCAGATACTCGTTCAATTTTTCTTCTTGACTCAGCGTCAGGCATTTATCGTGTTGAATTTGACTGGGATGATCGTTTTGACATCCATAGCAATCTTTCTTGATTCCGTCATTTTTTCGACCAAGTGTTTGGCAAAACAGGAGACTAAATGGGCTTCTTGTTCTGGCCATCTTGACTTCATCATGATAACTTCTTCGTCTTTGTCTTGAGATTCTTCTTTCCCGGTCTCCTCACATTCCATGTCCAAAGTTTCTCCACTTTGTAAAGAGGGATAACAGTCTTCCATGGCTTCTAATAATCTAGAATGACTTCTCTTAAACTGTTGATTTCTATCGTATTATCAAATTCTGCATACAGGAGGACGTTCACTGTGTCAGGTAGAGGATTAGTAAACTGAAGTTCCACACGAATCTGGCCGGATTTTATAGGGTGGAAATGTCCCTCGTCACTGCCTTGGTCTGGAGTGAAATCGAAAGCCCACAAAGCATAGCCTCCTACATAATCCTCGTACGTAATACCGTGACTGGTGTTGGTTCCTAACTGTCCGGTGGCTTCGTACAGGGACAAGTACGATCTCAAATAATTCCTGTCACCAAACTTAGGCTCAAAGGGTCGGGTACACAAGGTCTTGCTATCGCGACTGACTTCAATCTTGGACACATTGTAATGATGAAACTCAAAAGGATTTTCCTGGTAGAGTCCGTTGAAGGCTGAATTCTTGACCATGCCAACGATCAAACGTTTGGGTAACTGTCCTTGGAATAGATGATCTTCGATCATGGATCGCTGTCCAGCAGGAATGGTGAACGTTTTCACTTCCACTCTTCGTATCGGATACTTGGCAGTCGTTCTGCTCAACGTCTGACTGACGTCGTTTCCCACTTTAGGTAACACTTCCACACGACGCACGTAGAGTCTGGCTTATTGGATGATGGTTTTGTAAGTGGAACCATCAGCAGCCATCAAATGGAAAGCGACACTGCTGCGATTCAGTCTCAAGCGGATATCCACCCCGTTCAGCAAATACTTTTCTTGTAACCACATATCTAGATGCAAGCGATCCATCAGTTCTAAACTACGACTTAGATGAATTTTCGTTCGTCGTTCTACAAATCCCGTTGTATTTTGAGCATCCCCAGCAACTGTAATGCTGTTGAACTTAGTCGCTTTGTCAGGGTTCCATACCACGCAAGCATCCAGATGAGTGTTCTTGGCTTCTTTTCCGTACGTCAAGAGATTTTCCAGGTACGCTCGGTAAGGGTAAGTATCCATGCTGCTGCTGACCAGTTTGTTATTCAAGTACAAGTCCACTTCGCTAAACAAGGAATGCATGAAATTATTGACGGGAACTACTACATCATCATTGTCTATGTTAGCGTTGGGTGGTTCGATCACTTTCACTTTCAAATACAGGTAACTGCTATTCAGATCGATGTAATCCTCGGGTTGTCCTTTGATTTCAAATTCGATGGGAGCGGAATCCGTCAAAGGGGAGACGGGATGAAATTCCACCCACTGGGATTCTTGCATGGTCATCATGGTGGGGGACATGGCAAACAGATCCAGTTCCGACTTGGAACAGGCGCAAGACTCGCGTTGCATCATTTTTTTTCTGTGTCTCAATACTTTAATAATCGAAAACGTCTAAGTCTCGAACGGTTCTTCTTTTCTTTGTCTTTCTAGCTTTAGAAGTGTGAAGTCTGGTGAAAGGGTGTTTTCTTCGTCGTCTCTTTCTCCCTTGTCCTTGCTGAATGCCTGACTCGGTAGCGTGCAGGGCATTTATAGGTGTTTCTCGTCGGCCCAAAATGTCTTTGCCCGTTTTCAGCAAGACATTTTTTCCTGCCCTCATGAAGGCTACTTTAGGGTTTTGTTTGTCGATGATGACATTTTGGAGAAATTCTTTGCCTTGCGTCAATGCCGCATCTTTCAAGGCGTGCAATCCTCGTGTCACCATCGGTTTCAACACCGGGGCCACCGAACGAAAGGCCGATTTTAACATATCTCCTAAACCGTGTCCTCGCTATCGAGCAACCCCGCGGTACACTGGATACATGACTTAAAACTCGTGAGAGAACCGTTTTCGAAAATGGAGTTTCACCGTGACTTTTCCTTTGGTGAATGGAATATTTTGTCCCAGATCTCCTTTTATAGCAATGTTGACCGTGTCCAAATAAGACTTGCTGACAGGCAAATAGTGAGGATGTACAAATTCGCGGTGAACGTGGTGTTTCCACCTTCCTCGTTAGCGTTCGTGGCAGAATCCACTTTGAAAGGAATGACACGCAGTAACGGCACAGAGGTGTGTCCCACCACGTTGTACTCCACCACATCGGAGTACAAAAACATCAAATTCAGTCCTTGGTTCAGTTCTACCAGGGAACGAAATAACTTGCTAAAAGACTCGTTGTCGTAAATGATTGGTAATTCCTTTTTCTTGATCATGGCCATTCTCATGTCCATGTCTCCGCCCAACATGTCAAACAATTCATCAAGAAGAGACGAGCTGCATTGTGGTATTCCATAGTGACACTTTTTTGACACTTTCCAAAGCTTTCAGAAACATGACATTAAACCTGGAGGCTATGGTGCTCACCAAATGTTGACCACTAAAATGATAGCCTGGGGAAACGAACAAGTGATAGGTGGTGTACTTTTGATTTTGTGTGCCAGGGGTTTTTATGTTATATTTGCCATGGGTATCCAAGTACTGTTGCATTTGCTCGTCATGAACTTCCACATCAAAAAAGTTTTGATTGGGAAGGACATTGAGGACTTGGGTCGGGTGAATGATTTTTACTAAAGCCACTTCCCAATGGGCTTCGTGATCTAATTGGAAAGCCTGAGGTAATTTGGCCGTGTAACAGCACAACGTGTTCTTGGGAAACACCTCCATGGAACTGTCACTGGGTAAGGTTAAGTAAAATTGGTTGTTATTGTTCATAATTCCAGAGTTATGTGGCTGTCCGAGGGGTTACTGGACGTCAGATGAGTGTCTCCGCCCAAAATGGGGTTGTTGTTGTTGTTGTTCGAGTGGTGACTGACACTGGCACCGGACACAAGGTTCCCGTTGTTCCCGTTCGAGGTGAATTTCAGGGAGGGATTGGGAAGCAGGTAACCGATGCAACTGCTCAATAAAATGGTCCACAATTGTTTGTCTCCTTGTTGCAAACTCAAATTGGCAATGGCTGCCCCGATGACACAATACACCACGAAGATTTGGCAGAAAAAGACGATTTGCGTTTTAGGCACACGTTCTCCACACCACACCCACAAAGGTTGTTTTTGTAAATCTTGCAGAGAAGAACTGGGTGAAGGAGTGGTAGCCGTAGTAGCTGCGTCTGTGTGAAAGGGCATGATGGTCACTTCTTCTTATAGTCGATGACTTGCGAAGCGTCGATCCAAGAATCAAAGTGGGTGGATATCCTTTCCAACGTACTTTGACTTCTTTGACACGTCGTTTGCCCACTTTACGGGTTCTGCGTTCGAGAATGCTTTCGATGTCGTACACGTCGTCTTCTTTTTTGGTGACACGTTGTAACTCGGGCAAATAAAACGTTCCTTTGAGAACTTCTCCGTTCATGTCTTCCAATTTATAGACGGCAGGATAACGGCCATGCACTCGTCCAGTGACACGAAACAATTCGGTAGTCCAGTTAGGTAAGTAACCTTTGTCGAAAGTGCGTTTGGTTTTGCCAATGCGTACCCAATCTCCTACGATCAACACTTCGCTTTTCTTGGGGACAGCCCTCGTCAGGGACGTACCAAACAGGCGCTCAAACACCAACACTTCGTTGTCGGGAGTCACTTCTTGCGGGGTACGTCCAATGCTTCGATGGTAAGATTGGTTGTACGCTTGCACCAGGTGCGGTAAGATGTACTTCAGAGTGTGGTGATGCGTAAAATATTTCCACATGCGTTCTTTCAAGTACGTTCAAAACGTTCCACGATGCTGGCTTTGGTTTCAGGATTCTCAGTGGTAAAAAAATGAATGTCACGTTTCTTTAATTCTTTTTGGAAAGCTTGGCTCAGAAATTCGGTACCTTTGTCCGTTTGCCATCGAAGAGGGTGACGACCGCTTTGTATCAACACTCGTTGCAGGGCTCTCACTAACTCGCTGCTCGATTTGGAAGTCAAGGGCACGACCCAGGCAAATTTGGAAAAGACGTCGATGACACAAAACAAATATTTGTAGCCACGATTGTAGCTGGCCAAATGAGAGATATCGGCTAAATCGGCTTGCCATTGATGATCGATGCCTTCCACTTGGGTGCGACTTCTGGAAAACTTGCGTCGAATGGGTTTGTGTAAAGTGTAGGTAGCTTGTTCTTGTAACCATCGTTGCACTTGAGGTAAACGGAGACTTTTCAGTCGAGTTTTGGCAGCACGATACAATTTTTGAACTCCTGCGTAACCTGCAGGATGAGAGGGATCGTAGTAAATGCTGGCTAACACTTTTTCCATTTTTCTGTGTTTGTGTGTTAATAAGACACCCACTCCTGGAGGATGCTACTCTTTTTCTCTTGGGGTATTTTCGTGGATTGCAATGCTTTGCGTGTGCGTCCGGCAATAGGTGTCGAGGAGGAGGATGTCTGAACAGGGGATATCGGTTCTTGTTTCACTTCTGTCTTCAACTTCTTTTTGTCTTCTGATGAAGAAGGAGTGGTCATCATCTTTTTAATCCATCCAATTCTGGAGGTAGGTGGTGTTGTTAACTTGAGTACTTTTTCTGGAGGAGTTTGAAACCCTTCTTCTTCTTTTTCTGTCTAGGTTACTGGTGGTGGCGATGGTGCTGGACTTTTCATCAAGGTCTTAAATCTTTCAGAGTGGGAAGAGCTGTTTCTTCTGAGGCTTTCTGGTGAAAGAGTTGCAGTCGTTGCAAGAGTTGACCGTACTTTTGCGATTTTTCTGTTTCGAACAAATCTTGGCGATCCATCAAGGACTGCAATTCGTGTTGTAACTGGGACATTTCACTCAAATGGGGATTGGGAGGTAAATGCGGGGTGCGTCGTTCTTGCCAATGATGGTATTCCATCCATCGTTTGTTAGGCACTAAAGCTAGTTTTCGTCCTTCCATGGGGTTGTCAGGGGTCGATTCTGAGATCTTGGGACTTCAGAGGTCCCTTTTATCTTGCTCCCACTAGTCCTCCCAACATGGTTCCCAAGACTGCTTTCAGCAATGGACCTAACAAGAGGGGATTTTCTTTTGAACCATTTGGCGAAGAACGTGACGATGTTTGCCTAAGCATTGTTTCTGGTGTTTGGACAAAGGGATCGTGCCTTTCAAGACGTTCAAACAACATTCGCACACGGTATCGATGACCTCTTTGGAGGCTGATTGAATGAGAATTTTTCGTAGGGGTGGAGAAACTTTGGACAGGACAGATAACATGTCCCCATGTTTGACTAAACGAGGAGGCAGTTCTTTCCTTTTCTTTCCTTGGGTTTTAGAAGAGGGATGTTTTTTGGAGGGTGACATCTTTGAGTCTTCAGCACCATAAAAACACTGATACCCCTACTTGGTCACAGGCCTTTTTTATACTGGAACGCGTCGCCACTGATTGTCTTTACGTCGTATCAACTTCAGGACAGGCATGACACGTCGTGCAGGGGTACGCAACGGACTAAATCGAGCCAGTTCTTCCTTGGACAAATCCAGTAAACTTTGTAATATGCCCAATCTTTCTTGGGCTTTGATTTTGGAGAAGGTACTTTGTGAGCAGCGGCCACTGCCACTAAATTGGAGGAGCCTGCCACTGGGGAAGTTCTTGGGGTTATCAACGGAGACGTTCTTGGTGTGATCAACGTCTCCAAGTACTCTTCAGTTCTTGGTGACATCAACGGGGAAGTGAATGAACCTGAGGCTACTGGAGATGTGGTCACCGCCTTTGCAGGTCGTGCTTTGCGAGTGTAAGGTTGCGTCCTGGCTGAAGTGCCTCTCTTGCGACTAGTTTTCTGTGGACTTTTCTTTTTCTGGGGACTTTTTCTCTGCTTCTTTTTCTGGGGGATTCTTTTCTTTTTCCGGGGTGGTGTCTGATAAGAGGAGGGTCCCGCCACTGGAGAGTTCTTAAAGACATGGGGACCTGGTCTTGACACCGTGGCTCTTTTTCTTCTTCTTGGAGCTTCGTTTGACTCTTTTCTTGGGGAGAACTTTGGGAGCATTAGGATCCCTTCTTAAGAGAGAGCGAATGATGAGCCCTCCTAGAGTACCGCTCCCTCCAGGTTTCAAAATGATTTGTTTTTTGGTTTGAGTGTCGATGCGAGAATCGGCCAGTTGGGTCAAAGCAACTTTGTTTCGATCAAAATAGCGTTTGGTTTGATGAGGAATCTGAATGGTCCTTTGTAGTAATTGACGTGCTGTCACCGTGAACCATCGTAAGACTTCTTTGAGACTAGCTTCTAAGACACGAGCTCGTATTTGTGGATTTTTTTCTCGACTGATGCCATACAAGGCACGAATCAATTTTACGGGAAGGTGCGACTGAAGGGACGTCATGTTCAAACTGTGTGAGACAGACGAAAAGTGTCTAGGGTTTTTATAGATTTTTTAGTTGAGTGAAGTTAAGTCGAGGACGGAGACGTGTACAGGACAGGCCCTCCGTCTTGGCACCAGTGGTGAAACAAGTGGGTACGAAATAGCAAATCATCGGGGGTCGTAGGTTTCAAATCGACGAGTAAATAGGCGTGTGGAGTTTGAGTGGCATCGTCGTACGCCTGAGTCAGCCAAGGCGTTCCTAACTGTTTGGCTAAGACTTGCACTTGCGATTTATCTCGAGGGCTTTTAAACAAGACCACGTAATGCGCATTGAGACTGATGGTGCGATGGGCTTTACTTTGTCGAAACAAATTTTGGGTGATGTAAACGACACTGGCATTACGATGATGCCCTTTGCGCGTAAACCACAGTTTAATTTCTTCTTCGTCTTCTCCTAACATGTCGTCGAAAATGACCAAATGGGTTTGACGAGAGTCAGAGACGATGCCGTCGTCTTCTTTAGGAATGCCTTCCACAAACATATGGAATCGCCTTGACTTACTCGCAAGAGGCTGTACGCCGATTGCCACTCTTTGTAACACCACACGATGCGCTGAGGTGGTCGATCGATCAAATGATGTTTATGTTCGATCAAACGTTTGACAAATTCGGTTTTGCCTGAACCGCTAGGTCCAGCAATGAGCATGTTAAAGGGATGGCGAAGATACAAAGCCTCCCAACTGGCACGATCTAAGTGTTCGTCGATGACTTTGACAGTGGAGGAAGAGGGAGCAGAGACAGCAGAGGTAGCCATAGTGTTAGGAATGTCACTTGTGACACGAAAACAAACAAGACAAGAGTTTATATACTTTTTTCAGGACACGTTTATTGAATGTTTCAAATATGAACACGAAAGACAAAAATACATAAAAGCCAAAGGCTTAAGTACAACGATAAAAGGCACGTGAAAACCATCAACGTCAAATAAAAACAAGTGTCTGTACAACATGTTTTGGGTAATGTTCTGACCAGTTCTATAGGGGGTAAGGTCACACAAGTGTCCTCCCGAAGGGGTCTTTCAGGTAGGTCCACGACAGTCCTGCCCTGGATGACGGGTTCTTCTTCTGGTACCGTCACCAACACAGGTTGAAAAGTAATTTTTTTCTTTGAACAACTCTCGTGCATACTGGGCCACTTCTTGGGTCCAAGCTTCAAAACCCCCTTTTTTCCAGTCACGGACATCTGTCCAATGGGGGTGTAAGTCACAAGCTACAGACACATCGTCATACACGTCTTCGGTAGCTAAAAGTTGACGAATCTTTTTTTTTCCTGGTGAGGTCGAGAAGTATCCAGATGAAAACGCAAGGCTTTGAGTAAAAGGAATCTTTCTTGATTTTTTAAGGACATTTGGGTGGTAAGTACTGTTCGTAAAGAGTCCACAAGGAATCGGCTGGTAAACGAAATCCCAGAAAACAAGTCACTAAGACACACACTATGCGTCGTCCCAAATTGAATGGATACAGTTCTTGTAATACTTGATGGTAATGATCCACAGTTTGAATATGGTCATTGAGTTCCTTCCACGGAATCTGTACAATCACATGTGATAAAAGTCGTGGCATGGATTCCTGTTTTTATACTCTCTTTGTTTCGGAAGCAATACACGTACTTTCTAGCCAAAGATCTTCGTTCTCCAGTGGGGAATCTAAATCTTGCATACTGTAACCTAAACTTCAGAATTCGATTAGAAGTTTCCTCTTCCTCTAAGTAGATTCCACGTAAAATATGTTGGTAATCCTTTAACTTGTCTTCCTCAATGCGATGCACTAGGGGAATCTCGAAGTAACCAAAATGATGAACATTTCGTTCATTCACTAACTCAAAGTGTTGAACAAGGTCTGACCACTGAACCAATTTCTGACGAATCAGTTCTTTTATACCATTCAGGTACCAGTGGTTAAACATCTGGTGACGTAACGGATGCAATTGTTCTTTAAGTTTGACTTGTATTTTGACCAGCTCTCGGTAAATGCGTTCTCTCAACTCCACAGGCAAAGCACAAATGTTCTCTTGTAAAGTATCCTTTTAAATATATTGTCCTACTAAGGGTAAGTAATGACAACTGGGAGACCATCGAGCATGTTCCAGGTAGGCTGAATCTTGCGGTTCCCAGTGGTGAAGTGACACACCGCAACTGAAGCACTTGACTTTATCCCGTTCGCCCAAGTAGTAAAATCCCAGACACTTAGGCCATTTTTCTTTGAACGATTGAAAACGATTTTCAAAGTTGCAGTATTCCGACAAACGCACCGGGAACGAATATTCGTCTTTCACAGATTCGTTTCGATGAGGGCTGGGTGACATGGACAGGAGTTTGCTCAGGGCTGGATGACATCCGTAGGGAGGTAGACGTGAAGGTGGACATCCACCTTTAAAACGAAACCCAGTAAAGTGTCCAAGAGGACGAGCGGCATCGCTTTCGCATCTCTGAGGTTTGACACTCACAGCATCACTTTCCATGATAGGGATAGTGAGAACAAAGTTCCCATGATGCTTTACGGCATCGCTAAGGTCACAACGCACAGCATCGTTCCCATCGCAAGGCTCACAATCGCACTCGTCTACAAACTCCGTTACGCAATTACAATGGTAACCACATGGACAATCGCAGTTTCCTTCCGGACATTTTCCGTCGCAATGCATGGGTCTTATCCATCCAATATTAGTCACACCAGAGGAAGATACAACTTTTTTACAATCCCCAAACTGGAACAATGTCTCTTTCAAAGTATTCATCTTGTTCGCTTGGTCTTGGTAGTCACAATGAACTATCGATCTTAGCCATAGCCCCTTTTTATACTAGTCGCAATGCAGTCTCAAGCTTGTACATCGTTCCTTTTTTATGTCTAGTTTTGGAAGGTACCGTCTATAAGGTACCGTCATAATTGTACCGTAGTGTAATGGGTGGAAAGGCCATAGAAAGGTACTGGCAGTGCGGAGACCATCGCGTATGTTCCAGAATAGCTGAATCTTTATAGATACATAGATCCATTCGTAACTTCAGTCCGCAAGCGAAACACTGTACTTCGTATCCCAATCCTGACTCGGGTCCCAAATAGACAAATCCTGTTCTAGCTAAAACATACGAAGAAGGTAATCCTTCCCTATCCGTAGGCCATTTTTGAAACGTGTCCAATCGACGGGCACAATCACAATAGTCAGGCAAGAAAACAGGAAAATGGTAGGGTTTGAACTTGGAGTTCTCATCGGGTTTCTCACTCGTTTCTTGCTGTGGCGAAGTCATCCTTCTGGTGGGTGGCTATCCTCTTGCAACCAATGTTTTATACCAACATGTCCATACGGCAAGTAAAGTGGTTGGGAAGTCGCACTCGCTTCTGGTACACGATTTGATAGACTTTTTCCAAGGGTCGACTGACGATGTGGTGAGTGGGTAAACGTATAATCTTATTGGGTTGGTAGGTGGTCACTTTAAAGTGTTCATCCTCTCTAGACTGCAAGGCTTCTTTCAATACCCCAAAGTTGACCACTCGACTGGTACGATAATTCAGAGTCAATCCTTTCACTTTACACTTCGTGTGCACTTCTCCTTGTTTGTCCCGGTATTCGTAGCCGTAATTTTTATGACCGCCACTGGCGAAACTTAGAATCATGTCGTCGGGGTGCTCGTCTGTCCAGGCTCCTAAACGGTCTCCTTCGATGTCAGGGTGTTGTTGAATCGGGTGATCGATGTAAATGCAACTGTCCGTGTCAAAGTACAGGACGCGTTCCCCTAACAGCTCTAAAGCTTCGTACAGTTTTAAGCGAGCATGAGCTGTCACGTAAGCCGCAATGATGACATTTCCAAAGGGATCGTCTTGTACAAAGTCCAGATCTTCTTCGTAATTGACTAAGATCAAATCCTCGCGAACGACGTCCACGTGTTTCATGAATTTGGTTTTGTCGTGAATCATCTGAAAGTAGCGGGAAGGTTCTGTCAGATACTCCGTCTTGGGTAAACATGGTCGTTGTGCCATTTTGCCCCACAAACAATTTAACATCACTTTGGCAAACGATCGCCTGCCTTCGTTTTTCTCGATGTGATCTAAAGTGATGCCTTCTTGTTCCCGGTATTTCTCTTTGAATGTCTTTTGGTATTCGGGAGTGTGACACCAGGACGGATAGCCGCTGGCTTCTTGTTTCAGTTTCATAAAGGCATCCACGTAGTCTGCGAAAATGCCTTTCTGCGTGGGGTCACCCTTGTGGTATTGTTGTGTCTTGGGAAAGTGACAAATTTTGTACACTTCTAACAGTTGGTATCCCATGTCCAGAGCTTTGAACAATTCTACGCTGACCCAGGTTCCCGTCAAGGCCCGTTCTTCCTGTGTGTGCTGACAAGTCTGGTCTTGGTTGCACAAGTACGGCACAAAGGAAACATCAGTTTGCCTTGACAATGGTGAGGGAAGACGGGATGGTACAAGTCCGTGGGAGGCAAAACTTTACACTTGATCAGTCCTTCGTATTGTCGAATGTTTTTCAGGTCGATGTGTTCCGTCAACAATTGAACACGTAGGGATACACGAACACACTTCCAAGTATTACATTTCTTCTCCTTTCTCTTCGTCGGCTTGGTACAGCAAACAGATGGCATTGGTCCTTCCTCCGTACAAACTATCCGTCGGGTTCAGGGGGTCCATGAACTGGTAGCTTTCCACGACACGTTTAAACTCGGGATCGGTTTTCAAACGGCGATCGTACTCGTGTTCCCACATTTCCACCACTTGGTATCCTTCCTGTTCTAACTTTAGGCGTCGCTGACAAGTGTCCTGGTACAAGTCTTCCATGGTCCGTTGTAAAAACTGATTTTTAGTGCTAAGGTCAGCGTAACAGACGGGACATCCGTGAAATAAGCAACCGTTAAACTCGTACACGATCTTGGGGTTTTCTAAGTCCCAGCCATCGACCGAATACGTTCCGATGGTCTTTTCGCCCCCTCCGTTGCGGGCATGCTGAATCCATTTGTCTTCCTTGTCGCACAAGTAATGTAACCAGCGTAGGGCTTTGACCGAGTATTGACGTTTGACATAGTTGGTCGTTTGAGGACTGATGACAGCCACGGTGTTTTCAGGCATGAATCGTTGCCTGTACACTAAAGAACACGCTTTCGCAATGGTGCAAGCCTCTTTCAAAGGATAGACCCCTCCGTGTTCCATGAACAGTTCTCGAAATTTTCCACAGCAACGCCGTAAAATGTCCACGTCGGAACGACAATACTTTAACATTTCTTCCTGAAAGTCGAAGGGGTCGGAGGCGTGAGCCTGGTACCAAGCGTAGAAAGCGTCTCGTTGTTCGGTACGTATATTGTCGGGTCGTAATAGTGAGCCTCAGGCAAATCGGGTAGAACGGCATGTTGAAAAAGTGTGAAAAGTACCCTTTAGCCATTTCTGTCATTCCAAACGTTTTAGGCATTCGACTCAAAGGCATGGCCAAATAGCTCATCGAATCTTTAAACTGCACTTGTCCCACTTGCATGAAAATGATTTTGGCTCCGTTCAAAGTGACTTTAGGACGTTCGGTGCCATGTTCCGTATAGTATCTCAAAAGAAACTGTCCATCGTATCCGGAGAAATTGTGAGCCATCACCGTGGCACGACGATGACAATCTCCGTAACGTTCGATGTCCTCTTGGCTCCACGTCTTGTCGATGGGGTCTAAGACCCATCGGGCGAAATCGGCTAGCGTGTTCGGTCCTCGAAATATTTTTTCACGCCCTCCAGGAATCTTGCTGCAGTGAGGGCAATAAGTCAAGATAGGTTCTTGAATGCACTTCTCGCACGCTCGATGAGCCACGCAGAAATTAGGAATGTGAATGCCGGTCTCTTGCATGCATTCGAAATCGAAAAAGATGAAATTGCCATTTTTATTCTTGTGACCGTCCTCTTTCTCTGGTTGGGGTTGGTATTTTTGCGCGTAGCATTAGTGTTCCAAGTCCACGATGTGGTGACAAATGTGACATTTTTTCTTTCCTCGACATACGTGTGCCTTGGCACTATTGGTACGTATGCTTTGTCCACACGCGGGGCACAATCTCAGCAGTTGACAAGCGCATTTCTTCTGCGAACCTTGTGTTTTCAAATGTTGTTGGTAACAGGTAGGACTGACAAACGTGCGCTGACAAGGTGGACAATGCACTGGTTCTTGTCCTTTGCTCAGACAGGGTGGAGAGGCCAAACATCCTGAGCATTTCGATCCACAATGCTTGTGTTGCTGTCGATTGTTATAGCCATAGTCACATTTCTCACAGTAATAACCGTATCCCAGAAATACGGTGATACTGGTAATGGTATCGAAATGGTCATCGTGATGATAAAGGTGAATGTATTTTCCATCCTTAAAGTCTTTCCCTCGAAACAACAGAGGCCCGCGCACTTCTTGAGGGTGCACTTTCAAGGTGTAGAGTGGAGCTAGGACATCTTGCAAGTTTTGCAGCTCAGGAATGCCACAGGGTGTATCTGTGGACAGACCAGCTTGTTGCAACAGGAGTTCTGCCTCGTTTTGTTGTTTGGCTTGGTCCGATTTTTGAATAGTTTTCCAGTCTCTTTTCCATTCTGCCGTGTCGTTCTTGTTGGCATAGATTCGTCCCACCACGATAGCCCTGGTTAAACACATCTGGTCTTGAGGGTTGTGAATTTGGACGAGGCTACGCTTAATGCTGCGAAGTTCGTTCACCAATAACACCTTATTGCGTTGTCCGGTCCCTTGAGGAGGTGAAACGTGGCTCATGTCCAGTGTGGCTTTTCATCGGTGATGTCAAACTGGTCATTGGATTGTTGCACGTGTTGATTCTTGTCCATGACTTTGGAAGCGGTCAATTCTGCAGGGCTGCTAAACTCGATCCAAACAGGGGATTTCAAACCGTCGTGTTGTATGGAAAGTCTCAAGCGATCGTCTTCTTTGGGTTGACATTGTCTCTTGAGTGTGGTGAGCAAAGAATCCCACATCTCGGTGATGAACCCTTCTGCTTTCTCTAACGGTACTTCGGACTTGAAATCTTTAAACTTCACCGTGTATTTGTAAGCCATGGTTCTAAATTTTCTAGAGGGACGCTTTTCCGTCTCTCGAATGTCATTGTACTTTTCAGGGTTGACTAAGGGTGGTGAACTTTGTTTAGAGTGTTTGGATTCTGGTTCACTCATGTCCTCTTCAAAATCACTGGCATGAAATTGTGCCAAGACTTCAGCCCTGGTACGAGGCGATAGATCATGTTTCTGCCTCTTACTTTCTTCTTCTTTCTTCTCATATGAATTGGATCGTTTCATCTTGATAGCAAAATGTCAAATGACTAAAGTTTAAACACCATGGACTAATTTATAGTCATGGCAGACTAGTGTATATAAAAGGGTGTGTATCTTGTCCTTTCACTATTCATTTCACTCTCAAACCGAGTAGAACGATGGAAGAGACTACCCAGATCGAACGTTTCATCAGAGCTTTGCGAGGGGTCATTGGAAAATTCTCTTCAGACCAGCCGACGGACTACTCTCCTTCCTTGCGAGATAAAAGTCAAGATACTTGCTATATCTGTCAGAAGAAAGGGCATTGGTCTTCAGAGTGTCCAGACCGTCAAAAAAGAAAAAAAGGGGTTAGAAAAGACAAAAGTCAAGATACCTGTTATTATTGTCAAGAAAAAGGACATTGGTCTCCAGATTGCCCAAAAAAGAAACAAGAGGAGTCAGAAGAAGAAGAGAGGGATTCTTCAGAGAAAGAAGACGAAGAGGATGAAGAAAGCAAACCGGTGAAGAAAAAGAAAGAGAAGAAAATAAGAAGGGAATAAAGTGAGGAGGAAGAGGAGCAAAAGACTGTGACGGTGAAGAAATTTAAAAAACAGAGAGACTAAAGAATGAGACAGAAGAAGTCTATGAACTTTTTAAAGTGCTTTTGTTGTGAATTGTGAATTGGATTGTAAATATTTATAAAAGAATAAATTAGGTATAAAAAAGGTAAGTGTCTTTGGGTTTTGATTTTAAAATAAGAACGTACACTCACACATTCATACACACGTACTATGGGGGTAAAATGGTTTTTGTTTTTTTTGAGTTATTGGCAATTGAAAGTGTATCTCTTTTCGAGAGACGTGGGTGGCCCTGAAAAGGGCCTTTGGATTTTGGTGTAGGGGTGAGTTTAAGCAATCAACTTTAACTGTCTTAAGCCTTTGCCACGGCCAAGGCCTACTTCAGGACTGCGTACTGTTGATGATGATGATTTGGTTGAAATCACTAAGGGTGGTACGGTAGGCTTAGTGACAGGGCTGGAGTGTTTAGCTCAGGAAGGTCGTATTCTCTTCGGTCGTAATAAAGAAGTCTGATACATTTGTTTCAGATTTCTTAACTCCGCTAAAATGTCTAACAGTACCGTGACCGTTTGATTTTCACACCCTGGTTTCTTTGCTGATGCTTCTTCTTCTTGTTGTTTTTTTCTTACCTCTTTTTCTTGCTGTTGTTGCTGTAGGAGAAAAGCTTGTTCCGCTTCCTTTTGCTGTTGTATAAATTTCTCCAATTCTTCTTTCTGTCTCTGTCTAAAATTCTCCACGTGTGGTAATGAAGAAGGTGACGAAGGTTCCGGAACAAATTCTTGCGAGGTAAGAAAATCCACAAAATCCCAATTCACCTCTTCTGAAAGTAAGTCCGGGTTCCCTTGGGTGGTCTCCACTGCTGGTGCACCCCAATTTATCGTTTTCTGAGTTTCCGTCATGTTGAATAACTGTCGCATGAATTGACTGCGCACAGGCGCTAGCGAATCTATATAGACCACGTGACGTCACAGACTGCTCTCTTCGGATTGGATGCGGGCTGATTGAATTTTGTAACGCGTGTTTGGATTGGTCAATGAACTAAATCCGTTTCAATCCTTCTTCTACCTATAAATAAGCGCAGTTCACTGCATTGATTCACCTGTTCTCGGCGCCACAGCATGTGGACCGACGTTGAATCTTCCACCCTTGTGTCAACAGTGATGTTCAGGACGGACATGCCGATGTATGTCCGATCCGAATGGACAATTGTCCATAGGACCGCCACAAGCCTATGGATACGTAGGATTTACGTGAAGAGGCAAGGATGCCTCAAAAGAGTGTTAGTGTATGGTCCTACCATTAGACGAAGCCTAAGGACAAGAAGAAGTCACAGATGCCCTTTATGTTAAGGGCATATATAAAACCAAAGGCCCTTTTCAGGGCCACTCCAATCTCTCGAAAAAAGATAGACTTTCAATTGCCTAGCCCCATTTTTATTTTTTTTATTTTTATTTTTAAAAAAATCCCATGTTAAATTTCCCTTGTCGCTATACAGTCCCACTATCTATTCCCATGTTAATTTCCCATTGTCGCTCAACAGTCCCAAAATATATTTCCCATGTTAATTTCCCTTGTCGCTATATAGTCCCAGACGTTTTCGTAATGTTAAATTTCCCATTGTCGCTATATGGTCCCAGGGGGTTTTGTAATTCTAATTCCCATTGTCGCCCTATCGTCCCCATTCACTACTAATGACTGCCATCGCCAGCAGTTGTAACAATCTGTGTTTTGGGGGCAACAACAATTGCTGATATTCTTAATAGCATCACTATATATATATAATTTATAATATATATTTCACTATATACTACATGAGTATATAATAGAGTTTCATACAGCAACGCTAGCATACTCCAAATTATCTTCTGATAATGAGTTCACATAAATGATCAAGATTTACAATGACGCAATGAATGTTTCAGACTCTACGTCCGATTTAGAAAAAATGGATTTATATTCAAGGGTTATAAATAATGTCGTCATCGTTAAGGCAAATGCGTCAAAACCACGATGGTATAAGCAGGATCGACCAAACTTGAGTTCAGGGTTAACGTTCCAATTGCGATTCCAGCAAAACAAATACCACTACTACAATTACTAGTATATCACTGCTGGTCAAATATTAGATCAAATCATTTTGGTGGGTTGCAAACAAATCATTCACTGGTATTTGCGTAGAAAATAAACCAGTGGAACCATTCGATTGGCAAGTTATTTCTGTTCCCACAGGTAGTTATAAACTTGAAGAAATCAAGGATGAATATCAGCGCATAATTAAATCCATAACAAAAAAATAAATCTAAAATAGCTATCACTGTTCACGAATCAACATTATCAGCGGCGATATAGATAAAATCCCCGTAGAGATATATCAATCATCGATCAAAGCCGTATTAGGATAGCACGAGTTTCCTCTGGAGTATCAAGCGCTGCCAGAGCCAACTCGTAATGATTTTTCTATAGACAAAACGCTCGTATTGTTCAAATACTCCAAAGTATATGAATAATCCTCTGTGCAAAGCAATAGAAGCTAAATATGACAGTGAATTGCTTATAACCAATGCAGTATGGTGGATCTATGGGACACCCAAAAGGCCATATATGGCCAATGATATCAAGTTTTCAGTGGATGATATTAATCTCGATCACAAACGATATTGCAACAAATTGCACCAGTTATTCACCCAGTATATTTTTTTTGGACGTGACGTTTACTAGAACAAGGGAGGAGATCATCAAACAAAAAGAACTTCTGAATCGGGTTACCTCTAACCTCGAAATTGTTAATCAAAGTATTTTTGCAGACGGTGATTGAGTCCAGATGTTACTTTTCAGATCGCACTTCATATCAACAATATTTCATCGACAAATATTCAACTGCAACAAAGCCACTGTCAGAGACAGATTTACCGACATTAAAACTTCATGTATTTAACGCAGAAGAACTAAAATGTCTGTCAACGATATCATCGAAGAATGCTATCCTAAATTCATCGCGTCATGGAGAAAACTAGCCATACAGACGAATATTCTCAAACAGACATATTTGACCAAGTGTTCTTAATATCACATCAACATATCAGTCAATCTGGTATGTGATGTAATTGATGGCAATTATCAAGTAGATCTTGAAAAGTCAAGTCAGGCTCCACAGGGTTATATTTTCTTTACATTTACACCTAAGGTACCTCCTGGATAGTTTATCGTACAATAGCACATTAATTCGGTTATCTGCGATCTCATAATCTGCTATTATCAAGGATACATTTGAAACTTACTAACCAGACCGGACACCTTCTTGGTTTGTGTCATGAAGTTTTGAATTAAATCTGTATGCAAGATCATATATCTTTTCGTAGAGTCAAGGAAGGTAAAACAATTATTTGTCTGAGTCGAAGTTTTACAAAAATCTAGTTTTTGATTTAATTATATGGGTATTATATATGTACCAATACGTGATAGTTTTATATACAACAAATATATAATAACACATAACAATATTGACATTATCCACCTTTGACAAAGTCAAGGCAGAAAAATTTAGTGGTAATATAATTATTGATAAATACAGCGAGGGAGATTAAAATAAACGCAGGAACAGTTAAATAACCTGCAGGAGGATCCTATTATTACGATTTTGTGTGATATCTGCATTATGCACGTTCTTGTATTGCATTTGATTCCCGTGACACTAAGATTATTAGTCAAATTCATTAACAATTTTATATTCAATGATTTTATCACTGATTCAAGATTGATTTTATCGTTATTAGTGGTATTTCAGATTAATGGTTAGTTTCACAGATTTGACGGGTACACATTACCCGAATTAAATCAGATTATAAATATAACTACATCAAATTAACGGGTATATTACCCGAATTAAATCAGATTTTAAATAGAACTTCATGAAATTGATGGGTATATTACCCGAATTAAATCAGATTTTAAATAGAACTTCATGAAATCGATGGGTATATTACCCGAATTAAATCTGATTATCAAACAATTTCATCAAATTGAAGGGATACATGATACACAAGATAACAAAACATTTCAGCGAAAACAGAAAAAATAGAAAATTACATAATACTAACAACTTCACCCTTGACTTTGTCAAGAAACAAATATAATATATTAGAATTGATTTTTTTACTGATTCACGTCCTGACTTCATGTAAATGCTACTCAAGATTATGAAAGACAGTCAGATTTTATAATTTGATCAAGTAAATAGTACTCAAAATTGTAAAAATCAGTCAGATTTTATAATTTGATGGGGGTAAATTATACTCAGAATTGTAAACATCCTATCGAAAACAAACAATTACACAGTACATAGTATTATGCGAATAAAAATAAATGATATAATTTGAATAATTAGTATGATCTGAATAGAAATGAAAATCTTATTCTTCTCTGATTGTCGAATTTGATGGGGTGAATGGTACTATCAATTGTGAAAATCAGATTTCATTGTTTGTTGGAGAAAATGATCCTCAATGCAATACTTATAGGGCTGCTTTAATAATTTCCTGGGGTAAATGTTGCTCAAAATAATTAAAATCCTACTGAAAACAAAATTACTTAATAATAAGGGCTTACCAGCTATTATGTACTTTTGAGAGAGTGATGTATGTAAGGTGAAGTTGTTTGCGTTTAAAACATGCATAATGGAGAGAATGTTGGCATACCTCTATGCTACTTTACTGTAATGTGGCTGGTGGCTGACATTTCTTTGGATAATGTACTTTTGGAAATTTTACATGATCTAAGCACACTGTGGTTTACTGTTTCTCAGCATTGACATTGACTATGACGAAGCTAAAAAGTGTAAATATCCTTTTATTAATTTGAATTATTACAAAATTACGCTACTCCGCTAACAGTTAATTGTCACATTGGATGTTATTACTATATCATAGTTACGATGACAAAAAATAATCATTACGTAGTAATAGGCGGAGTAGCTATTAAATCACTCTATCAGAGAGATATTTGTTGACAGAGTTTTCTCCCTTCATCTGTTAGTATCTAACACAACCAGGAGATACTGAAATGTTATATTTTGTTTATATTTCTTACAAAACGCCGATCTGGTAATATTATCTGCGACATGTTGTACAGAGAGCATGCAAATATCAAACTATTCGCCACTTGTTTTTTTTGATTGACATATTATTTCTTCGTCTGTCTCTATATTAAAAGATTAATAACTTTTGCAATTTTGTGTGCTTTCCAGTACTATCACGTGCATAATTCTGATTTTGTGTACTAGCATTTAAATTAATCGAATAATTATTTTTTTGTTGTGGATTTGAATCAATATGATCGATCACAACACCATCTTCGATTGGTCAGTGAAAACAATCGTACACAAACCTATGCGAGTAACACTTTTTCCCAACGCTAAACATGAGATAACCAGTATTAGTGACAAAACTTTTTTAAATCGGCAATTCCTGTTTATATCATCAGGAGATGCTTCATAATTCTGGATGATGGAATGTTTTTATTTTACTCCATTTTGTATAATAATAGTATTTGTCTGAATACTTATTTTGAAAATCTGGCTAGATAGTCTGCAACGTTTTTTTATCGGAGTTCATCGACGTTATTTTTTAAAATCATAGTCTCGTTTAAAGTCTCTGTATGTTGTACCACAACAATGCACACACAACTGCGTTTCTTCTCTAACCACAACACCACACTTCATACACGGTTTTGGCCCTTGACTCCCTCTTCCTACGCTTTGTAGATTAAGTCCACATAATTCAATTATGCAGACTTTATTACAGGGAATTGTAGAACCTATCATT
This sequence comes from Sinohyriopsis cumingii, assembly GCA_028554795.2. Lineage (NCBI taxonomy): Eukaryota > Metazoa > Mollusca > Bivalvia > Unionida > Unionidae > Sinohyriopsis > Sinohyriopsis cumingii. The sequence continues at coordinate 50,776,571 of CM068831.1, forward strand.
AACCATTTGCAGTTATTCTTTGTTTGAATCATCATATATATATATATATCTATATATATATATATATATATATATATATATATATATATATATATATATATATATATATATATATATATATATATATATATATATATATATATATATATATATATATATATATATATATATATATATATATATATATATATATATATATATATATATATATATATATATATATATATATATATATATATATATATATTTGCCTTAATTATACTACGGAAGAGTTTGAATGATTATATACTATCGAATCCTATAAATCTAGATTCGTTCGTGACCGAAGAACCCCTGACTTGCGGAAGCGAGCTTTGGTTGATCCGACGAAAACTGTGATTAAAAGTGTTCATGGCGCAGAGAAAGAATTTCGCGGCGATGGTGCATCTCATGTGTGGTCAACATTCAGAATAATACGCGATACCGAAGGTGTTGTCGATGCTACAACGAATGAAGAACGAGCGGAGACGATTAATAATTACCATGACAATCAAAGGTATTTTATTTGAGTAAAATTTATTGGCGAGATAGACGATACATGGATTATCCGTGAAAAACGTGACCCTGTCGGTCTTCACACTGAACATATTGTATTGAATAAAAATTTCAAACCAGAAATGTTGACTGGCATTGACAAAACATATTATGACCGAGCGTATCCTTTAGTTATTGATGCATTATATCCTCTGAATAATACACCTAGTGTTGATGGTCTCAAAGCAATGAAATTTTCGAAAATAAATTGTGTAGGCGAGTGAATTACAGAACATTTCACAAACGCGATACGTGGAAACGGTTTAGCGGATCTAATATTTACAAAATAAATGAGTGGGCGGAAGCAGTTAAAGTTACCGGAGCGTCTATGAAATATATTGCTGAATTGGGAAAGAAATTAAAATTTCCGATATGGACAAAAACAATAACGAAATTTTTGTACTAATCAAAATATAAATCGATAGGAGCTCCGATGAATATTATTGATCAATATGTGCATGCGTCAACATCTGCAGTGGTACAATTTCCACAAAATCAAACTGTTAAGTTTTATAACGGTGATATGTTTGATTTTATCAGATATATCAGTCAAAACCATCCTGTATCCGTGTGGCTGTTTCAAAACTGTGACCAGTTTGTACGACCTAATGGAGATATTTGTCATACAGAATCTCTACATGAAGAAATGTAAAATCTTGCGTTGAAATATACTCATGACGATACTGAACAATTACTGAGCAATTGTTTTACAGCTTTGTCAGTTGCTGTTTATTTTGCTCAGAAGGAAAATTCATGGAAACCAACACGGTTAGAATTTCTTGAAGAAATACAATGCTGTTGTGTGGAATATGGACACGGTGGATTGTGGAATACTAAATACGATTAAGAATGTTATCTCGGTTGATATGTTTGCGAGCTATGCCGGAAGTTTTCTTGAAATGGCAGAGTATTCGAAATATTTTCGGACATCCAACACACGAAATGACCAGAGCATCGATAAATGGATCTCGACCAGATTTTGACGAAGGTCTTCATCCGATTTGTTATGCTGATTTGGCAAACACTTTTCAGAGACAATGTGGGAACCATTAATTTTATTACGATATATGCGTGATGTAAAAATATTAATATTTCTGACAGTCTATGAAGCAGTTTTATCATATCGTCCGCAGAGACAGCAAAATAAATATTATGTTGAATTAACAGATTTTGAAAATAAAATCGCTAAAGATTTTGGCAGAAAAATATTTGGAAAATTTACCCAATGTAAAGATATGATCATAAACGACATTGTACAAAATTAATTATTGATGATGCTGAACTCGATTTTATAATTATTAATACAACGGTGAGAAACGCATTTATAAGTAATGTTACCTTATCGGACGGAACTAAATTAGGTGCAATTGTGAGTTACACTGATGGTGATTCACCGCAGTTTACTCATTTAAGATCTTCAATGCTCGCGTAAGTTTCGATACATTTATTATAGATGATAAGCATATTTTTTGATGCTGCTGTTAGAGTCGCCACAGACTCATGTTGTACAAAAAAAGATACAAAATTACTAGAACAACACATATTGGCGCTATTACATCATTGGGCGAATGGTGAATAAAAGAATAAAAGATACTTAGTTATTCTGAATTTGCAGACGATGAAATTAAATATATTTATTGCAAAAGTAATCAAATATCATCTGTACCATCGGTATATGATTCTATGACCATACATAAAACTGTTTATTTCAATGGCCTGGAGATTCTGGTAAAGCAACACGTGTGGTCGAATTATTTCATGGACTTCATTTAATTGTTGACCTGAACGAATGGTCGAGAAATATATTCCAAAGATTATTATTTGGGATGAAATATGTAGTGTCGCTGGAGACATTAAAAAATGTTTCTTGATTGGTTATAGACAAAATATAATGATGTGATAATTTGACGACCATGATCAACAGCCAACTTTTGTTGGATTGTCTCCACATAAATGGCTGAAACGATGCGTAGATTATTATAAGTAATTAACTGATGATCATAGAGCGCTTGATCCAGAATTAATTGAGCTTTAAGAAATTAATCAGACTACAACCAAATAAAATTCAGTGTGAAATTATGTGTGAGATTATTTTAGAATATCCTAAGAATGACTTTTGGAATATGCGGAGACCAGATGATTGGATAGTTGAAAGTAGAAAGATAGATACACTTCAACAACAATTAGTTTTGTTACTTAAAGAGGCATTTTCAAAGCTACCCGTATCATTGTGTTATCGCCCAGCAGATACGCGACAGCAAAATATCGACGTTGATTCACCAGGTTGCGGTAGTAAACAAAATATTGTGTTTAATGATGTTGTTTTAGCTCCCGTCAGTGTTGTTGAGAGCGTATTAACGATAGCCAAATCTCCATGGACGCTATGATATGCTATTACGATTAATTCATCACAAGGATTAACTATTTAAAATACTAACATTTGCATTATTTATGATCGTATTGAGTGGTCAAATTTAGTTTATCTCGCAGTGTCTCGAGTCAGATGAATATCTTAGCTGCAGAGAATTTTCATAGACTTCACAGAAAATAATAATCAAACTCTGGAAACGATTGCTGGCAATATTAATGATATAGGAAGGGGAAAACCAATAGTTATAAACAGTGTGACACAAAAAATAAAAATAAACGTGACTTTGATCTTGATTTTGAATTTATCATGATACCGAAACAGAATAATCATTATGCGAGCTGTAACACAGTAACGTTCTGGCAGTATTCAAATAATAATCCCAGACAGTTTACCGTGGATAGATTTAAAAGTAGCCTTGGACACACATGTGCAAATGTGATGCTGACCTATCTTGAATGTAAGCGACGTCAAGGTGCTAGTTCACAAAAGTGAACGCGGTGTTAATAATGTGTTTTCAAGAATTACTTCTAATTCTTCGCGTACAAATCCACGTTGAGGAGCAGTTGAATCTAATATGTAGATTGCATGTCTACCCGTGGATCTTAACACGCTGGAAATTGTATGTGTCGTTATACTGAAAAATACGATCAGTTGCTCTTTTTTTAACCGCTTCAAGTTCAACAGGTTCTAATATCTTACAGTCACATTACCTAGTACTGATTATTTGAAAATTATTCCTATCATTTTATTGATATATATTTTGGTGAACGCATTGGTAGGTTTCATAGAAATTTCTCGAATAATTTCATTGTTTAACGCAGCTATTATACTTGATAGTCTTGCAACCTATTCACGATATCTCATACCTTTCTGAATGATTTCCTTCACATACTGGTATCCAAATAATCGCTCAGCAAATGTTCGATTAAATTGTTCAATAATTGCCTGATACCGATGAATTGCGGTAAGTCCTCGTCTGATTTTGACGTTATGTTTCTTTTTAAACAGAGATAATAGTACTCCAAGAGATTCCTTGCCAGCATCAAACCGTAGCAACTATGGCAATCGTAGACCACTAGTTTTATAAATTCCTTCAAACATAATGCAATTTCAGTTGCTGCTTTGGTTGATATTGGTTCTGCTTCTTTATACCTATTTACAACGTCAACGACAGTTAACGCGTATTTGTACGTGTGTGATTGACATCAACCTGTTTTAACGGTATCATATGGTAAAATAAAAATATCTGCCTGATGAACTTCATTTGGAGTTCTGACATCAAAATGTGAGTACTGAAATTTTGTAGGTGATGGTTGGTAAAATGTGCCATATTGCCTGTCGTGTAAACAAATTTTCTGTAACAGAACATCTGACATTTGCTGCACCAGCAACTTTACTAATCGCTGGTCTACCTCTCCAATATCTACTTGGGCTATAATAGATCGATTCCATTATAATAATCGGTTGATTAATTACCGGCCCCTAGCACTAGTTTACTTTTCATCGCAGATCATACTAGGGAGATAGCAAGTATTTTCGCGGAGAGATTTAAAAAAAAGGAATTTAACGAGTGAATCAGCTTCATATCTTTAATATGTCATTATTGTAAATCCTTATTTTTATACGTTACACCATGAACGTGACATGCCAGATCAATCACATTTTTTGGATACTCTTCAAGTCTTGGGATGTCTCGCACGTCAAGTAGGATATCAAGTCTGGTTCCAGGACCACAATGATTATATGCAGGAAGACGTGTTTCTCTTGAATACTTAGCCCATGGAGCTTCTGGTAATCTTCCCTGTAAAGCAACGATATCACCACCTGTCCTCATACGAGATGAAATAAATTTATATTTTTCGGTACCACATTTCACACACTTGCCTGTAAGTGCGGGCTTTTTGTTGTTGTTATTATTGTTGTTAATCCACTGATGGGGATGGATGCTCTGCATTGAATACAATATACATTCATATTATTTTTTATATTTGTACTACATGGATGTAATTGACCTATCAGCAACACGAAAACAAGAGCCAGTGAAACATCATCCATCACTACCACATTATAACAGAGCAATTATCACATGTCCATCTGGCTCTAGTAAGACGCAATTATTACTTAATCTGATAATAAGATGGCTCAAGTGGGATACATTATATTTAGTGGCACCAACCATAGATAATCAGAAGTGTCACGATGTGCTTAAAGATTTTAATGAAGACGCAAAATTGTTGGACGAGGATGGCAATACTATTATTTATTTTATCACCGATATTGATGAAGCCCCATTTGTAGATGCCCTCGATGAATTATTAATAATCTTGTAGTGTACGATGATGTGATGCTGGACATATAATCCAGATTGGGTATTTTCTCAAGGCGGAGACAAAAACAGACGTGACTGATGTTACTCAGTGATACACATAAATACTTAATGTGATCAGAGATAACTGTATGTGTTTAATGGCGTCGATACGCATACTCTTGCGAAACATTCATCAGACTTGGTGTTCAGGGGATATGGATATAATTAAGTTCAAAAACATGTTTTCACGTGCCCACGCTACCTGACACAGATTTATCACGATCAATTTACATGATCCCCAATCGAGATGTCGTGTATGTCTTGATTAAACATTTGGATAAGAGATAGCAACAGGTAGGGTGCGACCAACAATGCGTGTTCGAGTGGGTAAACGAAGACACATACAAATTTGAAAACACAAGTGACAAAGATAAAGTAACAAAATGAGCTAACCCAATTTGAGAAAATCTAGGCCGGTTAGAAGTTTCGATTTGGTGTTATTGACCTTGTATTTTCATTTATTTCGTATGAAGTTTTATTTTCACTGAAGATGTAATGTCACCCTCTTTGTAAGAGGGGAGGTTAACTCGATTTGGCTGGAGTTATCTAGAGGATGACCTCCATTGATTTTATAGCCATGTGGGAGTGAAGAGATAAAATATCAACAGAGAACTGAGCAATACGAGCCCCTTAGATAAGAAAAATAACACAATTTAATCAACAATAATTAATCGCGGCAACTCCAATTCAATCTAAATTATGTCAGCAAAATTTAATAACATTGTCTAATTTGGATTTATTTCATCATAATAAAGATTGATGAAAAGAGCGCAATGTCCACGACTGATTACATCACCTTCATCGCATGACCCGTGCATCACGTCTTCCTATTCTATAATCTTCCTACTCTGAACACTTCAAATCTTCCTGAACTACCTGGTCCTTTTTTCGGAACACGTCATCTATTTCCGGACTTGCGACTTCAGTCTTCGGACTGTCCTATCTCTATCAAAAAGCCGTTTCCTTAAAGGAAAAAAAATTACCCCTAAATCGCTACACCTATCACTTTCTATACGTAGATATAACTTCGTCACTTACTTTACTCAGAAGCATAAATAACTATCCGATCGCTGCATACATTCTGAACTAATTCGATAGATCATCAATTTCGCTTGACAGCGATCATAAATTAACACTTGAGAGGTGTATCTAACATTAACGTACCACATGCTCGATAACTATTGCATAAATCTCACAAACTTCTAGCTCACAGCAATCCCTAACCTACAACGTTATTTAAACATTACAAAATCAGATATATCATGCGAATATCGTTAACTCACGATAATTAGTATCGTCCTAATAGACAAAATGAATATTTCATTTAATCCTATGAAATTCTCCACATACGAAAACTTGGACAGCATGCGATCCGTAAAGTCTATCAATGAACTAGTAGCTGTAAAATTAAAGAAATAAATCGCATAACAACTTTAGCATCACCAGATTTAGATCAGATTGAATAAACGATACATATTATGGATCCTAGTTATCTCAAGCACATTTGCACAAAACCAAATAGAAAAGTACAAGCAAAATTAAAATTGCATACTTTAATGCTGTTTTCTTCAGAAATTGTGCGTCCTGGCACTAAATCCTCTCTTTTCTAACAAGACATCCAACTGGTCCCTTTTTCTTTTCTCACGAGGAAAACACTATTCTTTTTAGGCGTCTTAGGAACCAAACTTCTTCTCTCTCAGGAAATATAAGACTAACGAATTTTGACCCAGGACATCACTTTAAATTTACAGTATTACCAAAGTTTACACCTTAATTTATTCTGACCAATCGTACACAGCGGTTTCTAAGGTTTTCCCAAGATAGTCATTTTTCCATCAGATTTAGGATAGCATAGTATGTCTGAACTACTTCGCGTATCAAATTCCCTTTGAAAATGATGATTTGACATGTGTTCCTATCAAGTGGTTATGGTTGGTAGCTCAAATGTTTAGTTTCTCAAGACAGCGTTGCGACGCCCGGGTCAAATTTCAATGAGTCATAGAAGTTAGCCTTTCAAGTATAACACTGACGGGGAGGCGAGAAAGAATAAGGGTCGCTTTTCTGGTTTAAATGTGATACAATTTTATTGCTGAATGCATTCAACATTAACGTTCAATACTATTCTAAATGCGACTCTTTACATGAAACTTGCTCCAAAATTGGTATGTTCACCCTCCCTGCTGCTAACTGACATACGTCCGCAGCATAATCGTTTATGTTATTCTATTGAGTTGTTATAGTGAATAAGACGATCTCAAATAAAGAATTTCACTTTCATTTTTTAAAAAAGATATCAGAACAAATGCAGTTGTTGACTGCAACATTTTTCACTCCATAATGCAAATAGTAATTCTGAAATCATACAGAAAGAACGAAGCCATCCTGTCCTCTCATTTTAATAACTCTTCTGCGTCTCCTTGTCATGTTAATAACTCTATGTATACAGTTTAACATGCATTGGTAGTTTTTAATTGATTCTGCCATAGAACATACGTATATTTCAGAAAATGTATAGAGAAAGAAACTTTCATCATGTGGTTTTTTCTCTCGTTAAAAAGTTTGTTTGATCGACTTAAGAATGACCGAAACCCGATACACTCTGTACCTTCTGTAATATTTATCTGTTTCGACACACGTGTGTTTGACATGACCACATGTGAACTATTAGGAAGATACTCATTTACCCTGGTGTAGGACAGCATTGAAGATCATGTATTATTATTGTATTTTCAATACCTCAACGTTATTTATCCTTGGAAATTTTCAACTTTGGACATCTCATAAAGATATGAGATGAAATGTTAGTGGCACCAAGACTTAGATTAATTAATAACGCAGTATGTATGGATGTATTTATATTTGGCTCTATATCTTAATCTGATATCTACTGACATGATATGTGTGTGAATTCTTGGAGGTGAAGGAATCTCTGCATCCCTGTAGATTCTCTTGAACATTAAACACAAATATTAAATCTAGGTCTTAACCTAGAGCAAAGGATTACCGTGACTCTTTAATACATTTAAATTCGTGCTTGGATAAAGTTTATTTCCGTCAAGTAGAATATATTATTTTTGTTATTTGCATGCTGTTTTTATACTTTCAGACATCAGTTGACGAATATTATTCCAAGATTCTTTTTATTGGCTACTATTACGTCATTGGGAATCGACTTATCAGAACGTGGGAATCTCTCTCTCTCTCTCTCTCTCTCTCTCTCTCTCTCTCTCTCTCTCTCAAACACACACACACTCTATAACACACACATATAGCTTTTTCTCTTTTCTTTTTAATTTTATTATATGCTATGGATACAATTTTATTTTGGACTAGACCTTGTCCAAAATCAAGTTCATTTTCTACCTGATCTGAATCATTGATTTTTTAAAATTTCTTTAGCTAAGTAATACATAGACGATATTTTTTTCTGTGAATTTGGGTTAACTATTAGGACTATTATCTTTGCCTTAGTCAAGGACATTGTATTTACCATGGCCTTTCTTATAATTTTAGTTATAGACTTTCGAATTATAAATAAGTATTTATTTTCTAAACATTTGGAACTTTCCGGAATAAAAATGTCATTAGGTAATATCTATTTGTTTTATAGAAAATGCTACTTGTGACCTGAGCTCAAGTACTTGACTATATAATCTTGTTTATTTTATTTAAAAAAATCATTTATTTGTGTTGTAAGGTCTGAACAAAATTAGTTGTATTATTGTTTTGTCCAGTATTTCATTTGGGCTGGAATTTATGTATTCAAAATATTTTATTCAAGTTATACTTCTAGAAATACAAAATGATTAAAAATATCATTTTTAAAAATACAGACATGGATTTATAGTGAAATTTAGATAAGAATATATTCTTGAAGTGTATCGTTATGATTCATCAAAAGGCTGTTGATATATCATTAATGCACAGGCCACATCAAGCACATCAACACTTTCTACGCTGGATTTAACTTAGAATACCACCAAAGTTTATTTAAAACTTGATTCATTCTTATTTGTGTTAGTAATTATGTGGATCCTAATTGGATTTAATTTGCCATACCATAAGTTCCTTATTTTTTACATTTTCACTCGTGTATTCAATGGAATAAATTATTTGTTGAATTTTACAAAGCTGGTTCACCGCTCCGGTGACCTAGCGGTTAGGGCGTCTGCCTCGGATGCGGGAGGTCGTGGGTTCTATCCCCGGCCTAGTCATACCAAAGAATTGCAAATTGGCACTAACAGCTGCCTCGCTTGGCGCACAGCATTAAGAGGTTGTGTTAGGATTGGTCGTCCTGGTGTCAGGACAATGTAACTGGGTGGGAAATCATGCTACATGTCTGCGGCATGATGCCCCAGTGCTAGACATTGCTATAAACTGTCACGCTGCAGACATCGTAGCGATATGACTGAACAATTGTTAAAGCTACGTTAAAAGTCCGAATCACACACACACACACACAAACATACACATAGCTGGTTGCTTCTCACTATTTTCTGTTTTTTCCTTTTATGAATTGTAAGACCATTGAGTCTAATCTCTCTCTCTCTCTCTCTCTCTCTCTCTCTCTCTCACACACACACACACACACACACACACACACACACTAATGGAGCAAATCTGGCATCCATTGTGATAGCTGTTACTATATATTTATGATGAACCGTTCCAGTTATTTCCCAATAACTGTTCATGGATATTGACTTAATTTGACAATTTGGGATATAGTCTTTCGAACTAAGATTAAATACCCGTCAGCTACTAAATATAGCCACAGTTGCTAAAGCTAAAAATAATAGAAAAGCTGTTTACGAATTTTCTATGTCACTTAATATGCTTCAAGTGGATGTAGTATAAATTACCATGATTTAAAAAAAAATCCTTTTCTAATCTATTAAAAATCCAGATTCATTAGTTATCAAAATTGACAGTAAACACACCAATTAGTGAGAGGAACCCTTAAACAGTTTTCTTACATAACTAGTCAACATAATCTGAATAGAACTTAATAGAAAGCAACGTTCCCAGAATACTCAAGTAACTGTTTTTGCTTTAAACTATTATACAGTTTCTCAGCTGAACGATCTGATGCCTGCTTAGTCTTCTTGTATCAAACTATGCCAAATTAGACCTTATCATATTTCGAGGAAGCAATTGCTAATACAAATTACAGTAATATAGATTATAATAGAGGTACTAACAGACGTCAGGAATAAATATTTATATTAATTATAATTTCCTTCATTCACAAGATGACAAAGGTCGATATTTTGCTGCCTCATAACATGCGCTACAATATCACCTACAGAACGTTATTCGTTAGATGGTTGGAAACATGATAACTGAAATCAGATACCTTTCTTTAACTCTCAAATGCGTATTTCATAAACATATCAATATGTGATCTACTTTGTGGTGACACATAGAGATAATTGATTACTGTTTAATTAAGGAAACTTGCATTCGCAAACAAACTATACTTATATTTTACTGAAAGGAATGCACATGCAATTTACCAAAGCACAAGGGAACATTTAATAAGATTTTTATCTAGTCCATTCGCTATTATATAAAACTACTTACATGAATTTTGCGCAGATATTAAAACCTAAAGAAGATATGAGTCATGACATTGAGTCCAATCATATGCCTTTTATATATATATATATATATATATATATATATATATATATATATATATATATATATATATATATATATATATATATATATATATATATATATATATATATATATATATATATATATATATATATATAGTGACATCTCTATGGTCTTGAACTACGCAACAGAAAATAGGGAAAATCAACAAGGTTAGTAAAATTCAACAAATAACTAATTTCTCTCGAATACAAGGTGAAAATGTAAGATGAACCTCCAGTATGGTGAATTAAATCCCTGACCGGCTTGAAAGTTCACAGGATTCCTAATGAATTCCAGTAGTGTTCTGAAAGAATTCCAGTATTGAACGATGATGATGTGTCAGTAGTCTCAAATGTGCAAAATGTGCCAGGAATGTTTATATATCACAATGATATAATCCAAAATGCCCCTGAATGAATTTGCAATAACATAAATAGCTTTTTAGTCCCAAACAGATAGATAGAGCACTTTGTAATTCCAATGAATAATATACATAAATGAATCCTCTCAAATTTAAAACTGAACACAATAATCAGACTGATTCCACTTCACATGTTAAGGTAGGGATGAGTAGATTATGATGTAAACAAGCCTTTCCACTGGACCTATGCAGTAAATACAATTTTCTGAAAATATTCTTTCATCTTGATGGAACATTTCTCCAAACTGTAAACATATTTAATTTTTGGAGACTTCTAAGGTCATAATCAAGAACTCAAACTTAATAAACCATGTTTACAACTAATATTTATCTTCGTACATAACCTACATGAGAGACAAGTGTCGTCTATGTGATATATTGTTTGCAAAAGAAATGTCATCAGTCAGTAGGCCCTTACAATCTATAATCTTACCTAAAATATTAAACACACAGTGCAAACAAATAATCCCTTGTTACTTGTTTAGTGATCGAATGTAGTTTTATCGATAGTGATAAATATAAAGGAATGGTCTCTTGCATGGTTATCTTAAAAAGTGCAATATTAATAGATACTCCTAATATTCCAAGAACTGACAATGGATCAACCCAAATAGTACACAAATGCAAAGAGACAAACTTTCAGAATTGGAATGAAAGTGCTGCATTTTATCACATCTTTCCAGCCAAACATCATAAGAACACACCTAAGATGATCAGGCTGAAGCTGTCATTAAGATTGGTAATTGTGCTCTACTGAAACTATCTGTGTGGGCTATCATATATATATATATATATATATATATATATATATATATATATATATATATATATATATATATATATATATATATATGAGACCCATAATGGAAACAAAAACAAACTAAAGTTGGAAATGTGAAGTTTGCCTTTGTTTAGTGCTCTGCTGAGCAGAATGGTAAGCAAATATATATCATTATTGAGAGAAACAATGCTAGTTTCAAATGTATGCTAATAGAACCAAAGATTGTTATAACAAAGTGTGTGACTGCGTCATTTCAGAGTTGAGATGGAATACCAAACCCAGAACAATACAGGTTTGTAAAGGAAATACCGCGGACTTGCATTGGGACTTTGATGAAGAGGGAAGCAAGATAGGTAAACTAGAATGGTATTTCAATGATACACAATTAATATGCATCAAGTCAGATACAAAGGAATTGAGACTGGAACCTCCCTATCGGGAACGAATTGAGATATTTGGGAAGTCTTCGATGAGCCTGAAAAATATATCAGTAACCGATGAAGGAAGATATACCTTGTTCCCCGTGTTTTTATGGCACACAAGTGACAGTGTGCAAACTATTTCACTCCATGTCAAAGGTATATATATATATATATATATATATATATATATATATATATATATATATATATATATATATATATATATATATATATATATATATATATATATATATATATATATATATATATATATATATATATATATATATATATATATATATTCATGTAAGGGTCATAAAAGCGATTGTATCTATGTATGTCAAACAACCGGTCTCATGTTATCTCTTAAAATGCAATATTTCATCGAAGGAATATGGCTGTCAAAGTCTTTTAGATATCTGCTTTAGTATTATTCCTATCATAAAATATCTGGAGACGACATTCATAAATGGTCAGATTTGATTTTTGTTTTTAAGTATAGATCTGGCAGTCGTTTTTTTATAGACTTTTTCCCCATATCTTGCAATATTACATGCATACAATGAAACGATATTGAGCATTGTGATTATATTATATAGAACCACCATCAGATAAGTGCAGGAGCAAAATCAGTTTTCTTGGGCACTCCTCGATACTCGCATGTGATATCCCATCATCAGACTGCGGAAGGCCACAAATGACAGCAGTTTGGAAACGTAGTAAAACATTGGAAGTTTTGGTATGTTATAAACTTGTAATATTTATAAGCAAAATGTTGACTACAATAGAAACAGAGCAAATTTAGTCTTTGCTTATTCAATGCTTATAGTTTGCTTGCCAACAGGTATAAAATGTACCACCTCATGTGTTTGTTTCATCATTTGTTTGTATATTATTTTATTACATTTAGATTTTTCATAAGTTAATTTTAGTTGTGAATTTAGTATAATAAAAATCAAAATACTAGACGAATGTCACCCCCACAAATGTATGCGTACCTCAGCTCAAAATAAATAAAAAGAATACATTGATGATTTTATTTTGTTATTCTTGCCATGCTCACAACTGCTGCAAAAATAAATTAATTAATGTTTGAAATGAGCATCAGAAAACAAGTAGAATACATATAAATAATAACATATAATTTAAGTGAATACAATGAGATATACGGATGTAAAAGAGTATATGCTTCATCATGGATATTGAGAATCAATTACTTCTAGATACTGGATACATTCATTTGATTTATTAGTTTAGTGTTCTTGCAATTTCAATGAAATGGCGAAATAATCAACCTTGTTATTAAAGATTTGTACCCTTCTTAGATGCCATTAGCAGTCATCAACAACATGGAGGAAAACATTGTATAAGATAGTGGTTTGACTATATTAATGAATCATCTTTTTATCTAAAGTATGAAATCCATGCGTAAGAGGTAATGCTCATGTAATTTCTGATTACTGACAGGGACAAGGAAATTACTTCGTGATAAATTCTTCGTTAATCGATAAAGAAATACTTTGCTGTCCACAAGGAACAGCCATGGATTGTGCTGATAACGTTTCCAGTACGTTTTGTGCTTCTTTTCTTCTTCAAGATGATGAAATTACATCTACAATCGAAAACAAGACACCTCAAAGACATTTATCGACAAACCAAGGTATTGAAAAGCATATCAAGAAAAATTACAACCTTGAATACTTCCAATCCAAATATAAAGAAATAAAAATTAACAACCCAGAGAAGCATTTTGCTACTAAGACATAAGTTAATATTTGCCTCAACATTTTCTTTTACACTTTTCTACTTATCATGCCAAATTTTACGAGGTTTTTGTGTTTTTATGAAAGTCTAGTGAGATTTTAAGCATCTGATGTCCCAGTAAGTAATATGCTGGGTAAAAGTATGTTAGTTACAATCACATTGATAATGTGCAAATCACATTTTCTGTTTTACAAGGCTTCATGATACTAGCAGTGTTACCTTGGATTGACTAACTGGCCTTATATAAGATGTTGCATACTCTCGTGTACCTAAAAAGCAGACTTTAAGCTGTTATGATAGTGAAAAGACTCTAATAGACACACTGTAATTGAATGAAAAACAGTTTAATCAAACGGTAATCAACACTGTCGCCACCATTCTCATCCCATAAGCACTCTTCTACACTCTCAGAAAGCAGTCAGAATTCTTAGACTGTGGCATGCATCTTTAAATTAACTGGACTTATTTGAATATCTGCAGTCTTTCTTCGACACAATGAGATTTTATCTGACTGTACACATTGAATCAAGCAAAGCACTAATAAAAAAAGGCAATAAAGAATAATTCTCTTGGTTTTAGAAAAGTGTTGTGACTATTGTTTTTTTAAAATTTAACTTATTTGATGTTCTAGCAAACCTTGCTAAATTAGAAAAATGCTTTTAAGTTTTAAGTTAATATTGATGCATATAACTTATTGTTTAGTTCCCAACATCAGTAATACAGAGAGCAGAGAAATGAGCAACCATACCATTATTATTCTTCTGGCGATCTGTGTCACAATGAGTTCATTGGGAACAGCAGTTTCCTTAGTAACTGTCAGATTTATTTCTAAGATTGTAAAGAACCAAACTGGCTTCGGTAAGTCTAATATGTTGCTGTTGCTGATATAAATGTTGTTTACCTAAGGCTTTTCAAAAGTGATATTAAAAAAGTAAATAATTTCTATCCAATTTTGTAAGCGACGTTGATGTTTATTATTTCAAGATGTATTATCACTACCTTCTTCTGTTTTGTACAGTATTTCATACTTTAAATATGTCTGTGGCTATACAGTTATTAAGTACAATGTATTTTTTAAACTAACCTATAAATCACCCAAGCACAATATATATGCCTTGTACTCCACTCTGACTGATATAGTGTCACATGGATCAAGTATTATAGGTTTTAATCAACACCTGAAATAAATAATTATTTTCACAAATTGTTCCTATGTATTAATAATAATCTTTATGATTAAACAGTCATTGTCTCTTTTGAGGATAACAGATCTGGCAGTGGCAAGGAATACCAATTTCCAAGCATATTACTCAGAACGTTGGATTTACAACTTTTTTTAATTCAGTGCTATATTAAAAAATAAAACAAATATCTGAGATACTTATCAGTACTTTTTCATGAATTTCACCAAGACTCGGACGTTTCACCTTGTAGTGGTTAACGTGTTTACAGGAAATTGACCTTACAAAAAGGGCTACACTTAAAGTCATGTTCATGCACATCAGTATAATAAATACGGCATTTCTAAAACAAATTATAATTAATTTTGCGTAATGTGTAATTAAAACTCTAATTGAAACAATCAATCTTTCACATATGTAACAAACGAAAGCTTGGAGACAGCTAATATTCCTTTGCCGTACACAGTATATTGTTTTCTTCATATATAATATCTATACTAAACAGTTTTAATGTATGCAAGTTCACATTGGAAATTTGTTAAAACAATTTACTAGAAATATAACTTTTTCTGCAAAATTATGAACCTATATTGTGTAACATCATTATCAGAGTTAAATATATTGCCCATTTTAACTTGAGCATTAACTGTATTTGAGTTGTTGTATAGTTACAAAATATTTCCTATACAATTGCAGTTCAGAAAAAGCGAAAGATGCGCAAGTATAATGCTGACCAAGGTAAGAACAAGCATCTACTTTGGAATGTTAGGTATCACCACAATGATTGAGCCAATTAGTTGTTATTGCACCCTACTTGAGTTCATAAGTACTAACAGTTTTCTCTTACTTTTACTGGATATTTACCAACCAATGAATAATGTTGCTTGCTTTCAATATAATTCAACAGTAAAACCTAAACAGAATATATTCTGTTTACGGCACCCAGTGTGGTGAAATTTGCATAGGTGAGAACCAAACATGTGATTTAGCAAGGTCCAAAACGGTAAATTGTACCAAATATTCCAGCCATTTAATTTGAATGCAGCTAATATCAAACAATGGTAGATAATCTATGGCGTGTTATGTTTAGTTGTTGTAGTTGTTGTAGGGTTTAACGCCATTTTTCAGCACAAGATAGGCTATACATGGCGGCCAGTATTAATGGTGGAGGAAGAACCCAGGAAATCCCCGGAAAGAACCACCGACCGTTATGTTTAGTAGATTGCATCCATGTTAATGCTCACGGCAAGCAAGACAAGTGTGATGTATGAGCATGTAAGTAATACGCACTTGGTAAAATATGTAGAAAAATGAAGGAAATAAATGAATGAATGATCTTTATGTGCATGTAGCCTATTGATCATCATCAAGTTTATATATACAAACTCGTATATGCATATATACACTTCAAGTTATACATATAACCTTCTATATGCATATAAAGACATGCATGCATACACATATTTTTTACCTTGTTAAGTATATTTAATTTAATTTATATTTAATTTAATTTGTGTTTGATTTGATTTTTTGTTTGTGGGTTTTGGAATCTTTTCATTTTTTTTTACATGTCGATGTAATATAATTGTTTTTACTAGGAATTTAATATGTTCCAGAAAATTCAGTTTGACCTGAATCTTTTCTAATCTACCTAATAATATAAAAACTGTTTCTATTTTTTGACTTAGTTCCTGGCCTATATTAAGGGTCAAGTAAGCAACGTTTTCTCAGAGTAAAATTATTGGTTCTTTTTAAGGACATACAAGGGCTACGTGATTTTTATATGTAAACAGGATCACATGATCCTCTATTTCGCAATTAGGCTTTTCCAAAATTGCGAAATACTTAGTATTAACAGTAATGTTTAGAGAGAGAGAGAGAGAGAGAGAGAGAGAGAGAGAGAGAGAGAGAGAGAGAGAGAGAGAGAGAGAGATATAGAGAGATTTAAGAGTCCAGGCTTTTAAACACTTGATGTCAAGTTGTTTTCTTCTGTTGTGACCAGTATTAACGGTTTGAGTTTTTGAGTTATTTGTTAATTTTTCTTCAGATTATTTGGACTCTAAAATATCAATTTGTTTCTGTGGAAATATTATTGTATTCATACAGAATTATTGAACAAGGACATTCCTTAAAAATTTAATTTGGATTTCCAAGACCGGAGGAATAATTATTGTGTTTCTACAAGGAACTGTAGATTTCAACACAATACAGATTATAACATATGTCATCGCCTTCCATCTTGGATTCTTCATCAGGACTCGAACTTGAAATCATTAGAACATTACATTATTAGGACTTCAAAAATATTAGTTGTTGATTATTCTTGGATTATGTTTGAGTTTGTCTTCAACATGCTTGGACGGGTTAGGTGTTGTTTAGGCAGAAAAATCAGTAACTGAAGAATCTTTGATTTTCCAAAAGCAATTTTCTTTTTGCTTGATGCCATTTAATAATTGTCTGTCGTATTATACGATCAAGTCTTCATATTGTGTGCGATGTCACACCAAAACACGAACTACATATCCAATTTAATTTCAAACACGGAATGGACGAGCAAGGAATATTGAAACTTGTGTACGATGTGGTGCAAAGAAGTTCACTTTTGTAGGAAAATGTCGTGAACACGCATGGTTCAGTTTACAAAGAAACGTTGACAGTGTTAATATCACGGCTGTATTAACAAAGTTAACAGGGACACTGTAGAGTAAATATGCAGGTATCAAACATCTTCCTGACTATAATTAATGTTTATTTGACACACAGCTTAATATATTACTTGATTGTAACTATCAACGATAGCCTAGTGGTGCACCTTTCAAGCGAGATGCTTTTGATGTTCCCGACATGACATTGCTAATAATGTTAGTTAGTCATGTTCGTCCCGTGTGGGACATATGGCTGCAACTAACTTCCGCCATCCAGGTCGGTATGGTGCCATCTAAAGGCTATCGTGGGTATCCGTTCTTGCGCATCCTTTACATGTCATCGCGATTTGATCCTGAGCACTGTGATATACTGGGAATGTTGTTACATCACGTAATTTAATTTAGGTTCATATTCAAGATCAATTTGTGGCCCAGATATGTTGCAGAGTTTACGGAGGCTTATAAATAACAACGATGTCCGAGGCCGTCAATGCGCTGATGTGAATCCAATCTTTGCCTTGAATGCGACTATTCCAATATTCCGAGAAAGAATTGGATGATCGGTCGTCAAAGGAGGTATGGAAGCCACGATTACATTTGAAGGTTCGATCTCGCTTGTACAATGCTCCATTGATCAAAAGCAAATTAATATTAATCCAAAACAATGGGCACAAAAATACGGACATTATCCAAAGTATACTACAATTCGCGTGGGTATTGGAGAGTTGAAGCCGCCGGGAACAGTCTGCCAGTACAAGAAAGGTCACCCATGGGATTGCTCGAGCATCGTTGGCCAAACAAACGTTGTATCAAATTTGTTTTTCAGTACTAAGAAAGATATCATAGGGTTTGATTCGATCTCTGAACGCCTAATCAAATTAACCACGCTGATTTGTTATTTCTTCAGTAAGAACTTGTCCGTGATTGGCAAGGCCGATTGCGGACCTATAAATATATACTAACCATTTTTGATGTCACCAGCAGTTGCAAAGATTCTACAAGTGTTACCTATGCAGTCTCGTGCATTTATACACGTGGGCCACTCACATGGTCCTCGATTGTCACAACTGGATCCAGGCAAATACATTTTCGGCTCTGAAACTGTAATGCCGCCCAAACACTTTGTGCTAATACGTGTCAGTAATGTCAGTGTATTTCGTTGAATCGCACACTTGCAAAACGGTTATTGGCGACATCAGGACACACAGGGTGGTCACAGTTAGTAGCACGACTTCCATTGGTCATAGCAGCATTTATTGTTACAGTAGCCGCGGTTTTTGCACTCAGATGAAGACCAAATTTCTTTGCGTGTTAAATTACATTCACGTGTCAACGATGAATAAATCGCTTCTATCGGTGGCAACCAAACTTCTGCATTTTTTTCCAGTCTTTCATATACTCGTATGGATAAGCACCTTTTTCGTCATCAGTTCTGTGTTATTTGGACACTATTCGCTAACTTGTCCAAAGACCGATTCATAAACTGTATCGAATTGATAACCTGAAATTGATCCATTTGAAACGTTTTCTATTTACCATGTTCATAGGATTCAAACTAATTGGTGAATGATGTCGTGGCAACTGCTTGCTTTATTAAGTGGCGATCACACTCGGAGCTTATGAAGTACCACAGTTTTTTTTTTTTGCTGGGATAATTGCTCAACTGCATATTACATGTTTTATCTGCGGCACCTCTGTATGACAGGTTATTTCACTGATCACAAACTTGGAACCAGGACTTTGCTCTTTAGTTTTGGTTTGCACTTTGCTCTTCAGTAAAGGCTTAATCACAAATAAAATAATGATTGATGCATAGAAGTCACGAATGTTGTCATCCGTCATATTTATCTCTGCTGGTAGGCAGAGCTGCTGCCAAATCCACATTACCATAACTTCGATCAATCTGACAAGTACCTTAACTGTGTTAAGAGATCCAACACTCTGAGCACGATAAAGGACCGGATGCTCTCTTTTTCTATCACATCGTATCACTGCATCACAAAACATGCATGGGATGTGTTCAAGGAGTAATACTGTTTGATCGATATCAAGCATATTTGTGTCTTTGTTAGCAGAGCTAGATGCATTTGTGGCTGCCTCTGAACGTTCCTGCATTTAAATCCGCTTCGAATATATATGGAATCTTCATCATAATTGCTCTGCAGTAAATTTGACAGTGCTTTACCAGGCTCTGGCAATAGTATTGCCTGTGTTTTCACTGATACTACTGTAGGAAATGTAATGACTGGTGAGTAGATGCTGAGTGTTAAATATATGCATGCAACGTCTGCATGTATATTTTTTCCCTTTTGCTTTTTGTGTCGACCTAGGTCCTGTATCCATACGTAGTGCGATACCAGTTATGTTTCTTTCATTTCACTCAACAACAGCAACTCAATTAGAATTAGTTTGTACTGACAGAGGGGACACAAGGCCAGCGGATACAAGTGTTAATACATTAACAGCGATACTGGGTTAAGTGCTTCAAATTTATTTGGTGTGGCTTTGGTAACCTGAACAGGAAAATCGATATCATCAAGATTGAGTTTACCCAGGTGTCACTGTCATTTTGGGGGAAAGTCTTGGTTGTTATTGGCAGGATATAGCACCTACAAAATTGCTCATTCAAAACATATGTTGTCAGAATGTTTTTGTGTTAATAACTGATCTTGGTGGGACCCATTTAGATGTTGGTATGTAAATGGACTTACAAACTGGTCGATACTGTGGGAGATGGATCTTGATTTACAAATATCTTTCAAGAGTCCATCCCGATCCTGAATTTGTGCAATTTTTAGCGTTTCACAAATCTTTTCAATGCCTCTACCAATTTCTTCATTGATCTTTGTGGTTAATGATTACGCGGGCGACATTTTGACACTACGGTGGTATTAGTAGTTGCTTTATACCCAGACTTGTCTCGACATTGCCGCATAACCCGATCAGAACAATGTCTGCTTTGACTCCAGCATGACTAATGTTTGCTTTTTTAAACCACTTGGATTACAGGAATCCTATTTGTCAATATATGTCGATCGTCTTTGCCTGATATGCATGTGGGAAGAATAATGGTCACGTGATTTTCCTACTCTCAACTACCTTTCTGAAATTTGAATTCTGCTACTTTTGTGATTTGCTGTATTTTGTACGAGCATACTCAGCCACTTTTGTAGCAATAGAAGATACGAAAAAACAATGACGGTTTTATTCATACTCATCTACTACCGCAATACTGTTGGCTGCTCACGCTCCTCTGGGTATTCAAATATAATGGTCAAATTTAATATGTTTTGGTTGTTTTACCGTTGTTTTATTTTCTTCTTTGTTCTTGTTGTTGTTGTGGCAACCGGTGGTGGTGTATTCAGTCCACATATCAGTCTAAATAATTAAGGTATGTCAACCTTTATTCCTCGACTTGCCTTGTATATTCCATGCTGCGATGCGAGCTGTTTTACCTGTGGCACAGTAGGCATGGTTATACTAACGGGAGGGTGAAACGTCTTTCAAGGAGATTTTGTCAATGATTTGTTTTGTGTTTATGTATTTTGTCAGGTTCAGAAACAGCAGTCGCTTCAATCCTAGTGATCATTTCATTGATTTTAGTTTTATTGTTTTTGTTTGATGAATCTGTTTTTGCTTGTGCAGCCACAGGGTGTTTATGGTTTTGATATGTTTCTACGTGCTTTATACAACGCGCGAACAAATCCACTAGGCGGACAAAGTGGATTTCGTTATTTGTCTCCACTACCCCATTTAAGGCAGGGTAGTGCCCCAAGACCCTCAGTTAATATGGGCGCGTGTTTTACAGTACTCGTAACGAATGTTCTGCCACAGAGTGCTTATTTTCCACTGCAGACAGTTTTTCACTTATTGCATTCCAATGTCATGCATCTTATTATGCATACGCGCGAGCATTTTATCTAATTGGACATACCTTCATTATAGCGCTGATGCGTCCATCGCCGCATTATTATCTCCTCCACTGAAATGTTTTTACATCTGGGCGGATAGTAAACATCATAAAATTCACCATATTTATCATCTAGGAGGTATATGTTAAATCAAAGTCTAAAAACAGGATTTCTCAAATAAAACACCCCATTGTTTTGCTTTTTGTTGTTGTCTTTTTTACTTACTAGAGTCGGATAAAATAAATTCCATCCCGAGTACAGACAAAGTAAGCTCAAATGACCCGTTACTGAAGAGTATTCCAACTCGGGATATACAAAAGTTAATGCGCTGGTGACCAATAACATCAAATAAATAAGAAAGCGGGGAAAATATCTCGGAAAAGTTTTGCTTCATTACCTATAGCAATAGCTTCTGCAAACGTTTCTCGATACTCACAATGATGCACCCCTGCAACGGCATATATTTCTTCATACAAAATGTTCTTTTCTCCGATGGGTGAGTCGACAATTCTACCTTTATAGGTCCTTGGCATATGTTTGGGTTCGGATGCCGTTCTTACAACGAACTAAACGCTCTCGTTTAATTAATCGTCTATTTAACATCCTCATCACTGTCATCATCAAATATATCACTCGCTTTAGACAAAGTGGGTGAGTTATGCTTGTTTTGCAGATTTATTCTTTCACACACGATACTCTGCAGATTCCTTTTAGTATTATTTGCCTAAAAGTCCGTCCAAATTTATTTATAAGGTCACTACAAGATTCATCAACTTATCAATGTGTTCTGATTTGTTTTGGAAAATGCGTACATATTATGGGCTTCTTTGATAAACCCATACGATGCATTCAAAGTACACAGTGATCTCAGTTTATCCGTCACACTTTGGATAATCTAATCATTTGGCAAGTATATTTTTAAGTTTAAAACTTCCATTAATTCTTATAGCATACTTTGTGAGTCATTTATCTGGCTACCAGTGAATGTGGGGCTCCGAATGGACAAGTGGTCTAAAGCGCTCTCCGTTACGGATCACTGCTATCTGACCTCTGTCTGCATGGGTTCGAATCTAGGATTCAGCTAATGTGGGTATGTGAGAAAGCTTGCCATTAGCTTCTCGTGGGTCGGTGGGTTTTCCCTGGGTTTCCCCGGGTTCTTCCTCCACCATTAATACTGGCCGCTATGCATAGTCTATCGTTTGCTGAAAAATGTTGTTAAATCCCACAACAACAAAAGCCAATAAATGTTTGTAGATAAACCGCTGCTTGCATTTCTTTAATACAGAAATATTCACAATTCGATTAGATGTGCCTTTTTTGTCAGCGCAAAATAATTAGAAATGCTCTGGAAACTATACTGCATTGTGCATTATTGCTGTGAAGAACAATCAATACAGAGCCTTGTTGTTATATTAATGTATTAATATAAGCATGTCTGGATACAGTAGATTCATTCATTTCGGCGTCTTTATTATTCAAATCCTCATCGGAAATATTAAACGGTCGTAATCACGTGCTTTGCCAAAATGCATGAGCATATGTTTATTTGGATTCGCATATTACGCTGGGTTGATGAAACTGACTTATATATATAATTGGTGCTGACCTTGTATTAAATGTATTAAATATAACTTCTTTCAAATTCAGTATTTTTCAACGTGTCTGTAGGTAGAGTTGGGCATACGAGAGAGCTTAAGTAAAAAGAATATCCATTCTTATTCATGCAAATTTAAGTCACACCGCGTAACATTTGTTTACGCGTGAATAATGGCAACTTGATGTAATTAAGAGAACTTGTTTAATTCCTCAGACATACTGTTACATAACTCTCATTGATCCATTTTTTTAAATAATTTTTGTAGGTGTACCATCATCAGACGTGTGATCTTTGGAAATTATGTCTACTGTACCGGCTCTCATTTCCAAAACAAATAAAGTGTAAACAGAAACCAACAGACGGCTACGGTTCAGAGATCGAATCAAACCCTATGATATCTTTCTTAGTGATGTGCTCTTTTTACGCCTTTATCTTCAGTTATTTCATTCTGGCACTGTTTTATTCTCAAGTGACTTTGTTGATAGAGTGTGTTGCTGCTTTTTGTTTTTAGTTGTAACATAACTACCACAACCGTGCTTTTTCTTAAAAAGACTCTATAAACATTGTGTGACCGAATGAGAAAATGTATTTGCCATACTCATCGTCGAGAAAGGTTTTTTAATTATTGTTTGGGAATGAGTGTCCAAACTGACAAAACAATTTAATTGATTTACCCAACAATAAATATCCGTTTTCTCGTATACAATACTCTTATCCCTGAAAATGTAATAGTAAGAAAATCAAAGTCAGGTTTGTCAAGATGGCCGCAAGAGCCACAAATTAGCGTTGGTCTCTCAAAAGAGGATTCAGAAATTAATCGTTTTAATTATTTCTCTGATTGTAAATCTATGCTGTCAAAGGCTTGTGATGTAGTAAGAAACACTCTTCACTCTACCCAGTGTAAACTGAAGTTATGGCATGACAAACTATAAAGGAAAGAACTTTTCAGCCCTGGTGATAAGGTTATGGCTCTCTTGCCCATACCTTAAAATCCTCTTCATGCTAGGTATAATCGTCCTTGTACATTTAAAATGAAAATAAGTGACTTAAATTATATTGTCAACACTTCTTGAAGGCAGCTATAGAAACACCTCTGCTATATACAAATGTTAAATTGGCATGTTGATAGGGATAGCCCTGTTAATCAATAGTCAATACACTTGTACCTGTTCTACACAGTGAATATTCAAATGATGGCGTGCAATCGGATTATATTGACTTTGATTTAATTCTTCTTTGAAATTATGATATATTAAATAATCTGGATCAGAAACATTCGCAGCTTTTGTCAGAAGAAGTAAGTGAATTGAAACAGTTAATAAGTGAATACGATCACTGTTTCCAGATTTTCCAACACGAAAACAATATCTACCATGATGTTGAAATTGTAGATTCTACATCCATGAAACAGCATCCTTACAAGATGAATCTTGTCAAATTGGAATTTTTAAAAAATGAAATTCAGTATTTTCTGGAGAAAGATTTTATTGAACCAAGCAATATGGAGTTCGCCATACCTTCTTCTGCTGAAAATAACCGCTCCGGTGACCTGGTGGTTAGAACGTCCGCCTCGGATGCGGGAGGTCGTGGGTTCGATCCCCGGCCGAGTCATACCAGAGACTTAAAAAATGGTACTAACAGCTGCCTCGCTTGACGTTCAGCATTAATAGGTTAATGTTAGGACTGGTCGGCCTGGTATCAGGATAATGTGACTGGGTTGGGCATCTACATGTCCGCGGCATGATGCCCCAGTGCTAGACATCACTATAAACTGCCACATTGCAGACATCGTAGTGATATGACTGAAAAATTTTTAAAGCTACGTTAAAAATAAAAAAAAATCACATCACACATCACATCTTCTGCTGAAACAAGATAATAAATTCAGTATGTGTACTGTCTAATAAAAAGTAAACCGTGTCACCAATACAGATTCATTTCCAGTACCAAGAATCGATGACAAAATTGGAAATGCAAAATGTATCACCAAGTCTGACCTGTTGAAAGGATTTTCACAATTTCCACTAACGGAAAGAGACAAAAAACTATGTCATTTTTAACTCCAGGTGGACTTTACCAATATAAAATGATGTTTTCCGGTATCATAAATTCTCCGTCAACCTTGCAGCTTTTAGATGTATGCGATGCGTACATTGATGATATAATTATATACAACAACACCGTGGAAGATCGCCTTGTAACTGTCCGAACATGGTTCGAATGAGTGAGTCAAATTTGACTATTAATTGAAGTTAGTTTGCCGAGATTGGTGTTAGCTTTTATTTCAAATGGTGGGGAATGGTCTGGTTAAACCCGACGACAAATAAGGTTAAAGCTGTCTCTAAATATCACAGTGCCCATCACGAAAAAGCCACTGACATGATTTAGAGGTATCGGTGGATACTATCAGAAATATTGCTCCACATTGTGTCCATTATTGCTGAACCCCTTACCAATTTATTGAGCAAGAAAACGAAGCTTTATTGTTATCAAAATGTCAGCGAGCTTTCGATAAATTAACTTCCATACTTAAGAGTGCAGCGGATCTTTCATCTCCAGATTTCAATCAATAATTTAAAATGTGTATTGAAGCAAGTGATGTATGGGTTGGTGGCATATTAAATGAAGAAGTAAAATATGGTGGGCATAAGCACCACATAAATTATGTCACATTCTAGAAGGAATGTTTGTCTTTTATTTTGCCTTTACGACACTTTCGAACTATGTACTAATTCAGCTCCTGCTTCGATTATCATATATTGTTGAATTGAAGATTGATATTACAAGCATACAGCATTGATATTAAGCACAGGAAAGGAAAATAAAATTTTATTGCAGATGTAAAGAAGTTGTATTGCTTTAATTAATATATAATTTTGTATCATTCATCCTTTGTAATTTATTATTATTATTATTATTATTATTATTATTATTATTATTATTATCATTATTATCATTATATTTGTGTATGTTTGACTAATATGTAAAAGTAAGCTTTAATATATAAAGATTTGCTATCAGTGATGGGGTGTTACATATCTTTATTTTGGGAAACGTTTTGTACATGACTATATTTATTTCGATTTTCACTTTTGGCCCTTAGATTGCATAGGATCTATAAATCAGTACTGTACAATTTCTAATAATAAAATGTTTTCGAGTTTGGAATTATTTATGGTTGGCCATTTAATGTCAGGTGGTTGCTTCGAAAGGGAGTTTTCGTCAGAGGTGATGGCAAATTGTAATGCTACTATAATTTTATCTTTTTAAATTTTTATTTTGTGTGTGTGCGTGTGTGTGTTCGAACTTATTATATCTGGGCTGATTTAGGTAAACTAAAACGTTTACATTTCACTTTTGCTGAAATTCTAAAATTCTAAATGTTTTGATAATTTATGAATACCTCATTCAAAGTTTAGCAATGAATGTAAGAGTTCTAACCAGTTCAAGTTTGAAAAGGAAAGATATATCCCTCTGGGCTAAGCAAAAATGGCATCCATTTTATTTTTTATAAGAAACAGACAGTACTGTGGAGATTGAAAACTACTAGGATAATTATTCCA
This sequence comes from Sinohyriopsis cumingii, assembly GCA_028554795.2. Taxonomy (NCBI): domain Eukaryota; kingdom Metazoa; phylum Mollusca; class Bivalvia; order Unionida; family Unionidae; genus Sinohyriopsis; species Sinohyriopsis cumingii. Next base: position 50,803,832 of record CM068831.1, read on the forward strand.
TTTATGGTGTGTAGTTAACCATCAATCAAGTCTAGTAATAAAGCTGGTATCACCATTCCTTTTTTAACCATCTTGAATTATCTATCCAGAGAAGGACAGTGATATCTGCATTAGAGATACTGATTGATGAAAATAAAATACCTTTGGTAAATCTATAATGATAACCTGATTTAAAAAAAGAATATGATAAGATATTGTTAGTTCTGATAAGTCAACTATTATCATACATGTAATACTATCTATGACATAAATCCCATGGCCCGAAGAGGAGTCCATGATATTAGGAATGAACTCGATATGCTAGATCCATGGGGGGTAGTGAAATTAGATAATATATTGTTTATTTGGAGTCAATTCAATCCTACACAACAAAGTATATTAGATTATTTCGTGATCTTTGAAGACAAGTTTTCGTATGCATAGATTCAGCTGTTGTTCCAAGGCATAAAACAAACCAGTATGCAATAACCTTAACGTTATCATTTATCTATATTTCCTAGAGGTCAAGGTTGCTGGAGATTCAATGCAAAAGTGCTAAGGCAAATAGAATACACTAACGCAGTGAAAAATGTATCTTAAGTACGTATGAAGAGAATTGTCTTGTAAGTGATACAAATGATTCACTGCAAGTACAAAAGTTAACATGTTATGATCTGGTATTTTAAAAAAATACTTAAAATGAAAATTAGAATTGAAACAAAGAACTAAATGCTTAATTTTGGATGATGAGAAAGTTTAACAGATAAACATGAAATACTTACTCAACAAATGTCTTTTTAAAGAAACATTATGAAAGCAAAACCAATAGTTATGAACATCGATACAAATCATTTTCCGTTGATGATAAAAAATAACTTGCAACTGCTCAAAAGAGCTTTGGTGAGTGTAAGATGACTTTTCCTAAATGTGGTTTAGTATTAGAAAATGAAACCAGCCCCGGATCAGATGCATTTCTTGTCGAATTTTCTAAGTTCCAGAATCAAAGATATATAAATTTTGGATATGAAAACAAACGTTTATATGTCAACGAATTATCACTTAGATTCCAAAAGAAGACAAAACTGCAACGTTTTGTATTAAATTTGAAACATATTTATTACTAAATATGGACTACAACATAACATCAGACTCATCCGAAAAGAGCACGTTCAGCAAGGTTTTAGGAAAAGGAATTTGCTGTTGGTGAAACATTTGAATTTTGTATTATTTTATGAAGTACCTGGATAAAACAAATTAATTAATCTGTCCTCTTATTGTTAATTGCTTATGACAAAAGATTTCATTCTGTGGATGGGAGTTTTTTGGAAAATGCTCTGAAATATTTTAATTGTTGTGAATCTCCCAGTGATTCAAGTATTTTGCCACACCTAAAACCGCAGCGTCATGCATAATGGTTACATGTCTCCTTTCTTAAATCTATAAAGACAGAGTGTCATTAAGTGACCCATACTTAGTTCCATACTTATTTATCTTAGGTATACAACTTCTCGCCATTAGGCATATAAGAATATAAATAGTATTTGTGTTTGCTGTAATAGCATATCATGTATGCCGATGAGGCCTTTTTACTCTTTTTTGTGGTTGTCTACAGTCTCTCAGGTCTACTGACGGAACTCTCAAGGATTTAGGTTCTTGATTGATTGATTGATTACTTGGATTTAAGTCGCGTGCGCCCAAACGTTTCTTGGTCAAATTGTAATGTATTAAAATGTAAAGCTATTGTTTACAGGAAGTAACAAATGTTCAAACGAAGAATCTTAAATAAGATGTGCATCAAAGATACAAAATTACTTGCATTTAAGTATAAACCGAAGCGCAGTATTATTGTAGCCAATAGTTTTGAATAAAATGAACTGATGCATGATGATACATATGCTTTACATATGCTTTCTGTAAAGAGTCGAGATCATTCAACACTTTTCTTATGATTGTACAGGATATGAATATTTTAAAAATCTTTTATGGTGTGGATTAGAAATTATATATTGTATATTACGTTTTCAAATGTTATGTCTTTCGTGGAAAACACAGGTTGGGTGACAGGATACATTTCTTCATTCTGATTGTAAAAGATAAATCTATGGTGCACGCCTTACTAACAAACTAATAAATAAGTTATAAATACATTGTTTACACTTAAAAGGTGGCACATATTTACCACCGATATATATTAAACAATTTAACTTTGAGAAAAAGTGGACGCTTATTTTAAACTTTAATAGTTTGTACAATACTATAGCATGACATGTATGTTCTGTTGAGTAATTGTATGTATAACTTGCAAATCTGAGTAACATTTTTTCTTGATGCATGCTAATACTCGTGAATATTCTTCATCTGTGTGTGTGTGTGTGTGTGTGTGTGTAGTGTGCGACATAGACACAGAGTGTTTGCAGGATTAGCAAATTGCATCTATTTATATTTAACAAGATAGACTGTCTAAATCGCATAAAACAGCCTGTTTCAGCGCATGAATTTTTGTTGAGGCGTCTGCTACGTAGCTATTTATCCTACATG